>JANIJQ010000004.1:600000-964907 GCA_030557965.1 Sungouiella middelhoveniana | reverse complement strand
GAGACCTCCACCAACTCCATCGCCTCGATTTTTGCCTGGACCAGAGGATTAATTCAGAGAGGAAAGTTGGAGCTCCAATACCCTGGGGAAAAGGAGGCTTGGGTGAATCTAGTCATACTGCTCACACCTATCGGATTTTTTCCTCGCCAATTTTTTCTGTTCTGCAGACCACGTCTTTTCTGATACTCCCCACAATCTCCGGAAGAATCCATCGTCGTTTAACTTCGTCGCCAAAACCAATTCAGAAAAGCAACCTATCCTGTCTTCCCCTCCTTGACTGCCTGCGATGTCGTTGCCTGTCCAGATGGCAATGAAACTGTCCAACGGCCTTAATCCCTCGCCAGCAGTTCTTCCCCTCCAACAACAAATGCAGATAATGCCTCATCCCCAGGCACAAGCCCAAGCTGCACAAGCGCAACAAGCCCAGATCCAGGCGATCGCCCAGGCCCACCAGAATCAGATCCAGCGCGGCGACCGCTCGTCGGTGTTGAGTGAAACTACCAGTGCCACCTGGTTGGCCATAGGGTCGTTGGCCGAGTCGTTGGGCGACTTGGAGAAGGCTACCTCACTGTACGACACCGCATTGAGACACAGCCCCAACAACCCAGAGGCGTTGACCCGATTGGCCAACATCTACCGCCTGAGAGATCACTTTTTGAAGGCTGCTGAGCTCTATGAGCAGGCATTGAACTTCAACCCGGAGAATGGTGACACATGGGGGTTGTTGGGCCACTGCTATTTGATGATGGACGATTTGCAGCGTGCGTACGCCGCCTACCAGCGCGCTCTTTACTACTTGGACAATCCAAACGTGCCCAAATTATGGCATGGCATTGGGATCTTGTACGATCGTTACGGGTCGTTGGAATACGCTGAGGAGGCGTTCGTGCGTGTGTTGGACTTGGACCCCAACTTTGAAAAGTCCAATGAGATCTATTTCCGTCTCGGCATTATATACAAACACCAGGGCAAGCTTACTTCGGCGTTAGAGTGCTTCCAGTTCATCTTATCCAATCCTCCACACCCACTCACTCAGCCAGATGTGTGGTTCCAGATAGGATCTGTGCTTGAGCAGCAGAAGAACTGGAACGGTGCAAAGGAGGCATACGAGAAGGTGTTGGAAGTGAACCCCAACCATGCTAAGGTGTTGCAACAATTGGGTTGTTTATACTCCCAGGCCGAACCAGCACCTTCTGCTTCTGGTCAGTCGCAACAGCAGCCGCCTTTCCAGCAAGACTTGAATATTGCCTTGAAGTATCTTTCACAATCGATTGAGATCGACTCGTCTGACGCGCATTCGTGGTACTACTTGGGCCGTGTTCACATGATCAGAGGCGACTTCAACGCAGCATACGAGGCGTTCCAGCAGGCTGTCAACCGTGATTCACGTAACCCAACATTCTGGTGTTCTATTGGTGTGCTCTATTATCAAATATCACAGTATAGGGATGCTCTCGATGCCTACACGAGGGCTATTCGTTTGAATCCATACATCAGTGAAGTGTGGTACGACTTGGGTACCTTGTACGAAACGTGCAACAATCAAATCTCTGATGCTTTGGATGCTTATCGCCAAGCAGAGAGATTGGACCCTGGAAATCCTCACATCAAGGCCCGTTTGGACCAGCTCATCAAGTATCAGCAAGACGGAAACACTCATCCTCCACAGCCACCTCCAGTCAATCAGCAACCTCGTTTGCCTCAGGGTATGGTCTTGGAGAGCACACAGCCTCAGCAACCTCCACAATCTCAACAACCTGGTCCTCAGCAGATGAAGCAAGTTCCTCCACCTCCACTGCTCCTGCAGCAGCCTCAGCAATCAATTCCGTTCCACCAGCAATCTCTCCATCAACAGCCAGGTCTGATGCCAACTGTTCAACAACAATATTCATCTCCACTGATGCCAAGACAACAACCCGCCGGACAACAGCCTCCAGGTCATCAACAAGTCCCACAACCTCACGTTGCCCGCCTACCAATTCAGGAGAACGAACAATTACCTGCTCCTCGGAGATCTCAACAAATTAGCCAACAAGCAACGCTTCCTATGGTGAGTTCTGTTCTGAAACAAGAAGTGACCCCAAGTACAGGCGATGCCACGGCAACCGCTTCACCAACTCCTTTAGAGCCAGAGCGAAATGGCTCGGCCAATGGCTCCGTGAAGCACGACTTGGAGGACAAGGTCGATTCCAAGATTGTCAAGAAGCCTTCAGTTGACACTCCTAGTCTCCCTGAAATTTCTCGAACTCCGAAACAGGAGCTCCCAATTGCAACCGTTGCCCCAGCGCTTCCTTTGGGTCTAGGAACCGCTCCTGTAGCACCTACAGGGGTAGTATCTCAAGCTGCACCAGCTCCTGCTCTTGCACCAGCTGCCGCTGTTGAATCTATTACTAACGAGCCTTCTCCAGCTGGATCTAGTGCTGCACCAATTGGAAATGAACCACTCCCCGTTCCAAAAGATGCAACTCCTGCAGTTCCTCGAACGGTGGAGATACAGACACCTGCGTCCAATGCATCGGCGCCGGCCGTCTCTATTCAATCTCCAGCTCCGAATGCCCCTGTTGCTGCTACTCCAAGTAATCCGGTAGCACCAGCTTCTGCAGATGATAAGCCACGTCCTGCCGTCGCAGCTCCTAAATTCTCGGGCAACGTGACGAACGCTGAAAGTGAGACTAAGAATGACGATGATGACGATGACGAAGAAGTGGAAAAAACGAACGAGCCAGTTGAGCCACCGTTGAGAGAAGTGGAAGAGGATGAAAATTATGATGACGAATGAGTACCATGAATTTTGTGGCTCAGACGCTATGTACGGCTGTACGTTCCTAATTTCAATGTGTATTATTCAAACCAATTTTTCTTAGCCATCCATGTAGTTTGTTTAGCTAGCCTCACTGTAAGAGCCGGGGAAACCAGTCATTGGTGGTGGATCCGATGGTGCGGAGGCTCTAGGATATACAATTGACATTTCCGAAAGCTGTCTGGCCTTTCTCGACGCCATGAGTAGATTGTAAACATCCTTGACTATGGCCACACCACCCATTCCCAATAGGTTAGCCAAAAATATGACTTTGTCTTTGTCGACGGAATCAAGGGCCAGAATTCTCAGTAGCACGAGCCTGTAGATCAATTTTCCAAAGTCTGAAGCCAAAAATGGCCACAACACGGTGGTGAAACCGGTAATTATCACCAGATTATACAAAAGAGACGATGAAAAGTCCCGCCGCAAGCAAGCCTCAGATTTATAGAAGAACACCGTGAGCTTGAGTTTGATGTATTTGAACACCAAATCATCTCTGAGTAGAAGCCTAAACAACTTGAGTTTGCTAGTGACAAACTGAAGAGACTTGGATGTGTGAATGTTCTTGTTGGCCAACCTGGACCTGTTTCTGAACTCGAATTGAAGGCTTCCGAGGTTACCTTCCAATGTCTCCAAACGATATAAGGCGTCTTTGCTCAAGTTGTTTGCTATGTCTCTTGGTCTGATTTTCGCAGTCAAGTTAAAATGAACCCTATTGATGGTAAGGCGGAACAACAAGTCGTAGACCCATCTGAACGGAATGAGAGCTCCCACCATGACGTTAGGGTCCCACCAATTAATGTTGCTGAAGATTGGGCCGAGGCGGTACGACCGAGCCAAAGTTGGATTCTTGACGAGGTGTCCAAACCAGACTTTCACATTCAGGAAGATGCTCTTGACGAGCACATGATTCCCAAGCGACGAGATGTAGTTACAAACCAAGAATTCGCCTCCCCAATTAACAAACGCTGTTCGGGCGGTGGTGTTGAAGAAACATGAGAGAATCAGCAGATTACGCATCCGATACAACATAACAGGCAACAACGGGATATGTTGGAACCTAAGTTGGTCCACGAGGTTCGCAGACTTGTCAAGCGTATCCGGGGTCGGAAAGAGTAATGAGGTAGCGGCGATGGACCGATTCTTGCGCTTACTTAAGAGTGGAAAGAGCAAAGACGACGGCATAAGTGCATCCAACATGTTAATGCCACAGCGAGCAAGTCCCACGTAGCCCATGGTGACAATTCCAGTGGCAGCACCGGAAATGCCGAGGAACACCCCCGAATACTGAACCAAATCGGTCATGGACGCCCTCACAAGGGTATTGAAATTCAAAAATGCCAGTCGTTTCATGCAGAAGGTGATTTTGCTCTTGCACTGGGGGCAAGACGTCAGCAACAACACCGACTGCGAGTCTGCTAACGCCGCATGGACATGAGAGTCCGGATCTCTCACCAAGAGCCCCACCGACGACATCCATGGAGATTGGAAGGTGACGTTGATGATGTTTGGCTCGTTGTCTGTATCATCGTCCGGATCCTCGGTAGCACTTGTGGTGGGAGAAGCCATGTACATATTTCTGTCGTCATTGTCGATCAAATTTCCCTGGGAGCGGATGAGTTTTGCTGCGGGAATACTGTTGAACCAGTCTAGAAGACATTTTCTATGGGCCACCAACGAGCATGTGGAGCAGGGCTTGATGAGATCTTCGGCATCTTTTGTGGTGCCGAAGGGGGGAATTTCCAGCAGACCGCCTAGACAGAAGGCACAGGTTTCGTCGTCCATAGGGAAAATGGACACAAGTGAGGAATTGTGGAAATTGGTTGAGATTGTGTATGTAGATAATCTGGGGAACACATGACTTCGCGATGTTGGGGAATATGGGGAGAAATCAGAGGGGAAGACGAGGGATGGAAAATGATGGGAAAATGACGGGAAAAGAATTGGATGCATGATTGGGAAAACATTCGGAAAGATGTTTGAGAATAGAATTGTAACAGTTGGGTTGTTTGGTAGCGTTGGTGATTTCCAATGTGATTGTAGGTTTTGGAGTGAGTCCGCAGTGGTGGCCTCACGGAGTCTCAAATAGAAGTCACACATATAGTCTCAAAAGTACTCTCAAAAGTACTCTCAAAAGTAGTCTGTGGATAAGGACCTTCTGAGTGGAAATTTTCTCTTTCATATTCTTTTTATATTCGTATCTTTTCCTTCTTCAGTTCTCAATATCTCCCCTGTGGGTCCAGATCCATTCGAAAAATTAGCTCCCGCCGTAGTCAAGATCATGAAAGTCTAGGCGACCGGTTGAAATCATCTATAGTTACACCTCACCCTCAATGTCTCTCTTTTCGCTCACTCTCCTAAATCTCCTCCGCCAATTTGAGCCCAACAGCCAAATGGTACAACCTCGCATCAATCACACAGTTCTCCTCCTGACAAACCTTCACTAATCCGGAAAGTAACCCCCTCACCGGCAACGTAAACACATCGATGAATTCGCCGTCCTCCAACTGAGGCTGCGGGTTCTGATTCTTCTCGTTGGCCATATCAATGTCTACCGTAACTAACGCCATATTGGCATTGGTCAAGCCGGGATCGCTGTAAATAGTCACTTCGTTGTGATTCAGATGGACAAATGTTCCGTGGTAACCGGTCTCCTCGATCAATTCCCGCTCGGTGGTGGATTCAACGCTTTCGTTGGGATCAATCAATCCAGCAGGCAACTCAATCACTACATTTGAGCATGGCGGACGGAATTGCTTGACCAATACCACTTTTTTTGGATTGTTCCCGTTGCGGATCAAACCTAAAATGCTCACGGCATCCAACCCGGTGGTTTCCGTTCTGGTGGTTCTGACCGCCATTTCCCAAACCCTGGGTCTTCCTGCTGGGTCAGTGTAGTTGATTTTGCGGGTCTGGATCCAATTGCCTTGGTCCAAGTTTTCTATGGAGTCGACGTGGGCGCTATGAGGTGAAGGGGACATTTTTGATACTTTAGTCGTTTCGGATATTTTAGTAGTTCCCGATATTTTAGTAGTTCCAGATATTTTAGATAGTCTGGACAGTTTTCGACAGACACTTAGTGCTCTGGCAACAGAGGGGTAGATTCTAGGAATTGAGGGGACAAAAATGTTGAACAACACGATACGAACCAAATACTAGACAGCCAGACAAGCAGCTAGTAGTATACAACGTGATTCTGTATAAACTCGACAATTGAGTATAACTACTATGTATAATAATAGTTGGTGAAGTGGTGAGAATTCCCAGTGTGCAGAAATAGAAAGTCAACTACTATGGCCGACGATTTTGAAGCTATCCGAGCCAAGATCCAAAATCATCTTGTGTCGCTGGGCAACTACGACGTGTTATCCAAGCAGTTGAAGCTCAAGCTATATGAGGCTGGGTGGTTTGACGAGGTGACGCAGGTGGCCAACCAAGAGTTGCAAGAGCATAAAGATGCGAACTTTGACAGGTTATATGCGACGGTTCGGCCGAAGGCGGAGGAGATGGTTCCTGCTGGGTTGAAGGAGGAGATTATGGGGAAGATCAGGGAGTATTTGGACGATGTGATTGAATAAACTCGACATCGATCTTTGTTGGAGATTATTGTTGGAGATGGAGTTCGTTGCAGATGGAGTTCGTTGGAGATAGATTGAAGCAGAAGAATTGGAGTCCCTATCGTTAGACATGATCCGAGGAGACATTAAAATTCATTGTGGAAGTTCCTGATGAAGTAGACGTACAACTGGCATATTAGGTATAATGAAAAGCATAATATTGAGAGAGAAGGGTATGAAATTAATAAAATGAAATTAGTGAATAGGAAACAGAGAGAGCACTTCCGAAGTGAGGTAATATCCAGTTGTGGTGAAGTGTGGACAAATGTACTGAGTCCGTTCTAAGTTAGTGCTCAGTCAATGCTCAGTCAATGCTCAGTCAATGCTTACTGTGAATTACATACATATTGTTGTCAACATCATCAGCACTTCTCGAATCCCTGGCCCCATAGTTAAATACCGGTAATTTAGAAAACAAATCTTCACATTCTCGCCTAGTCCCTCCAAATTCACCAAATTTCCCTCCCAGTACACCTAGTGCTGTACTATATTGCCATGTCGAGGCTTGACCTGAGTCAAAGTGCGCGCGAGCAAAATCTACCAGTGAAGTCATTAAAAATCGACCAAAACAATTGCCTCTGATTGCTGTCCAATCTATAACTCCATCTCTACCATTTCTACACCACATCTATAATATCATTTCCCTCCCATCCCCCATCCTCCTTCCTCCATTGTCCATCTACAGCACGGTCTCACACCCGTGCACCAGACCATATCCAATCACCACGCACAAATTGTTGCTGATTGCAGGCGCCAATTCTCACACTAAAAAAATCTACAACCCATCATATTCCTCCACCATGCTAGCATTGTCGACCAGATCCATCGCCAATGTGGCCAAAATCCTGCGTCCGCTGGTTGTCCCCGCCATGCGGTTTGCCTCCAAACAAGTTGGACTTCCAGCATCCGACTTGACCCCAAAAGACATGCCTACTGATTTCCCATTGATGTCCAAGAAAACCGCCTCTGCTCCCATCGACTATGCGTTGACCTCGTTGGATGCCATCGCCATGTGGGCCAGAAAGTCGTCTTTTTGGCCTGTGACCTTTGGTTTGGCCTGCTGTGCTGTTGAGATGATGCATGTGTCTACTCCAAGATACGATCAGGATAGATTGGGTATTATTTTCAGAGCATCTCCTCGTCAGTCTGATATCATGATTGTCGCTGGTACGTTAACCAACAAGATGGCTCCTGCGTTGAGACAGGTGTACGACCAGATGCCTGACCCTAGATGGGTTATTTCTATGGGTTCGTGTGCCAACGGAGGAGGCTACTACCACTACTCGTACTCGGTGGTGAGAGGGTGTGACCGTGTTGTTCCTGTGGATGTGTACGTTCCTGGCTGTCCACCCACTGCCGAGGCATTGATGTATGGAGTTTTCCAGTTGCAGAAGAAGATGATGAAGACGAGAGTTACTCGTTTGTGGTACCGTAAGTAGGGGACCGGGTGCTGGTATGCGCCGCTTGCATTGTATAGTACATACACACTTGAAGAGAGGTGGAGAGAAGTAGGTGAATATGAGGTTGATAGGTTCTAAGGTATTACGTAATAATGAGTTGATAAAGATAGATGATGAGAAGATTAATGATGAGAAAGTTGTGTTGAGAAGTTAGATGGTGAGAAGATTGACATTGAGACCATTGTTCTGGTTTCTTTCTGGCTTTCCTTTGTCTATGGAGTTTGTTGTCTTGAGTCTGTTAGGAGAGGTTGATTCTGCAGCCTGTGGAAGTCCAGTCTTCAACAATACCAGAAGAGATATGGATTGCGGAACCTACCTTCATGAATAATGTTCCAGTTTTATTGATTTCGTTTTCTCTCAGTTATATTGCTTCATTTTCTTGATCTTCTTAAACTCCAGCATCTACCGACATTGTTGTTTCCATCAGTTACAATCATATAGATTGTGCTTTCTTAAAAGAATTCGTTGATTAATAGTAAATCATTCTACTGTTGATTTTTATTTTGTTCTTTATGATAGTTCCTTCTGGAACTAAGTCTTCAACTGACTGGAATCCTTTTTTAGTACTGATAGAAGGCAGTACAGCTACATCAAACATAGATAAATGTTTACAATATATATTTCATTTCCTTTTTAATCATGGCTTTCTTTTTATTTTTTGTTTCGTACTCACAATGTCAGCTTCCCTACAATTTTTATTTGCCCACATTTTATACTTACCCACATCCTATCTTCATTTTCTCTCCATCTGACAACTCCTACGAAAAATCAACCCTGCATCAACCCTACATCAACCCTACATCAACCCCTAAATTATACCCATCACATCCAATGTTTCCAATTCATGAGAAACTTCATCATTTCATCTTGCCCAAAACATCTGTTTTCTAATCATTTTGATCTCCTCTCATTTTCCCCTGCCTACCCATCGCAATTAATTATCCATATCGGTATAGATTGCAAAGTATCCTGCACACAACCCACGCACCTGGGTTCCGCCAATATGATTGGCCAATATCGCCATTTTCCATCTGCTTTATTCTTGTGCGAACTTGCCACTGCCTTCGTCACGCCCCTCCCGCACCGGTGCCCCTTAATTTCCCTGGTTCCATTCTCGCATTTTTTTTCTTTTGTACTTCTCTTTTTCCAACAATGGCCAGAACTAAGCAGACAGCCAGAAAGTCTACCGGTGGTAAGGCACCAAGAAAGCAGTTGGCTTCCAAAGCCGCTAGAAAATCCGCCCCAGTTAGTGGTGGTGTCAAGAAGCCTCACAGATATAAGCCAGGTACCGTTGCCTTGAGAGAAATCAGAAGATTCCAAAAGTCCACCGAGCTTTTGATCAGAAAGTTGCCATTCCAGAGATTGGTGAGAGAGATCGCCCAGGACTTCAAGTCTGACTTGAGATTTCAATCTTCTGCTATTGGTGCTTTGCAGGAAGCCGTGGAAGCATACTTGGTTTCGTTGTTTGAGGACACCAACTTGTGTGCTATCCACGCCAAGAGAGTCACCATCCAGAAGAAGGACATCCAGTTGGCTAGAAGATTGAGGGGCGAGAGATCGTAGTGGGTTTGATTCTTGTCAGTGCGCTGACGCTTATATTGTTTTAATGGATATGATTTGTGACTAATATTGTAGATATTATTTGTAATATGCGTAGTATGGGGTTTTGGATCCAGTGGCAAATGAATAGGGCAACGGGGAAATGTTGGAAGTTGATAGTTGCTATCATGTCTACTTTCAATCACTCTTACTACTTTAGATCTACATTCGCATCCAAAATCAATTCTGATGTACATAAAAACAATCAACATTCAAACAACCATAAGTTATAATTTTAGATGAAGCCGCAACATTCGGTCAGTCATCACCATGAACCCAAATATCATTTCCCGGTAGGAATCCACAACGTTTACTCCAAATACAATCTTGTTGCAAGTACTCATGATTTCTTCGTGGCCTCTACTTCTCCATTCTCCTCTTTTTCTTCGCCTGTCTCATCTCCCTGCTCCTCTCGTCTGTATTGATACTCAGGTGGGATAGGATATCCACCATACGGCACGAATTGGTATCCATGAGGATGCTGAGGAGGTAGAGGGCCTGCGTCCATCGAAAGCTTCTCGAAGGCACTCGTTAAATCTTTTTGCTGACCAGCGGTGCCCGGGCCAACTCCGTACTGGTAATAGTAACCTCCACTTTCGCCCGAGCCTTGCGGCTTTGGCTCACCGCCTTCTTCTGACTGGGTATCTTCATCTCCTCCCGTCGGTACCTCCAGGGATCCATATGGAGCCATGGAATGCATTCCAGGAGGAACTTGATGCATCCCCATCGGAATGGGGCCGTAACCCTGAGAAGATCCAGGGACAGGACCTTGAGGAGGTGGAGGAAACCCGGCAGCTGCAGCGAATGCAGTGGCAGGGTCCATGCCCATGGAAAGGGCAGCAGCAGCTTGCATCTGGGCCACTTGGGCCATCTGGCGCTGCTGGTGATACTTTTTGTTGTTGACGGACACCCGGCCCCATCCCAACCGGACTCTATTCCCACCAATAATGAAGCCTTCCATCGCCAGGATGGCCTCCTCGGCCTCTTCTCGGGTGCTGTACCTAAGAAAGCCACAGTTCTTTCCTGGGGGAATCTTTATTTGCTGGATGGTTCCAAACGGCTTGAATAGAGTGTACAACGTCTGTTCGTTCACCTCCGACAGAAGTCCTCCCACAAACACCGTGGTGTTGGTTGGGTCCAGGTACGGCTGGCCACCCATGCCCATGCCGAATGGCATTGAGGGCAACTCACCACCCTTTTCGTTCATCATGGGTGAGTGAAAGTATCCATATGGGTTAGAACTTCCAGGCGGAGGACCCATGTAGACGAAATCCAGCGGCCCCGACATGCCACCAGCGGGGAGGGCGCCTTTATTATCTGGAGCCTTGCGGAGCACGGTGGCGTTTCTTGGGGTGGCCAACGCTACTCTGAGAGGACGGCCCCCAAACCACGCACCATTCATTTCCACCAACGCTCGTTGTCGTTCCATTTCGTCGGTGAAACGAACAAAACCAAAGCACCTGGACTTTCCCGAAACGGGATCAGTCATGACCCGCACCGTTTTGATGGAGGTGGGGAAAGATTTCTGGAAGAACAGAAGCAAGTGAGCCTCGGTGGTGGAGGCACTCAAGTCGCCCACAAACAACGAATACTCGGGCAGATGGACAATGGGGGCCGATAGCGTGGCGCCCGAAGCCCAATTGAGACGGAAGTACTTCTTTTGGTTGTCGGGATTGTTTGGGAAATGCTGCTGGGAGGGCATGGCGATATCAGGCAATAGCTGGCCGTTCAACGCCAACGCCTGCTGAGCATCTTGATACAGCTGGAACTCTACAAAGCAGTAACCTGAATGGGTGAGTCCCGTGAATCCCACGTCAGGTTTCGACGTTTTGGGTTTGATAAGCTTGATGCCCACTTTCTTGCCCAAGATCTGCCACCACAAGTCTACAATGGCGGCCTCGTCGAGCCAGGGGTCCAAGTCGCCCATCCACAACGTTCTGGGAGTTTCCGCCACCATAATACCCGAAGGGTCGTGGTTGGAGTCCGAGGCGGCGGTCAGTTGCTGGGTGGAAATGGGAGGTTCCGGCACCGTGAAGCTCAGAAGCATTTCTTGCTCCTGCTGGTGCTGGTGGGATGCGGTGGACGACACCGCGGTGGGGAAGATTGGCGGCTCGTGGAGGGATTTGGAGGCGGTTTCGCCTTGAGGGGTGTCGTATGATTCTGAAGGGTATGACATTGAAATCCAAACAGGGAAACAGGAATAATAGCAATGGCAATGGAAATGGAAATGGCAATGGAAACAGCAATGAAAATGGTAATGGAAATGGTAGTGGAAATGGCAAAGGAACTGGAAACGGCAATGGAAATGACTGATACGGCAATCGATGTGGCGATATCAGCGGTAACAGGAATCAAGCAATTACAAAAAAACAATCAACCAAACTAATTTAACTCTCTACCATCAACAGTTGCAAGGTAGAGGAGACGGAATAAAGGGGCACAGCAACTCTCGCAACGGAAAAACTGCGGAAGAAATAGCCGGGACGGAACCGAAAGTTTCGGTGTTGAGAAAACGTTTATTGATAGAAAGAGCGTTGTAGATGTAGAGCGGCTCGGCCTAAGCGGGACCCTACACCCTGACTACGTTACTGCATGGGACGGTTCGCTACAGGAGGGGTGGGAGTCGTGGGAGAGGAATGTAGGGGAAAAACTTAGATGGGAGAAGCGAGCGGAAAGGGAGAATGGAAGCATGGGGATGTGGATGAAGGTGAGAAATTTTGGCCATGGACAAGGGAGGAATCTGGGATGTAGAAGGGAGGAATCTGGGATGTAGAAGGGAGGAATCTGGGATGTAGAAGGGAGGAATCTGGGTAGAACGGAGGAATCTGGGGAATTGCGTGAATTGATAATACTATAGATAAGCCAACCAGTGGAGAAATTGGGTTTTGGATTGGAGCCAAGGTGGGTAGATGGGAGATGGATAGTTCATGAAGTGATAGGAAAATGATGATGGCCATGGGATGAATTCGTCATTCAACCATACTGGTTATATTATTATGGATTCTTATTTGCAATTGGTACACACTCTGAAGAGTATTAGTTGACATTCTTTCCTCTGGGTGGTCGCGGTGGTTAGTTGATTTTCAATTTAGAATACCTTTCGAATATCCAAGAATGCGAAAATACAGAAGAGCTAGGAGAGGATCTGAACACTTCTTGTTTCGTAACAGAAAATGAGAGGAGTATCGATTACAATTGGGGTTGGTGTGGCAGACGATGGCAATGGGATATTCTCCGTAAGACAGCTGAACAAATCGGGATATTCTCCGTAAGACAGCTGACCAATTCTCCAGAAGCCATGTTCAGCTTCAGATCAATCGGGAATCTTGGTATACGCTGGAAAAAAGTGGTTATGGGCTCTCTTTGTGTGGCTGTACGTTGTTCTGGTTATCGTGCTTTTCGAGATAACCATAAATTTGTGTGAGATAATGGATCACTCTGGGTTCCTATTGGAGAAAAGAAAGAAAAGGTGGAGGTTTGATGTGGTTCTCTGAAGTGAAGGATCTGCTGTCGATTCCATAGAGTGTTCTTAATTATTATTCAGCGTGCTTTCCATAGATACTTCCATGTTGTAATTGATTTCGCAGCCAAAACACGGGCCACCGAAAGTTGAAAACGAAGACAAATCAACGCAAGATTTTCCAAGACTATTTCAAAGACATGACTATTTCAAAGACATGACTATTTCAAAGACATGACTATTTCAAAGACATGACTATTTCAAAGACATGACTATTTCAAAGACATGACTATTTCAAAGACATGACTATTTCAAAGACATGACTATTTCAAAGAAATGAAACTAGAAAATACCCAATCTTCTAATCATAAAGTTCACTACCTTCTTGCATCTTGCTAGATGGTGGAAGGGAATGCACCATCTCATTATCAAAGCTTCCAAATCTGCGAAGTGACATGCAAACGAAATTGCAATTGGCGCTGCCCAATGTATAGAAATCTATAATTAACAACCACAATTAGCAGATAGCGACTGACAATTACAAAGTAGTCGGATGCAACCCATTCTTGCCAATTGATATAGAAGATGTCATTTCTATTCCTATGTGATTATCAACGTCCAAATTCTCTACATTCAAGACATATCTCTGTAGTCTCACTGGCAGATTCCTCACGCATTTGCTGTTTCCTAACTCCTTGTTGTACCATCTCACGACTACACTAACATTATAGATGACAGCTACATGACGATGAGGAGCTGTGCAAAGATTTTTCATCTTTTTAGAGATCAATATTCCGTAATCCAAATTTCCAATAAAGAGCACCCTTGGCTAATTTAAATAATCCATCTGAATGAAACGAGTTCATTGAATGTTCCATTAAATGTTCGCAGACAATTTCGCAACCAACTTGACATTACTACAATCCCTATCACAATTCTAGAAAATCACCAGACTCTTCTACATTGCATCTCTTCTACCTTTGTCGAGTCAATCTATTCTCCTTCTTTTCATTTCTATTTCGATCCGTTTTCGTTTCCCTTTTTTGTTTCCCTTTTTCGATTCCCTTTTTCGATTCTCATTTCTCTCCTATTCCTTCCTCCACCCCTCCACGCTCATCTACCTTGCACTGCATCCTACTCCCATAACATAAACAAACACTTCATGGTCAATCATCCGCTGGAAAACCTGCTGGCGTCGTCCACCGTGGCCCACGTCAACCGATTCCTCCGAGAAAATCAGCTCTCGGGGTCTCTTCCAAATATTTCCTCCGCTCTCGCTCATTCCAGTCCCGACTTCAATCTGGCCCATATGGCCTCCACTCCCCATCTAGATTTGCAAGTGCAACTGTCGCCTCAACGACAAGGATCAGCAAACAACAACAACGCTTACAAGAACATGCTCAAATATATGCCCAACGAAAGCTTCCAGGGGGAGATCTCCTCCATCAACGGTGTTTCCGTGCCCAACACCTTCAAGCACAAATCGCATCCCAACGCCAGAACAAAGAATAGAATCGGGTTGTCGGCGCCGCCAGAAGAACAGCTACTGTTGAACGAGTCGCTTCAGCCCATGAAAACTTCCACTGTCAAGGGAGTCTCGCTTTCCAACGAGAATTCGCATGTAGAAACCACTCCCAGTTGGATGCCACCAGGATTGGATCAGAAATGGGACGACCCATCCGACCAGCCCTCACAGGACCACCATTCATCGGGGTCTGTCCGCATTCGTCCATCAAACCCGGACGTGAACTTGGACTTTCTCAATTCAGAAACCAATACGTTTGTACACAATGCTCCTACCTCCGACGCCCAGCCTGTGTCAACGCCTATTTGGAAGCGCATATCTCAAGACTACCAGTCAAAGGCGCTGCGCCCGCTCCAGAGTATTTTCCAGTCTGTGGATGACTCGTCAGAGAGAGAGGCCAAGGAAATCGCCAAATCTGTCCATCACTCCAAAACGGCCGATTCCGCCCTCACACTGTTCTCCACGGCGTCTACTCCAGCGGCTACACGAGAATCAGATATGCATTTGACTCAGCAACAGATCCACCAATTGGAGGATATGTTGGAGAAAGCAAAAGACAAGCCCGACGACTACCAGATGAAAGGTTCCCCGCTAAAGCTTTTCGGGTCCGAATACGACACATTCACCAAGGCTGTTCTTACCAAGTTCGTAGAAAATGTCAGATCCAATGCGAGCAGCATTCAGAGGCAACAGCTCCCGGTGCCCTTACAGCTTTCTGCGCCCAAGTTGAATATCAAGAACTTCACTAAGTTTGGTGACTACACTGACCAGGACTTCAAGAAGAATGCCAATAATTTATTTGCGAATATCCAGAAGAACGCACAGAATGGGTCAAATGTGTTCAGTCGGCCGCCTAATGAGTCCTTGTCGTTCCACAAATCTCTAACAGAGAACCAGACAACTGCAACTTCAACCCCCAAGGCATATAAAACGCATGAGCTTGACGAACTTGCTTCCATAAACGAGTATTCACCATATTCCACGGATTTTGATGAAAGCAGCTCCGCTGCAGATATCAATGAGAAACCGGAGTCTTTGATAGGCGATCACCATGAATACACCTCCATCGAGCGCTCTTTTCTCACCAAGAAAGAGCCCGATTCCCTAGATGATGGCCAGATTCCCGATAATGCAAGCTCGTATACTTTTGATGATATGACTGATCTCGAGGAAGCAGATATTGACGTTCGCAGGTTTAGTGACACCTCATCGGACATGAACGGAAAGACAAAACACGAACTGGCGCTGAATAGAAGTACTTCAACTCCCTTTGCAAAGTCGCCCTTTGGTGAATCCCCGCCAAATCTTGACAATTCTCTGTCTTCTGTCAAGCAGTACTGGGGTGTCCATAAACCTAATTCTCAGTCCGAGGAAAGCTCTTCTGATAGATATGATTTGACAGACCCAAACATAAACCAAAGCTCGCAACTAATCAAGTGGAAGAGACCATCACAGTTGAACCTTTCGAAGCTGGTTGGCAGGAAAGTTTTGAGAGACAGCAGTGCTAGTAATATCATCAAGGGCACCGTGAAACCCGGAAATTACCCCGAGAAATACGGTAACATGGTGTTTGATGTTGAAAACCACAAATGGGTTTCGAACGGCGAAGGACTTGACCTGATGGGAAGTTGGGATTCTATTGAAGACTTGATTTCGGAAGGGAGCGAACAGAGACCGAAACCCTCGCAAAGGGAAGTGAGCATTCTCAAACTGACGAATGGCCCACCAAGAGATAAAAACCTTGAGGTCTCGTTTCAAGTACCAGACTCTACTACTGAGTCGTTGGAGTTAAAAGGCAATTATAATGTAACTGCGTTGTCTGATTTGGGAAACTTGACTTTCACTCAATCAAACAAAAGGTTAATATCATTAATCACAGGCTCTACAGATGAGAGTCTTTGGGAGAAAGTGAGCTTTATCGACTTAGCCAACAAGAACTTAGAGAGAGTTGAGGGTCTTGATGATTATCTTCCTAGCATCAGAAAGATGAACTTGGCCAATAATCACCTTGAATTTATTGACGGGTTACCACCTGGGATCCTTGAATTGAATCTAAGTCAGAATAATGTTGGAAATATTACTTCGTTCAAAAAGTTTAGAGATTTGCAGGTCCTTGATGCGTCCTTTAATGTATTCACATCATTATCTTGCTTGTCTTTTAATTTGCATCTCACAAAGCTTGATCTCAGCAACAATAAGGTGAAGAAACTCGAGGGATTGGAGCATATGAATAACCTTATGTCCTTGGATCTTTCAGCAAATGACTTAGCGGGACATATGAATTTCAATAAGTTCAATTTCTCAAATCTCCAGATTCTATCACTAGCCGAAAACAAGATCGAGTTGGTGACGGGACTTGAATGCGTTCCGAATCTCCGAGTTTTGAATTTGAATGATAATCGACTCGAAGGCATTTCATGCTTGCTGAATCACAGTCACTTGAAAAAGCTTTCATTGAAGTTCAACAGGTTGAAAAAGTTGAGTGTTGAGCCGTTTCCTTTCTTGAGGATACTTCGAATTGATGGTAATTCATTGGACTCGATTTCTGATTTGAAGCTGTTGAAATTCCTCTCAGAATTGTCTGCCAAATGTCAAGACAAGCCCATTATTACGGAGCAAATTTTGCTGGAAACGGGAGACATAGTGACATTAGACTTGTCTGGAAATTATGTTCTCTCTTCGCTTTTATCTGGGCCGTTGTCTAATGATGTGTTCGCTAATCTCAATCTGTTGAATTTGTCCGCTGTTGGGTTGACTTCCATACCCGAGTCATTTGGAGATGCGTTTGAGAATGTAAGAGAGTTAAACCTCAACTTCAATAAGTTGACTAGCTTAGAGGGCTTGGAAAAACTCCGCAGACTCAAGAAGGTTACTGCAATAAGCAATAACATGTCTAAGATGGAGATGATTCTTACGAGTTTGAGCAATTCCAGAAAGACATTGAAGGTACTTGATCTACGTTTGAATACCCTCAATTTCGACTTCTATCCGTATGTCTTCAACCCTCACGAGTTAGAGATTGCCAATGCTTCTAATATCAAGAGTTTTGATTCCAGTCCAATTCCATTAGAAGCTTTCGATGATATCGAGAACTTCTCGATCCACTACAACACGTTGGTGAAGAGTCGTGAAGAATGGGAAGAAAGAGACGCCGACTTTTTCGCAAGAATGAGAGCTGAAGGAAATTACAACCGCATCAATGAGCGACTAAGCTATGAGTCCATCTTGATCAATTTCTTACCCAAACTTAAGGATTTGGATGGAAGCCGAGTTTCCCTTGAGAGAAGGAGCCAGATGGAGAGGCGGATTCATCGCGATTAATGTCCTATCAAATTCCGCACTCTTTCCTATTTGGGCTCGCTTATATCACTGGAAATTTCAGAGCGAGTTCAGAATTATCAAACAACATTCCTAATGGTTTTATCCAACCGAGTGACTATCCAGTGGCTTCCTGATGAAGCAGAAGAATTAACAAGCACCATGGTGCTCAGCACCCCGGGAGATCGTTTCACTGACGTGAGGGTATTCAAGAACAAGTATCCATACGTTAAGAAAGAGTCCGTTGAACCTATCGAAGAGGTGTTCCAGTTTGCAACCATCGGATGGGAAGAGGAGATCAAGGGCACCAATAAGATGAGATTTCACACCACTGTGAACCTGGCAGAGATCATCAAGTCCATCAGAACAGGAAAATCACTTGAGGAATGCACCGCAGCAGCTGACATTGGAGCATTCTGGCCTATCGAAGGCAGTGAGGACCGCAAGGAAACAGGAGCAATGGAAAATCCTGCTACCGGGAAGGTGACTGAATATGTAGAGATCTGGCGCTCGTTGAACCCAGAAGAGGCCACTCCCGACCATGAAGTGCGTGAGGGTCACTGGCCACTGGGAGAGCGTGAAGTGAGAGTGCGGGTGTTTGATACCGAGACGGAAGGGTTCATCGGAAGAATCGTCCGTTTGGGCAATTGGGTGCAAGGAGTTCTCTTCGAGGCATCCACAGAAGATCCATTGAGTGTGATGCGCAGCTTCTACAATGAAACCACTGGCGAGTGGACCACGCTCATTGACTATGGAAAGAGAGAATTCCCAAGGTTATACAAAGACTGGGATGCCAGCCAGGAAGATGCCGACGGCATCCACTGGAAAAGAGTCGAGTAGTGGAAGTCGCAGCGCAAGCCACATGCGCGATACATTGCCGGATTGGGAAGTCGAGCGGGACTGATCCTCCTTCCTTGAGAATCCATCGTTGATAACACTTCTTTAGAATAATCTTTTGAATCAACACAATGTCCGGAGAGAGTTGGTACGTTCTCATTTAGTAATAGCCTTACGTAAACCCACGAGCTAACCCTCCAGGTTATTTATTTTTGCGGTGATTGTCAATGCCGTCAACTTGTTCTCGCAAGTCTTTTTCACCATCATGTACTCCGACTTGGAGAGTGACTACATCAACCCAATCGAGTTGTGCCACAAATTGAACCCTTGGTTCATTCCAGAGGGTGGCTTACATGGGTTTTTGACCTTGCTTTTCTTGCTCAATGGCTGCTGGTTTGTGTTTTTGTTGAACTTGCCAATGTTCGCTTACAACGTCAACAAGTTCATCAAGAAAAACCATTTGTTGGACGCCACCGAGATCTTCAGGACATTGTCCAAGCACAAGAAGGAGAGTTTTGCCAAATTGGGTTTCCATTTGTTGATGTTCTTCTTCTACTTGTACAGAATGATCATGGCTTTGGTAGGAGACGAGTAGATTTAGGGGACACCGGCGTGGTGTGCCACGGTGGGGTGATTTTAATGTTGGTTTAATTGTACGTGTGGGAATGGCCACACTAGTTAGCTCCATAGATCATGCTTGCATCTCCGTTTGACATGCTTTCGTAAGTGAACACTAATTACCATTTCCAGTTTCCGTTTCCATCTGTAGCTAATTTATCACACTTTTTTCTCCAGAATTATTGTAGTTTCTCTGGAAAAACTCTAGTTTTTCTGGAATAACTCTAGTTTCTCTGGAAAAACTCTAATTTCTCTGGAACAAATCCAGTTATTCAGGTACTTCGCTAGCTTTTCAGAGACATGCTAGTTTTCAAGCCTGGCCGCAAGCTCGGTATTGATGGCCCGTAGTTGTACGGCAAGTCCTTGTCGTGGATCAAAGATACGGCCCAAATCGTCAAGATCCATTTGCACTTTATCACTAAGACTTGTAGTGAGCCATTGAGATGTTACTGCCGCCTTGAGCTGGTTGAATGCACTAACCATGCTCTGGAACTCACCATGATTGCGCTTATCATCCGTGTACTCTTTCCGGACCTTGGTGAGTTCTATTCCGATTTCGCCGTGTTTCCTCTTCAACTCCAAAATGTTCTTTCTTACCTCGTTCTTGCGTCGTTGCACCTCTATGATATCATGTGAGATGTCTCTGATGCTTGCGTGGAGATCCGTCAAATGGCGAACATGGTAGAGCAAATGCGCTTTGAACTCGTCCATAACTATCTGCTCGTTGATGATGTCATTCTTGGTGGCTCTCGGTGCGTATTCATCCACAAACTGCCGAAGAACATCGAGGGTGGTGAGGTTGAAGCGTTTATCTCGAGAGCTAGCAGTATGGAGCCGTTCAGCGTCGATGGTCAATGGTTTCTGCTTTCCACTAGGTTTCTGAGTCAACAGAATGGTACTACGTGAACTTTCAGTCAAGACCACCCCGCTCCCAGGCACTAGTCCTGTAACGCGTAGAGGCTTGGGTACCAACATCAGCGTTGGCTGTTCCAGAGAATGGTGTTTCCGTAGGGTGGGATTTTCAACTATTCTTCTCGAGCGACGGGTGACCACCAGTTCTTTCTTTTCCTGCTCGCTCTTGCGTGGACGTCCTCTCCGGCGCTTAGCAGGAGGCTCCATTGACTCTTCCTTTTTGGCTCCTGAGTATTCTTTGTCATTGGTATCTTTCTCACTGGTATCTTTCTCATTGGTATCTTTCTCATTGGTATCATTTTCTTCGTAGGCTCCATTGTCAACTTCATAATCTGGATAGCTCGGCGTCGCCGGCTCTTCGTGGTAGTCGATCTGGGCACTGATGGTCGAGATGGCGCCTTCATCATCTTCATCATCGGAGCTGAACGTCAGTTTCCTTCTATCCAGTCGAGACTTCTGCAATTCGTACCGAGCAACTAATTTGTCTGGTTTGGTGCTCTTTGAAGCACCTCGCAATCGCGGGAGATTCTTATCTTCCTGCTTGATGAACGCCGAATCGAGACTAGCTAGTACTTTATTGTGTCTATCAGTCTCTGGAGATGCGATGTGGAGGTCTTCCACCTTTACCGCGCGGTTGCTGGATGTTAGTAGGTATATTTGAGACGAGTGGATTGGCCGATACGAACCCTGAACCTCGGACACGAGCCTCACGACGTTGTAGCTTATCAGGCATTATTGTTGTGGTTGTGTATGAGAGAGCTAGTAGTAGGAAGGAGAGAAGATATAACCAGTACCTCTCTTTGGAGGGAAGAATAGAGAGATACGGTGTCGAACACATTATTTCATTTTCATTGAGTAATTTGGCGTTTCCTGGCTTTTCAGTCGATTTGGTTTAATTTTAAAGAGGACTTTTATTTTTTTTTTTTGGTTTGTTCAAGTTTTGTATTGGTAACTACAATGTATAATTACTGGCAGAATGCAAGTCAATTTAACAAATGTTGTAAAAAAAAAATTGAATCAGAGAAGTTTGGAAGTTCGAAAAGATTTGGAAGCTCCAAAAGATTTGGAAATTTGGAGAGATTTGTCCTTGGGAGATTTGGTTTTAGAAATAGAAATAGAAATAGAAATTAGCCATGGCATGTCCACCAACTTTTTCCACCGCACTTCACTAGCTTCAGTACTGGCAAAAAAAGCTAGTTGATGCGAAATCCGTCAATGTCGGGCTTGATCATGCCCATTCATGTCAAATCCTCCACAATTCACGCTACTCCCAAATCTCATCCTACATCGCTTCAGCTTACTGTTCATTCGCTACACTAATGTATAGAATTTACTGCTGAGAGAAGTGCTCCAACAAGATGTTTCTCTCCTCGGAGTCAGCACCCCAGTTCTTGACAACAACACAAGAGCAGCCAACAACCTTTCTGGCGTTACCCTCTCTGTCCAACTGGCACAAACCGGCCCACTCACCCAACAACTTGGCGTCAGACACCTTGATCAATGGGATCTTCTCGTCACCCTCGTTACACAAAGCCTCAACCAACTTGACGATAGAGGCCTCGGTGACAGAGTCACACAAGACACACAATTGAGCCTCCTTTCTGGACAAAGCCTTAGAAGCCTCTCTCAAACCTCTGGCCAAACCATCGTGCACCAAAGAGGTTCTCAAGACAACCTTCAAAGCGTCCTCGATGGAGATGGAGGCATCTTGCTGCTCAACGGCAACTTCCTCAATAATTTGTTGTTCTTCGACGTCAGACATTTTTCTATTAGGACTTCTTCGACAGTTTACTGCTCAGTGAAGAAGAAGAGTATTAGTTGGAGAGATTTTTTTTTTCAATGGGACGGTGGGTGCAGGCAGTGCACTGAGGGCTGGAGCCCTGAAATCACGTGCCGATGAGCGAGTGTTACTGCCTGGCGTTTCTACCGTGATTTTTGTTGTTGCTTAGTATGGGGAAGTATTTTTCTTGTATTAATTTTGTCGGATATAATTGCTGCCCGTTTTCTTGTGTTGGAACTCTATTTCTCTGGGATGTCATACAGAAGTCAATGTAGCGAACAGGTAACATCCCATGCAGAACAAGAATATATCAGGTCTGAATTAGGATTCAATTTAGGGAGACTCTTTCAATTTAGGGAGACTCTTTCGATTGAGGAAGACTCTTACCGAGACCCATTCACTAATGGTAAGCAAAACTCGTGGTAGTTCTATTAGTAGCACATATACAAACACAGTGATGTCAGCCATTACACACTTCCCAAGGCTCCATCTCTTCAGCTCCTAGAGCTCCATCTCTTCAGCTCCTAGAGCTCCATCTCTTCAGCCCCAAAAGGCTCGTGGTGTGACGAATCATAGTCCGAGTCGTCAATAGCTTCTTCGTTATCAGCAGCAACTCCAGCAGAGCCTCGAGAGTAGTCTTCCTCCTCATCTTCAAAATCCACATCAAAAAAGTCCTCGCTGCTGCCCGTAATTCTTTCGTACAACATCTTCACCTCTCCAATGATACCGTCGTAACTCAACTCCGATGACGGCATGTTCAGGAAAATGATATCGTCAGAATCCTTCAACACCAACTTGGAGATGTTGGTGGAGGTGGCAGCCTGTGCCGACAACACATTGGACAAGTCCGGGTTGATGTAGGTGGTTTGCACGAACGCAATCTTGCAAACGATATCCAACGTTTCCTTGGGCACGAAGCTCTGCAACGACTCACCCAACTTGAATGAGTTCACCAAAATAGGTGTGCCCTGGTGGCTCAACGCAAAGTCGCTCTCTACGAGAACATCCTCGAGGTTGGTGGCACTTTCTCTCAAGAGAGCATTCTCCATCTTTCCCAAAGCACTCTCCAAGTCTTCTCTGGCCTTGGCTCCATTTTGCTCGCAGGTGTGAGCATACCAGATTGACTCTCCTGGAGGACAGACCCCGGTGCCGCCATTTTGGATGATCACCTGAACAGCGCTCTGGTTGTGGGTAGGCAATGACTCGGGCGGAAACACCACAATGGCAGAAGATTCGTTTTCCGACATCCATTCCTTACAATCCTTGCGAACAATTGTGATGAGTCGAGTGACCTTGTAGGCATCCACCTGTCTCTCCAATTCGGAGTAGCCAGAATCCAAGAATTTGGGGATTTGTGTTGGAGCCACCACCACTTTTTCGTTGATCTTCACTGAAGATCCATCGGTAAACTTTGCGATTTTGGTTTCAGGGTCGTAATCCCGGAGCTTGGTATCGAGCTTATACGTGGTTCCAGCCACGGCAGCGCTTCTACAGAACCCTTGAGAGATCTCGCCAGGGCCTCCGTACTTCAGCACCATGACGGGAAAGTTACCATAGACGTCGAACGATACCAAGAATCGCTTGATACGAGCGAGAGCCACCGGGGTGCGGGTGTCCTTCTTGTTGACAAGACCAATGGAATAGATAAGCTCATCCACTTGAGGCAGCTTCAAATTAAATACAGACTCCAAGAATTCCTCGATCGAGGTCTTGGAGTTATCCAATAACAACTGTTTCTTGGCAGCATCGTTGTTATCCTGCAACACAAACTTCAAAAACTTCATCAATGAGCGTTTCGTCTGCAACGACATCAGCTGGTCGGTGAAGATATCCTCCTTGGTGGTGTTGGAGATCTTGCTCTTGAAGTTATCGTTCTCAAACACATGGAAGTTCGACAAGCTCTGGAACTCGAGGTATTTGTAGACACGCGACTTGATCAACAACGCCAACAAGTCCAGCTGGGCGAACATGATGCGGGGACTCAAGTCAATGCCGTAGTCCTTACTGTGGAAGTGGTTATTGTGCTTTCCTCCCGGAATATAGATCTGGGCATCAGCAAAGTGGCGCACCCGGCCCTGGTTGACCTCCACACACCATTTCTTCAACTGGTCGATCGTCAACGTGGACGACAGGTCGCCGTAGTAATTGTTTTTGTCGATATGGAGCACTTCCACGCCTTGCCATGCTAACGCAGCGGCGAGAATCAGCTCCACCAACCCAGTACCCAAAATCAAGATGTCGCAGTGGACGAGATTCAAGCTGTGTCTATTTGGCTTCTCCAAGCCGTCCAAGTGGGGGATAACCGAGGCAGAGTAATTGGTTGAAGGCCGGCGCTCGGCCATTGACTTTCGGCGTTCATTTCTCGAGAAGGCTGGCATAATGTGGGGATGCAACAGTTGGAACGGGGCAGGTCCAGCGGGCAGCGACACGACAAGGGTTAGATGGTTGGAATCACGAAGATTGAGAATTTGCTGACAAACTAGAAATGTGAATTGGAGGAGTTTGGCTGGAGTTAATATGACTTGTACATCTGGAATGGCGAGGGTCGACTGTATGGAGAGCTAAAAAAAAAATCGAGAAAACCGGCAGAACACGGGGAAAAGATAAAGAGATAAAAGGCGATAAGTGGAAGTGGGTAAATTGTGTCGGGGTTGGTGGAGGGATAGGTAGTAGTGGCGAGCAGTTTGGGTATAATTGATGTGGTGGAAATTTGCAAGTTTGGTGCTAGTCTTACTTCTTGCGGCTAGTGGTTGGCTAAGTTTCGACACTATTACATGGTGGGAACCCTGAGGTTTCGAGAACAATTCGCGGAGATGGAAGATATGGGGCGAGATGATAACGACAGGAATCATGCGTGGAAGTGAGGGAGGGGAAACCTACGACATGGGGAATGTTGCTGGAAGCGATGAATGGGCGAGAGATGGAGTTTTTTTTTCTTGATTTTGATTTTTCTATCTTTGCTTGATGCTGGTGTAGCTGAACTCACCGTGCTCGTATCAGTCCTGTGTAGGTGATTGGTCCCGTAATCATTTATGGCACGAACGACTATTTCTGGTGAGCACGATAATTTCCATAATTAGGTTGGAGTTGGAAATTTCGGAAGACAGAGGTAGCGGCAAAAGGTGGGAAGTTATGGGCCAGAATGGTGTGGATTTCATTTTGTTGGGAAAGTGGAGGCGGTGTGTGGTGTGGAGGACTGGTTTGGAGAATCGGATGTTTCTGAGTCACGATTGTGAGGAGGTGAGAAAAGTGACTTGAAGAGGAGATGGGGAGACGAAGAAGAGGAAATGGGAAGATGATGAAATGGGGAAAGGGAATTAGAGACATGCAAGCAACAGAAATTTTATTGTGATGCCCACGGATTTGAATCCTCGTAGTGGAGCACTCGGTTTCCATTTCATGGTCGCACCCACCATACTAGTCAATTCTCATCCTTCACAACTACTCTCTTCATCATTTATTTTGTTCTTCTTTAGTTTCTTTCTTATTCACTCCTTTGTTTCTCCCTGTCCTCCAGTCTTCCCCAGTTCAACCGGTTTCCCCAACTCATATCCAAAGTCTCATCTCCCACCTGTACATATCTCGACCTCTCATCACCATCTTCATCACTACATGTCTCATCCCGGCTCTCTTCTTTTGGCGTGGCAGGTCAAAAACAAACATTGTCTCGTTATTGGTGGCGGTGACGTGGGTCTAAGCAGAGTACACCACCTCATCCGAGCCAATGCTAAAATCACCGTAGTCACTGGTGACAAGACCCATCCACAACTTGTGGAATTGAACGATAAAGGCATGATCCACAAATTATTGGAGAGGCCGTATCTGCCACTGGATCTTACAATGTACGAACGGCCCAGTCCCATAAAGGTGGAGTCGTATCAAGAAATAAATGTCCACCACTTTAATGATATCGACGACGCCGTCATGAACCAGCAGTTTGCAACCGTATGTTGCTGCATCGATGACCCGGAGGTGTCGACCCAAGTATACTACCAATGCAAATATCTCCGCATTCCCGTGAACATCGCCGACAAACCGCCGTTGTGTGACTTCTACTTTGGCTCCATGTTCAACCAAGATGCACTCCAGATCATGATCAGCACCAACGGGAAATCTCCCCGGCTCCTGAAAATGATCAAGGACGACATTGCTCGACAGTTTGCCGATGTTACGCTCAGCAACGCGGTGGACACCTTGGGGGCTATTCGGGCTACTCTCCGAGCAAAGAAGCTTCCTGATAATTCGCTAGCCACCATCGATGCCAGGATGCAGTGGGTCAAGAAGCTCACCGATTTCTTCACTCTTCGGCAGTGGAGTTTGGTGAAGTTGGATGACGATGCAGTAGAGAGAGTCATCGATACGTATCCTGGGTTTCCACCCTCAGATTACGAAGAGTTTACCAAGTTCATTACGAGTGATTAGCGAGAAAGGGTTTGAGTCTTCCTCCGTCAATACAGGTCTCCCTTCATCAATACAAGTCTTCCTTGCCTCGGTATTATTCTGCTTCTTACCTCTATCTCTATTCATTAGATTTTCATTACGTGCCTAGAATGGGATGTCTTTGTGCACAAATGCCTTGGATCCTCCTGCTCCAATATACTCTCCAGCAATGTGTCCGTCTCCCTTCAACTGGTACTGGTAACTCATCAAGCCCTCTAATCCGACAGGACCTCTGGCGTGGATTTTATTAGTGGAAATACCCACCTCGGTTCCAAATCCGTATCTGAACCCATCAGCAAATCTTGTGGAACAGTTCCAGTATACTCCAGCAGAATCCACACCTTTCAAGAATACGTCTGCAGTCTCCTTGTCTTCGGTAACCACGCAGTCCGTGTGCTTGGACGAATGTTCATTGATGTGGTCAACTGCGGCGTTGACAGAAGAAACTGGCTTGACAGCAATGTCGAACGACAAGAACTCCGTGTCAAAAGACTCTTCGTCGGCATCCACTACATATTTGGAGTCCACGGCTTCAGTCAATTGCTCCTTGATCTCGGGAACAACATGAAGAGTCACCTGGGCGTCAGTAAGACTCGACAAGAGCTTAGCCAACTTGGCCTTGTCGGACACGATATCTTCGTGGATCAACAATTGCTCAACTGCATTACACCCAGCAGGGTAGTTGGTCTTGGAGTCCACCACAATACGGCAGGCCATATCCAAGTCGGCGGCTTTGTCAACGAAAATGGAACAGATGCCGTCGGCATGGCCCAACACGGGGATCTTTGTGTTTTCCTTGATGTTTCTCACCAAAGCATTACTTCCTCTTGGAATCACCAAGTCGATGTACTTGTCCTGGGCCAACAAGTCGCCCACCTCGTCACGCGACTGGATCAACTGCACTGCAGCCTTTGGCACTGCGGTTTTATCTTGCAAAGTGGTATTGATCACATCACTAATAGCTTTGAAAGTCTGGTACGATTCCTTACCACCCTTCAAGATGGCACAGTTTCCCGACTTGATTGCAAGCGCAGAGATGTTTGCAATGACTTCTGGCCGACTCTCGAAAATAATAAGAAGAACCCCAAGAGGAGCTGTCACTCTGTATAAGTTCAAGCCTTCGTCAAGTTTTCTGGCCAAAGTGGTTTTTCCCACTGGATCATCCAAAGCAGCCACATCGAGGATTCCTTGCAACATCGCCTCGTACTTGTCGTTTTTCCCCAAATCCAATCTCTTGATCAATGACGATGCCAAACTATTACTCTCGGCAGCCTCTAAGTCAAGTTTGTTAGCAGCAAGAATGGCCTGCTTGGAGTCGTTTAAGGCGTCATGGATTTTGTGCAAAGCGTCTGATCTTTGTTCGTTGGTGAGAGTTTTGAGGACTCCGAATGCACCACTGGCGTCTTTGGCTATCTGTTCTGCCATACTGGTATTAGTAAGAGGTAAGTATAGAGAACTCTTGAGAATTTTCGCACCTATGACTCAGTAGTGTATGGAGAGAGATGATAAGAAGATATCAGAGGATTTGACCGAAATGGGCTGGTAATGGAAACAGAAATGTAGAGATAAAAGGAGAAGTTGTTGATGAGTTTTATTGACTTTACTATAATTTGCTAATTTCTCTTCCAATTTTGGATCCCGCTCATCGCTCATCGTTCACTATTACTGTGGTGTGTGCAAGACAACATTATGTTAATGAATTGAGATTTCACTGTCAATAATTTGCAAGCGGCCAAAGGCTCGAAAGTTATGAAACCCACAATTTGATCCAATCGACATTTTCAGAGGAATTGTTTTCTATACTTAAAGACCTTCAGTGTTGATTGAACTTGCCAATGCACTTTAGCTACTTGTATGTCGAAAGAGACTAGAATAACGTCAAACCGGGATAGCATTGAAAATTATGGCATGTTATGATACACTTGACTGGATATCCCCATTCTGAGTGGAGGACATTCACCGAATTCCCCATCCACTTCTGTAGATCCAACAAAGAAAAATTCCACAATGTAGGGAATAACATTTAGATCCTGCAATTTCGTTTCAATTTAGTAGAGGAACTTTTGACGACCTTTTCTTCTTTACTTCTTTACTTCTCCTCTCATTTCGTGCTTCTTTACCATCACAATCTCCTATCCATCATTACTACGTACTGAAATCAACAACAGTGTCGCAGACAGTATCCGACCACCTGCCGAAATACCACCAAAAACAGTTCCAACAAAATACCAAAAACAGTTCCAACAATACTTCTAAAACCACTTCTAATCCATTCCCTAACATCCCAAGCATACTTCATCTACTTCCTTCCACCTCCCAATTTCTTCTCTCATACTTATCGGGTTCGCATTCGGAAGCAATTTCGCAACCATTCTCTGCCTCACCCTGTGGCTCTCATTCCATCACCATCAACGACAAAATCCCAAACCATCGCCGTTCCCCAATTCCCTAAAATCCCAACCCTTGTCTCCCTCCATATTTCACCAATAATGTCCCTCATCCCGTACCTTCCCAATCCCCCATTCTCCGAGCTATCGGAAAGGTCGCGCCCGCTCGGTGGTGTGAGTCCGACATATGCAAACCTCCATCAATTCACCTATAACTAACTTCTTTACCATGCTCAGAACATTGGCCTGCTCAATCCGTCTCTCCAGACGCTTGTCGGCATCGCCACATGCACTTGCGGCTCTGGTGTTCAGAATGCCTGCCATGTCGCCAACAATGACCGAGGGAGGTATTGTAGGTTGGAAATTCAAGGCTGGAGAAGAATTCGCTGCTGGCGACGTCTTGTTGGAGGTGGAGACCGATAAGGCGACCATTGACGTGGAGGCCCAGGACGATGGAATTGTGTGGGAAATTTTGGAGAACGACGGTGCTTCCGGTGTGCCGGTTGGTAAGCCCATTGCTCTTTTGGCTGAACCCGGCGACGATTTGGCCTCTTTGGAAAAGCCCAGCTTGGATGCACCCGAGCCCGCCAAGGAGGAACCCGTAGCCAAAGAGGAGTCTGCTCCTAAGGTTTCCGAACCAAAGAAATCCGAGCCAGTGAAAGCTTCGGGTGATTCGGTATTGGTCAAAGCCAACACCAACCTCAAGTTTTTCCCTAGTGTCGAGTTGTTGTTGCACAAACATGGAATCTCCGACGTGGACGCATACGCCAAAATCCCTGCTTCGGGACCTCAGGGCAGAATTCTTGTTGGAGACGTGATGGCATACTTGGGCGAGATCGATGAGTCTGCTGTGACCAAGGTTGCCCAGTACATCAACAACAAGCTGCACTTGGACTTGTCAAATATCACGATTGCTGCTCCAAAAGCAAAGGAGGAACCTAAGACCGAAAAGGCTGGCGAGGCTGAGAAGTCCGAAAAGGCCGAGAAGCCTAAGCCAACCAACATCTTGACCATTGAATTCACGTCGGAGTTGGGCGAGGGAGTGTCCAAAGAAAAGTTCAAGTACGCCTTCGAGAGAGCCGTTGAAGGCGCCAAGAGACAGACGTATGCTGCCAGATTCCCCGAGTACGCCAGATCTCCTTCTGCATCGAGCCTCTCCGAGCAAGACATTTTCGACGACTTGCTTGCCGCTCCTGTCACCCAGGACAGATTCTCCGTGCACGACATCTCCTACCAGTTTATTGGCGAGGTTTCTCATGGTGCTGGGCCAGTGGACGAATTCGATGAGCTTTTGGGGTTGACGTCTGGCACTTCCGCCACTTTTGAGGCCGAAGGCGCTGTTTCTGCCGTTGTAAGCTTCACTGTCAAGTTCGACGAGAAGTTGACCGACTCAAAGGAGTTTGTCGAGTTTTTCCAGGACTCGCTACTCAGCCAGATTCCTGCCAAGCAGTTGATCATCCACAGTTAGGCTCACGACATAGTACAATAGACGAACGAACAAGAGGAATGATGTAGAGGTATGGCTTAATTGGCTAAATAGGGTGCAGTTAGAAATTTGTAACTGCTGTGCAATGGTCTTTCCGACATAACTCAGAAGAAAATGATCCAACCTTAATTACAGAATCCTTAGCATCTACAAAATAAATTCCCACGAAAAAAAAAAAAATATCGCTCTCCAAATTAATTCCCCGCTGCTTTGGGTGGACTACACTCTTCTGTGCTTTATCTCTAGTAAGTTCTTTCTAAAATTCCGCGTCTCATCGCCCGGTTATGATAGCGCTTTCTTTTTCCTGTCTATCTCCACCGTTGCGATGCGCATTGGATCTTATCTGACTGTCAAACTAACAACCTAGCGTATGAAGAAGCAGTTCTCCAATACAATATCCAATAAAAAAAAAATGGCCAGTAACAGTTCAAATCTCCGATTCCATGGGAATATTCGCCTTTTTCCCCCTATCCTTGCTCCTCACCTAGTTGTAACTTTATTGTCTGTACACTCTAGGGCTTTTTTTTTTCCGCTATTTTTTAATCTCATTTCCATCTTGCACCCATTTCCACCAACCACCATTTATATTTAGTACCACCCCTTCATCTCCGACCCTAGTCTTCGCTTACATATTTTCTCTATGCACAAATTTGAATTATGAATGTTCCCTTCACATTTTCTGGGAACAAAACACCTCCAGGAATAGAGAACCCATACAACGACAATCAAGACGCCAAGAAGCAGCCTTTTCCTTTCCAGATGTATGGCAAATCACCAGGAAGCACCACAACCACATCCACATTCAATGTGACTACACCATCCCCGCCGCTCAACGCCATCTCCTCGCGGATCATCTCCAATGGACACATGATGGTTCCTATGCCTCTAGCATTGCAACCACAGGGTGTAACTGGGCTCCAACAGCCCTTCGGCCCGCCAATCATGCGGCAGCACCAACAACATCAACAAGGTCAACAGCATCTACCACCACAACCGCAGTTTTCTGCTCCGGACCAACAACTTCACCATCTTCAACTCCAGCGGCCTCATGCACCCATTCTTCCCAACCAGCCGCTTCAACAGCTTCAACAACTGCTGCTGTTTCAACTGCCACAACAGCTTCCACAAACGCATCTTCAGCATACACAGCTTCAACAAACGCAATTTCCTCAAACACAGCTTCAACAAATGCAATTTCCACAAACGCAGCTTCAACAAGCTCAACCGCATCTGCCACTGCACTATCAATTCTTGCATAACCAACAAGAAAACCAGATCCATGGCCAGCATCAACATCCTCTGCATTCGTCTCTGCGCCAATCGCCAATTCAGCATCACCAGTCACCACATCCACTGCCATACCCTGGCCAATCACAAGTGCATCCTCTCCAGGGACCTATGGGGCCCCTAAATACCCACCATCTGGAGTCTCAACAGATCCGCCAGCATCCACTTCAACAGCAATACTTGCATTACCATCGCATGCCATATGAGCCCCCAAAAGGAGACTATCAAGAGAACAACGATAGATTCTACCCTGGAATCACTAAGATGAATATGCTCGTACGAGGAGCTAATAATGCCGGTTCAGGAACGTCCCCTGTTATTCATCGTGAGAATCCCATGGCATTTTCTCAGTTGCCGCAAGACTACCGATCAACTAATGCACCAACTGCAGAAGAACAGAAGACGCAGCCTCGGCCAGAGCTGTTAAATCCGGTTCCATCAACGACGTCCTCTGCGGAGATTTCCACCAGTCATCCGAACTCGGAAATACAGCCTTCTATACTCACCAAGACAATGGGAGCAACTGATGAAGGAAAGAAGAAAAGAGGCCGGCCCAAGAAACTCATACTTGATCCGGAAACTAACGAGTACATCGACTCATCTCACGAAAATTACAAGAAACTTAATCGATTGCTCAAGGAGAATACTAACCCACCCAAAGCAATAGTTCTGAGTGAACTGGTGGGAAAGCTTGTTGCTACGGGAACCAACTTTGACTCGTTAAACGACCAAACGGTGAAACAGTTGCTCGAGCAAAAAGATCGTCGTGGAAGACCACGGAAATTTCCTATTGAGCAGACGGGAGTTACTATTAGAGGAATTCGAGTTAATGGAGCACTTAAGTCGAGAAAGAGAAGTGTAACTGGGTCCCCGGAAGAGGGGACAAAGAGAAAAAGAGGACGTCCAAGAAGGGAGCAGCCTGTAAAGCCCTGACTTCTGCTTCAATGAGCATTATGTATGAATGAGTATAGAACGATAATCCAATGACGCTAACATTTTATTGGAGTTCTGGTAATTCGTTATAGTAGAAGTCTTTGATGGGATTCCCAACGATAAAACTGTGACAAAAGCAGGAACAGCTAATATTGCTCTCACTCCATAACCATCTGTAATCTGTCCCTCTCGGTCCTCAACACAAATTTGGTCCTTTTTTTCAGTTCTTGTCATCTTTTCTGACATAAATGCAACATGCATAATCTTATGCCTAATTAGGAAAGTATTCATCAAGAGATGCGCATACCGGGTAATTCTTAGGGTGATGGAAAGGTTGCGAGAAGAGTTTTTCCTTTTTGGGATACCTCATTTAACGATTCATCCCAGTTGTAGCACACTCAAAACTAACCTTTCCCGAATTATTAGATTGTACAACATTATGCTTCGCCAACGCAAAAATTTCAAAAGATACGTAGGAAGTTCTCTCGAAGTTTTTACCAGGACTAGAGAGAGAGATAATCCTGAGACTTATAGAACAAGACAACAGTTAAGTCTAATTTCTAATAGTATTGGATTGAATTACTTCATTCCGATATTAGATCAAGAATTATAGCGTTGAGTTCAACACCAAATAAGTCAGAGGATCGAGTAGACGCCGGGCTGGAAAATTGCCTTATTAGGCAATAGTAGTACCTTCAACAGGGCCCGCAAAGTGCACAACCACCAATAACATAGATACCAAAGAGAATAATGACAGCTGAAGCTACAAGATCCCCTAATAAAATAGATGATAAAATAGTTGATAGAACGATGACATTTGTATGTTGGAAGAGAATTCACTCAACAATTCGGAAACGCAAGCTAGTGCAATAGTGCGAACCGACTTGAAAATGCAAGTGAAGTCACTGCACCTGCTTCCCCACATATTGCAGATCAAGCCTCTGTTAGGAAATTACCTGGCTCCATGTACTATATATACACAAAGCAAGCTAATCCCAACTCTTAGTACTTTTTCAGCCCATTACTTTACTTCTTTTCATCCCCCCCATTTATCTACACATTTCTTGCGAATGCTGCAACCGGACTCTTATTATGCTCCGTATAACTTTGAAGGCGCCTCCGCGGTGACTATGTTCTTACACCTTATTCAATCTTTGAATAATGGTGCCGCTGATGGTACAGGCATCAAGCGCCTTGTTGACATCGCCGTCAATACTTTGGGTCCTGAAATCCCCTCGATCCTTGTGGAATACAATATCAGCGTACAGAATAATTTGTTCGGGAATTATCCAACCAGAGGTGATGCGGTTCCCAGTGCTATCTTTGCATCTATATTCGGTGTTCTCGGCCTATTACACCTCCTTCTTTTCTTAATGAACTTCTCCAGAGGCCATTACTTCTATCTTTCGCTAGCGTGGTCTTTCACTTGTATCATGAAGATGCTTGGGTTCGTTCTTCGGCTTTATTGGGGGAAAGACATTACCGATGTGTCGATCGGCTTGACCGGTTCCATTTTCCTCATTTTGACGTCTGTGCTCTTGGCTTCCTTTGACTTGATATTGGCTCAAAGATTATTCACTTGGAGACACCCAGTGGGTGGCTCGAGATGGTTATTCTGGAACTTCATGTTTGTCACCTACGGTGTTGTGATCGTTCTGATTGGTGCCACAATCATGTGTGCATTCGTTCCATATCTTCACTTCTTGAGCAAGAAGTCCTACGAGTCATGGAAGTTGGCAGTAGGAATCACTTCGATTTTGGTGTGCTTGTACACCTTGACGTCGTTATTGTTGATTATTTTGTCCTACATTTTCCCACCAACCAAGAAAGATGAAAATTTGTACACTTACCAGCCATGGTGGATCGATTCATTCAAACCGTTCTATTTTGTCGAGAAAGGTGCTGCTCAGAAAGCAGAAGAGACATTTATGAAGAGAAATCATAACCATAGACATGCTATTCGTGTTATTGCTGCCACTCATCACCATTACAACATGGTGGAAGGCTTGACCAATCAAAGAGGTGATTTGAAACACAACGTCTCCATGGGCCTTCTCACCATCACAGCTACTCTTATTTTCGTCAGTTCGGTGCTAAGAAGTGTTACCATCTTTCAGAATAGGAAACAGATAAACCTGAGTCCTGTCTGTGATCCATGGTTGATGTATCTTTGCTGGGGCGGTTTTGAGGTGATCATCAATGTGTTATACCTCATAGGCAGAGTCGATTTGAGATTCTATAAGCCAGATAGACTTCCACAGATAGTGAGAGCTATCATTACCGCCGAGCAGAGTTATTATCCATCTGAAGATGAGGGAGAAGGTGATGAGGTATCGTACACGATGTCTAAAGAGCTGTTCACATACGACAGACCACACTCTCTTATTAGTGACGAGTCAGGGGCCGCCTCACCCCCTTACCCCAGACATGAATTTCTTGATAAGAAGGTCGAGAGTGATGATGATAATATATCTGACTTCCATTTCTGAGATTTTAGGGGAAATAATAATAATCTTTCAATATGAGAAACGACTGATTACCATAGATAGTTTAACTTCAATAGAGATCAGATCCAGACCAGTTGCAACATCACAGAACAAATCACAGAGTCATGATTGATGCATGATTCAACATGTTAGAACACCAACAACTGGGAAAACCACAAACTGAGATGAGGACAGAATTAAGGAAGGACAGGTATAGTCTCATTCCTTTGAGGAAGTTTTTAAGAATACGTTGATTTCACTTCCACTTCAGATTTTGTAGGATTATTTTAAGAATTTTAGTTCATAGCAGTAGTTTCACAAATAATTTGGGAGACTTTCTTAACCTAGTCTATGGATATAAAGAGTGTGTTCGAGCAGAGCAATATGAGGACTCGTGCAGTCTCTTCTGAAGAACAAAAGTTCAATAGTCCCCGGAGTTGTTCTTTATTGCTTTTACGCAACTCGAACGGGTTTAACCCGATTGAGGACGCAGCCTTATGATCCATCCAAATGCGAAATTAAAGCCCTTGCTCCGGATCCACTGTTTGAATTATCCATTCGAAAGAGAAGGGATACAGCCTTGCAACTCGGACCAATGCTCACGGATACATCTAGGTAATTTTGGTCATTTCTTTCAAGATTTACAAAAAGATAATCTCAGTCTTCAAATTGTTCTCAGAAAATTAGAAATATTTAGCCAGTTTTGGCAAAGTGCATTATAGGCAAACCCTCACTTTTAGAAAGATACTATGACTGTAACTGTTGAGCCCTTCCGAACAGCTTCAGCTCCATAGCTATTCACTCGCGGGGAAAAATGCATCATATACATCAGATGAGGAGATATTCCTTGGGAGCACCTTCCCAACTTTCACGAATAATAATTACTTTCTAGAGATTTGGCTGCAAAACGAATCAAAAGGAAGTGTTGATCCTCTTCCCATGGAATTGTCGGAGGCTATCTCCGCTATAGGGTTATTGAAAAGCCCGTTCTCCGATGGGTTCCGGAGATACTCGGGTGTATCCTCCAAACGTCTTCACTGGTCATGTTTCGAAGTTCAGTTTAAAGTATCCCAGCAAAGTATAGGACCGTTTTCGACGGTGTGCATTCAAACGAGCCATATTCGTCTGAAGTGATCGGACTCAATGACCGAAAGGGTTAAACCCGGAATATGCCAGGCTCTCTGATTGAAATAGGTAATTTCCGCACCTAGTTACAACGTTTTCTGAATTCGTTATGTCCGCACCTGGGAGCACACTTTTCCAAAAAGAGATAATTTCCGTATATATGCACAACCCGTCCTGACTCTTTATGTCCGCACTTGGGCACTAAACTTCTCCGAAAGGAGGACATGTCCGTCACTCCACATGTATCTTGCGTTCACTCCCACGCTTAATCTAGATGCAGCAACACAATGACTTGAAAAGTATAAAAGGCTAGCCAATTCTTCTCCATCACTTTTCATCATCTTCTTACAACAAACAAAAACATTATGAGCCTCACTACCGAACAACAAGCCTCCGTGGATGGAACCATCCAATTCGTTCTCAACTCCATCAGAACTCCAATCTTGAGACGTCCTGATGAGTATGGAATGGACTACGAAGATGTATTTTTCCCAGCTTTGGATGGAGTCTCCTTGGAAGGTTGGTATATCCCCTCCAAGACCAACTCCAACAAGTTGGTCATTGCCAACCATTTCATGCCTGGAAACAGATATGGGTTTGCTGGACACTTGCCAGAGTACAAGGACGCTTTTGGGGGATTTGAGGTCAATTTCTTGCCCCACTACAAAGCACTCCATGATGCTGGATACAACATTTTGTGTTACGACTTGAGAAACCACGGTCTTTCTCCAGACACCAATGGACGTACGATTACGTTCGGAGTCAACGAGCTGAGAGATGTGGTTGGCTCCATCAACTATGCCAACAGCCGTTCGGACACCAAGGGAATGGAGAAGTACTTGCTTTCTATCTGCTTGGGTGGAAACTCGACTCTATTCGCCATGAAGAAATACCCTCAGTATTTCGAGGACATCAAGGCCATGGTTCTTCTTCAGCCAATTACCATGAAATGCTTCGTGGATACTTTTATTAAGAGAGAGGGACTCGACTACGAAAGTATTTACAAATACATTGATGACAAGATCTTCCAGGGTTCGAGTTTCAAGCTCTCTGACTTTGGAATGGCAGAGGTGGCCTCTGCCTGCAAGATTCCCACCAAAGTCCTCCAAGTCAAGGCAGACTTTTTGACCGATGTGCAAAATGTGCAAGATATTTACGACAACTTGGACACCAAGGAGAAGGAAATGTACTGGATCGAAGGCACTGACATGAGATTCCAGGGTTACAATTTCTTAGGAAGGGAGCCTAAGCAGATGCTCGAGTGGTTCGCCAAGTTTTGAGAGTTTTTTAAGTGAGATGTGTTTTATTCAATATTACGTTTCATTTTTTCAAATTCTAGAATTATATAATTCTGTTTTTGCAGAATTGTCAGTAATGGTTGAAGCAAAAATGGTGTATGTGTGCACCTAATGGCCAGAGTGAAGAACTAAAAATTGCAAAAAATGCCACGTTTTCCAGTTCGGAAGCTTCAGCCGCTATTCACTCATAATAGAAGTGTAAAGCTTTCCTACGATGGTTTTCCATGTCCAGAGTAGTGCTGGTGATACCCAAGAAAATAAGATGCCTCCTCGGCCTCTGTGGCTAGTCGAAGAAGATGAGATTAGCGAAGAATTCTTGAAAGGAGGAAGAGGCCCAGTTGGTCAGAAAATCAACAAAAAGGCAACAGAAAATTCCAGCTAACTCATAAGCCCACAGTAATTTGTGGTGACTTGCCAATATTCCATATTCCAGTCTGAAGAGCTGAATAGAAAGCGAGTTCGAGAGGTTTTAGCACCAAAGGAGGAGCTTGAAAACCCAGAGACTTTCCGAACGGCAGTGATTAACCAGCGGACAATGGTGGTGAAGAAAAATAAGATAAAGAAGTCGAAAAAGAAGTACACTCATGGAGACGAAGAGTGAGAAGCTCAACTTGCAAAGGAAGAAGGATAACTCTCACAGATGATTGGCCAAGACACATAGCTAGATCTGCCAAAAAAAAATAAAAATAAATCAAATTAGATGCTGTGTGCTAATTGAGTTGCCTATACTTCTTCCCTGCCTTGATAGCCTCCTGCCACTTCTTCAGTAGGGCGAGATTTCTTCTTTCAACGCATCGATTGCCTTCTTCCAGTCCAGAGTACCCAGAATCGGTCCGCTTCGAGAGTACCCAGAATCGGTCCGCTTCGAGATTTGGCACTGCCACATCCACAATACCCGAAATAAAGTGGTAGTTCTTGTATATGTTGGCTAGTAGCGGTCGAAAAATGAACTCAGGTGGTTCCACATCAGTGGCAGTCTCCTTCATAATCCTGTAGAAGTTGATTTCATATGACGGATTCACTAGACTGGAAGTGCTGAGTTTGTGATAGTTCAGCACTGACATCTCTGAATTGAATTTGTTGAAGTATCCGTTGGAAATAACCAAAAGCTTAGAGCTTTTGACCGACTATGCCTTTAATTGCGATCTTGTAAGCGGATACAACATGGGAATAGTTTAGTATATCTATCGATAGGATTTTTGGAAAGCAAATGGAGAAGAAAAATGATGATGTGGAACTTGTTCGACTCAGTTTGATTGTGCTTTTAGATGGAAATGCTAACGAAGTCGTCTTTAAAACAATAATGGCAATTAAGAGGATCAACGATCAAAAAAGATTAAGAAATGATGGACAGTCAGCAACTCTTTCTGGGAACGAGTCCGAGGAATCTTTTACCACAGTACAAACTCTCTTTTCAAATGAACTTTTTCTTGTTCAAATATGAGGGAGGAATGATTGTGCCATATTGCAGAAGAGAGAACAAGAGGGGCAGTTCAAAATGCTCGTTTACCGAACTCATTCACCAACCTCAGTATCGTATTTTCAGAACCCTTTTTATTTATGATGATTTACTACAAGCTCAATTGCAATACATTACTACAACCAGGGGATGTGAAAACAACACCCCCCCCTGAAGAAAGTGAGAAATATTCCGAAAATCAAACAAAAGCTGGTTTGCAAATCAAATATAGTTAATCATTACTTATGACGAATTTCCATATTGGAGATTAAGAGCCATATAATTTCCACCATGGGTACCAATAATCCATGGATAGAGATAATGTATAAATATCCAATTTTCGAGTATTTGGGAATCCTAGAATCTTGAATATTTCATTTTAGACAACTCTACCCGATTTAGGATTGAGAATATATATTGAGGGTTGCGAGAACACCTTCAAAGCCGCCAGCGTTATCCTCATATATTTCTAAATCGGAATCTGACAGTTGAGAGGAGGGTTGGCCGAGTGGTCTAAGGCGGAAGACTTAAGATCTTTTGGACTGTTGTCCGCGCGAGTTCGAACCTCGCACCCTTCACTATTTATTTTTTTTTGCAACTACCTCCACTTTTTAGCCATTTCTCCTTCATTTTCACCGTGTCATAGTTCATGCTCAAGTCCATCACAGTTCAGCGTTCTACTGTCGGCAATGGCATCCTCGAACCCGTCCAAACTTCGGAGAATCTGCAGATCGCTATCAACAACTCAGACCATCTTACAATTCTAGAACCCAAGCTTCCATTGCTTCACCAAGCAGTTTCGTCGGTCACTGTGAATGAAAAAACCCAGAATTTTATTGATGCTAACGAGCTTTACGATGTGTGCACCATATTTCATGTGGAAACCCTCCTTCTGTTGGGACTCCAGATCTTCTCTAGAATCTTGATTGAAGATGGAGAATCACACTTCAACTTTACCAGAATTGTGGAACCTGCCATAGTTGGGCATAAGTGGTCGCCGCTAGAGGCTTCCTCTAGGGATTGCTACTTGGGAGTGTTGCTAAGTACGGGTGAGGTTCTCGTCCTCAAAAGAGATTCTTTGGATACAAGCGAGTATGTGGTGAAACACAGGAGCTTCACGTGTATTCTAGACCAGATGAACATTCCACAGGAGCGTTTGACGCCTGAAGGAGATATTGTTTTGCTCAATGAACAGTACTTGGAGCTTAAAGTGACGTCGTTTGAGTTTTGTAAAGTCGCCAATGATCTAGCCATCTCGTTAGCACACGAGTCGGGAAACATATCAATTCACAAGTTGGAGCCCGGATTGCCATTATTGGAGAGTTTTGATACCGGAGGTCTCGTGGTCAAGCAATTGTGGAATACTCAGTGTACTGTCTTCTACTACGCATTGAATGATAATTCCGTCCATATGTGTCCAATTGACACTACTGGAAGGCTTCTGTCACCTCCAGCATCTATCAAGAGTCCATCTCGCTTCATGATTTCGCAATTGAATTTCTCAACTGCTGGAAATTGCTTGGTTCTAGTGGATACAACCACCATATACTTTCTTGACGACAATGGTACTATAGCCAGCCACAAATTACCGTATAGGTCAACTACGTCGAGTCTTCCAATTATAGAGTCTGCTCTGAATTCGTCTGTCCTTATTGCTTACGAATCGGGGCAAATGTGCGTTGCTCAATTGAAGGGAGAAAGTGTGGTAGTTGGGGAGGCTCCCAGTGCATGGCAGACATTCGTCAATAAAACACTCTACAAGTATCAGATCCTGATTTCCAAGGAGAGGAGCAAGGTGCCGTCGCCGGTTTTTCTGAACTTTCTTTCCGATAGTATTGAAGGAAACTTCTGCAACTTTGGAACTCAACTAATGGCTAACGGCACCTTGGTGACAGTGTACAGTTTGTCTCCCAGAAACACGATTCATCACGAAACAAAATCAAAGATGGAATTCAGCATCTCTTTTCTACCCGTGAAGGAAATTGAGCCCGACTTCGAAGCAGTACCAGAGCCAGCATCTACATCTTTGTGCAAGTTGAACTCATTTTTCATTAACAACATGGATATCATTCCTATTGTTTCCCGGGCAACAGTTGAGCGGAAGCCAGGGGCATTGAAAGATTTTGTTGACGCCGTTAATATCTGGAAGAACAAATTGTGTGGTGCTGTCCAATCAGTAGACTTAAAGTTTGAACTGACCGGATCGCTCGAGGATGATCTAATTCAAAATTTTAGAGATAATCCAACGGTTTCGAAACTACAAGTGCTCTTTACCGCCAATGCTTCTGTGCTCAAAACACTTCATGCCTTGAATGCTCCAGGAAATTCGTCCACTGAGTTGGACGATCTCATAATGCTGCTCGCCACTGAACAAGATGCAACCTCACAGAAACTACGTCGTCATTTGGCGTCCATTTTCATAAAGTATTCAAATGAAAACAGCCTGGACTACGACGATGATTTCGATAAGTTTTTGCTACTTACTTACCAAATCATTCTGGGTGAAGAAAAGAGCAGGTACGTTGCATCAAGGGTGAGAATCACCGTTTCAACACAAATTTGCACCGAGACGTTTGAAGTTTCCACAGAAGGTAACGTAGATAGCGAATTCTTGAAGTACTTGAACTCCACTTCAGACCATAAGTGGCCACGCTGTGACTTGACTTTCCTTCCTATCTTAGATTTGACAAGCAAATCTGACGAGCTAGAGCTCCACAACTACTCTGTCTATAAAGATCTAGGGTCAAAATTGTTCAGCATTGCGTTTGATAAACTCGATTATTGTGTGTATTCAGGGAACAGGACTTTTAACGCGAAGATTAGGTTTTGAATCATGAAAAATATACGAACGGAAAACAGGCATCTATGCCTTAACTATGTTCGAGAAGAGGTGGATGTGGGAAAAAGATAATAAAAGAATAGATTTCGAGCGGAGCAGAGAATTCGGAAACCAGTACATGTCAAATATTTATTCATGGCATGATGGAGGGAAAATGGTGACCAGTCCATGCATCTAGATAAATTGGGAAGGTGTTGCTCCTGTAGTTGCATGTGAGGAAAGATAACGGCGGAATCGCATTTCCGCCACATCCTGCCGAAGTCACACACCTTCCCTGACTCTAACTGACTCTGCTGCCGAAAGCAGATACTCTGCTAGGCTCCAGCCTCTCCTTATGACTCTCTCTGCACCCCTCTTTGGTTGTACTCATGTATAAATATCCATTAATGCCGTGGTATGTAGATAAATATTTTCATCACCATGTCCTGTACTTCCTTAACAAGTGTTTCGCAGCCAATTGACCCAATCATTGTCACGAGAAAGCCGTCCGTACAAACATCCTTGGTTGATGCTTCTGAGGTCATCTCTACTGCAAACTTACCTTGTCGTATTCTTCTCAAAAATGAGATAGAGCAGCCTTCGGGAAGCTTCAAGCTCAGAGGAATCGGCTACTTGATACACCGCTCCATCATCAAAGCAAGAAACATGGGAATATCCAGTATTGAAGTTTTTGCCTCCAGCGGAGGAAATGCAGGGTTGGCTGCAGCTTACTCTGCTAATTTCTACAACGTTCCTTGCACTGTTATGGTTCCGACATTTGCAATGCCTCATATTGTGGAGAAGCTCATGCTGTTTGGAGCCAAGGTCGTTGTCCAGGGCAAAACCATCAGCGAAGCAGACGAGCATGCCAGAAAGCAGATGGCCAAATGTGACTCTAATGTTTATCCTATTTATTGCCATCCGTTCGATAACCCATTGATTTGGGAGGGTCACTCGCAGATGATCGATGAGATCTTCGACAATCAGTTGACTTATGAGGAAGCTAGGAAAGTGAGAGGGGTAGTATGCTCTGTTGGAGGAGGGGGACTCTATAATGGTATCATGAAAGGTTTGAAGGATAATGGGTCACAAGCATCGTGCTTATTGGTTGAAACCGCTCAAGCACCGACATTGTCGGAGTCTATTAATGCTGGCGCAGTTATGACTCTCAAGTCTGTCAACTCGGTGGCGACATCTCTCGCATGCTCGTATGTTTCACAGGAAACGCTTGACTGTTATAAAGACCAGTCAACCAACAAATCATTTCTCCGTGTTATTGACGATCTTGATGCCATCAGAGGGTCGGTAGCCTTCCATAGAGATTTCAGCAAAGTTATTGAGCCAGCCTGTGGCGCTGCTCTTTCCGTTGCATATGATCAGCTTGATTTCTTGAATCAAGCAATTCCAGATTTGTCCAAGGATGACATTGTTGTGGTTGTTGTATGTGGTGGATCTTGCGTCAACGATCAGACATTGGGTTACTACAACGAGATGCTCAGACTGAGCAGAATGTAGGTAGGGGTTTAGAGAATTGGGTAAGAGTGTGGTAAGAAATGACAAACACCATTTGTGTGTTTTTAACTTGTTTGAGTTAAATGTTCTCTCGAAGAGAGAAGATACAATCTTGAGAACAGGCTCAAGTTCATGGAAAATTTAATGAAGACATATTATCAATGCCAATTGTTCGCTTAGATCTCGTCTCATTAATATTCAATCACTGCTAGGCTTATTTTGCTATCTTGCTTATTACAAGTTCATAAAGATTATAAGGGATAGAACGTAACGATTATAAGGGTTAAATAGATCGTGAAGATTCTAAAGATCATAGATGAATACACACTATAACATATGTCGAGAGAGAACTAACCTCTTCTATTACCAAGTCTACACCACCAACAATGAAATTCGACCTGAAGTCCACCAAGCTAGTAAGTAAATTCCTCTCTCTACCAACTTAAACTTAACTTAACCTCAACTTAACCTCAACTCACCTAATACGTGACATCGCTCCTCAACACCCACTTGACCCCATCCTTGACTAACTCCCCCTCATGCTTCAAACAATCGTCTCCATGCTTATGAAGTAATGCCATACCCTTACTCGGGTGAACATTCAAATACTCCTTCCCCACGTCCGGGTAGAATATCGTTCCTCCTCCCTGAAACTCGTCGTCTCCCGTCAAATAAATAAGCAATGTCCATTTTGTCTTTCCCTGGACTTTCGGATTGTGTGCGAGCGGACAACTTACTGACTCGTCATAATGCTTGCCAAAATGGTGGCCCTTCGTGTACCGGTACATCCTCAACTGGGGATTGAGACTTTTGGCATTCTTGAAAATTGAAATTATCGCCTCGACTTCCTCGTCTTCATACTCGGGCTGCTGTAGAAGAATCTCCTTTAAATATTGCCAGAGCGAGTCTGCTGCTTCGTAGGATGTGAGGGATGCTCTGTCGTTGTAGCGAGCAGCGTACTCTCTTGATTTGATTAAAGGTGTGGTTTCCATCTTGAGGTTTTTCTGGAAAGACGCTATGAGTTCATCGCAGAACTCTGGCGAAAAGAAATGGTCAATCACGATGATCTGATCGTCTACTAGACTCTCTGGGTGGGGCTTGTAGAACAGCTTTTCAAGCGCCGCTTTCAAACCGTAGAATTTCTGAGGAAACTCGTAGCTCTGTCCGGCCGCTTTGGCCTGTTTTTTGGGCGGCATGGAATGGTTAACTAGTTGATGTCGAAAAATCGAGAAACATTATCGGAAGAATCTCACGATAAGGTATCGCAACAGGAAGAAATATCATGTGATCAATCACATTAGGCGGTGTCAGCACAAAACTACAACATTACAACTACTCCCCCTTTCTCTCATTTGGAATGCATTAATGTACAACTACGCCTCAAGAACATAGTCAAACCCGAGGGTCTTCAACTCTTCAAACTTCTCCACCTTCTTCTGCTCAAACTCCTCCTGCAACTTCTTCCATGTCTCCAACGGCTTAGGCTTCATGGCCTCGGCGTATTCCTTGGCTCTCCAGTCGAATTCCCTGAATCCTGACTTCATCTTGGCCGGGAACAAGTTGTCCTGTGGATTCTCAATAACATGAACCTTCAACAAGTGGCCAAAAATAAGATAGTTGTTCATGGTCTCGGCCGCCACAACAGCAACATCATGCTGCTTGAACTTAACAAATGCATAGTGTCTGGAAGCACCGGTTTTCTTATTTCTCGACACTCTGACTTTAACGATTTCTCCAAACTGGCGGAAGTACTTCTTCAACTCGGGTTCCTCCAACTGCTTGGGAAGTCTTCCCACGTAGATGACACCACCCAGTTTCTTGATCGTAGTCTTCTCAGAGGTTCCCAGTTTCTGGAGATTAACGCTGTGGCCTTTAAGTTCTGGAGCTTCTGTTTGGGGAACTTCCATGTCCATCTCCTCGTCACTGGACAATTCCTCGGAGGAGGACGAATCGGAGATGTTCCCGATTGACAAATTCTCCTCCAGTTTGGTGGGCTTGGGCTTGGCAGCGGGTTTAGTCGACTTTTTTGCCATTTTCTGTGTGAAGAGCTTGAGGTAGTCATCTCCATCTCATCGAGAAAAAATAGTGGGTAGGTGGTGTGCAGGTTGATGGTTGGAAGAGGCAGCAAAAGACGAAGAATCCATAGGAAATCAGTCCCCAAAAAAAAAATGCAACAATCGGAGTTCTCGTAGTTCCATGAAAATCGATAAGTCATCGGATTCTTAATTGCGGCTTCTTCAACAAAGAAGCTGGTCCAACATGTGGAACGTCTTAGCAGCAGGAAGACCCACAACATTGAAATAGTCTCCTTCTATTCCAGAAAATAGAAGACTTCCCAAGCATTGATACTTGAAGCCCCCAGCAACATCGAGGCCTTCGTCAGAGTCGGCGTAGTACTGGAGTTGGGCTTCAGACAATTGGTCATTGAAGATTACTTTGGTGATCTCGCAGTCCAGCAACCGGCGCAAAACCTGCAAATTCGAGTCAATTTCACATACCTGAATGGCCGTAATGACTCGGATATCTCTTGGATGACTTTTGTAATGGTGGAGCATTTCCATCAGCATTTCTCGGCTTCCTGGCTTCTCAAAAATGTGTCCGCCGCAGGAAACAACAGTATCGGCCACCAAAAGAACATATGGTTTACCGGGCGTAAGCTGATTGACAATACTATTGATTTTGTGTTCGGCAGTGGTAGTCACGTAGTCTATGTCGGCAACGTTGTGCTTGGGTAGGTTTTCTTCAAAGGTGGACTTGACTACGATGAAGTCGGAAATGTTGAGATTGTTGGCCAAGATCTCTTTTCGACGTGGAGAAGAAGACCCCAACACAAATTGGTAGCTCTTAAGCTTCTGGAAAAGCGGATGGTCAAACATGGAGGTGGTTCGCCCTGTGGGGGAGTACAACCTGAAGAATCGTTGAGAATGTATTAGTGAGATAGTGCAGGACATTTGCACCCAAGATAGTTGCAGAAGATTAGGAAATAAAGCAAATCAGGACGAAGCAGTAAATCAGAAATGAAGAAGTAAATAGGAAATGAAGAAGCAAATAAGAAACCCCAATCAGCCTCAGTTCTCTCCGCGTGCCTTCGCTCTCGCAGCGGCAATTGCTTTCTTCAAAAATGCTGTTCTAGAGTCCGATTCTTCCCCAGTCACTGTTTCAGTTGTATCGTCCACAGACGGTTGGTGCTTGGGTTTCACCTTGACAGACGGATCAGCAATCAAACGTTCCCTGACAGTACCCACTAGCAGGCCGTTCTCATCGAAAATCAATTCCGTTCCGAGAAGTCTGGACCAATTCGTCTGGTGAATTTGGCCATCGATTGCACTCAAATTACTGAACGAAAGACTCTCGGGATCAGCAGACAAATTTGCATTGTTGGAAACTTTGAAGAGCGGATGTTCGTCGTCAAGTCCGGTGACCTGGAACTTTGCATTCGGATTAATCAAAAACTGCTCCGAAAACGATGCCGTCTCATTTTCGTCCTTCACTCCATCTCGATTCACCTCCTCATAATACGACGGAGCCATGATAGGAATGTCCACTGTAAGATAAACTTCCTGGCAAGTTAGTAGAGAACAAGAATAGAGAAAATCGATGTCTATATATTTCACACTTTGCTACGTACCTCGTACTCAGTGTTCTTCTTGGCAGCCTTTCTGGCCTTTATGTCTTCGTCGGAACCAGCTTCGAACTTCACGTCAAAACCCCAGTTCATCTCCTCGCCATCCTTCAAGTGGTCAGTTTTGCCGTTCATCACCATCTTCCACTGTCCGTCTTGTTTCTCAAACTTGTCGATAGAACAAGCCCCAGACCGCATCTTGGTCTCTTTTCCTTCAAACACAATGTTGTCGTGCACAGAGCTGAGTCCCAACAACGACAATCCCAAGCTGATCTTGGAGGCCGCATGTGTAACAAGCAATACTCTAGTGACGTTAGGATGGGCCATTTCAAAGCTAGGCAAGAATGCCTTCCAGAATCTCTGGGCTCGGGAGAAAATAGCCACTTCTGTCTCTCCCGCAGGATCAGGAATAACGCCAGAACCGCTCCAGAGGTCGCTGTCTCCCAAGATCTCAGGGAAAAACTTGCGGAGGTCATCATAGCCAGCTGGTTTGGGTATAATACTTCTAGTGGTCTTGAACCATTCACCAACTCCGGCATCTATGCAAACCTTCAAATCCAAAGCTTTGGAAATCGGCTCGCATGTCTGGAGACATCTGTAGAACGGCGACGAGATGATAAACTGTGGTTTTTCGCTATCTGGCAACGATGCTAGGTATTCTGCGAGTTCTAAAGCCTGGTCTACGCCATGAGGCGCCAACGGAGGATCGCTATCGATTCCTGTAGGGTTAGGAGGGTGGGGCTCGGGGAGCCAATTAGCACGGAACCCGTGACGGGCCACGTAGATCGTCTCGATGGTCATTTTGGTGTAAAGGAAAAAAGTGTTGATGTTCTCCCACGTGAAGAAGTATGCGCTTGAGAATGTTATATGGAGTCAATGCAGGGAAGATAGAGATTAAGAGTCAGCGAATGGAGGGAAAAGGAAAATTGAAAATGGGAAATTAAAGAATTTATCTTTTCAGGCGAGTCTGGATGTTGCTATATGGATTTGGCTATCTGAATGTGGTATGTTGTATGTGTATGGATGTGAGGGCGTTGAATGTGGTATGGTTATGTTCTACCCATTGTGATGAGATGGGGCCATGACTAAATTACAAAACTACGTAGGGAGTTGGTTGATCTAGACGAATTGAGATCTATCGTTGACCGAGGAGTTGGTTATGGAATCTGCTATTACTAATCCATGGATAAGTTTGGCAGTGGAAATTGACATCTGGAATTGAGAGCACTAAAGAAAATGAACCATAGTCAACATCCCAAATATGAAACCTATTGTTCCACCAGAAAATACGCTATGTCTCGCCCAGCTCAATGGCCATTCTACATATATTGCCATTCCCTTTTTCGTTATACGTTTGCAAATCTACCATCATTGAGTATGATGTTCGCTCATTTCACCTTCCTCCACCTTTAACCCACTCGATCCACCATTTCATTTCTATTACGACTTCCCGTAGAATTTTGCTCGCCCATCAACCAAATTACACGCAAACAAATCAACGCCTTTGCCTTCATTATGCATAATCTCTCCAATTGTAGCCTCGTAGAAATCCTTAGTAGACTTATCACTGCTTGTGGCCCGCTTTGCACCCAAATATCATTCAGTGCCGAATTCCACACCAACTGCCTGCATTGACAAATTGGGGGGCAAAACGAAGGGTGAAGCGCCTCTCCAGACTCGTCGGTGGAACTGATCACTACATTCTCGCTTACCAGGCTGTGCTTACTGAATGGAAGTCTTGCCCAAACCTTCTGAATATCGGACACATTTCTCATTCTGCCCCGGTTGTAGGCATTTTCAGCCATCACCTGGGAAATTGAATTGATTTCCTCGGCTTCACTTTGGCATATTGGGGAAGTCTGAAGAGTTTGTGGAGTTGTGGCCCTCAGTACCTCACTTGGATCGTCGATGATTTCTTCAAGGGGTGTTGCTTCTCCCAAATTAACCAACGCGATCAGATCTTCGAGATACATGTCTACAAGACTTCCAGTATCGAAATCTTTAGCTAGTGTTAGATATTCGTCTGGTTTGGTCAAGTATTTGTCGTTTGGACATGTTCTCAACGAGATGAGAATCTGGTCTTTGAGCTTGGTGTGGATTACCCTGGGGTTTCGGGAATTGCTGTAATATTTCCTTCGGATATCAATGAGATAATAGCTGAACTTGTATCTACATCTTCGGTAGACGCCGTTGACGTCAGCCCAATGCATTGAAAGAAAGAAGATCCGAGTTTGTGATTTCGCAGCCATTGTGAGAAAAATTGGACATGAATGGTTCTAAGCCAGTAACCAAAAACACTACTAGTGGGCTCAATAAACCAGACTTGAATTTTTTACTAACATCATGGGATGAAATCAGTCCACACTTCCTACGCTCCCCTCCGTTCAGAATCCTGGATTATATATACATGATGGTGCTCACAACAGAATATAAGCTCTGTGGGCAATGGCATTCTTGTGCAACTGGGTCTTCTTGTCGTATCCAGAAGATTTTCCTTCCCACGCGGAGATGATCTCCTCCGCCAAACGAACGGAAAAGTCCAGCGACTTCTTCTTCTTAGATCCCTCCAAGATCCAGAGAATGGCATATCTGTTTCTCTGTCTCTTGTCTAAGGGGAAAGGCACAGTTCTGCTCTTGGCCGTTCCCGTCTTCTGCACCTTGGTGTGGAACAATGGACCCAACTTATCCAAAGTCTCATACAAAAGTTTAACTGGGTCTTGTCTCGTCTTCAAGAACACAATGTACAACGCTCTGGACAACTGCTTGCGGGCTCTGGTTTTCTTTCCATCTCTCATAATCAAGTTGGCAAAGTTGTCGATTACAGGATCACTAGGCAATGGCACCGCCTTGTTAGCATATCTTTCTACCTGAGCTAACTGTTCTTCGGAGGGCTCGAATTTCTCCTCCAAAAAGGGCTCGGGGTCAGCAAGCTGGCTAAGGTACACTTCAGCTTCGGTCTCTGGAGCGGTTTTGCCGGCTTGCAACGTCTGCACGGCGCTCAACCATTCGTCAACATCAGCTTCTGTAATTGTGTCTTTATCTAGTGGGTACACCTGGGCCATGACACTGACGTCGGATTTTTTGGCGGTGGAATTATATCTGCAAAGAGGCAACGTCGCCATACGGGGAGAAACGGGTAAGACCCGAGGCACGAGCCTTGCTGCCACTCTGAATAACGACATTGATTGTTGGCTATAGGTTGAAGAATTTTTAGTGAGTATATGGATTGTGGTGCACGGGTGTTTAGCTGGATGGGGAGGACATCAGGAAAGGAGAGAAATGGGGGAGATAAGTAGAACATGAGAGGGAAATAGAAATCGAGAAAGATGATTACATTCTTGTTTCTATTTTTCTTGAATTCTTTTTTAAATTTTCTTTCTTCGCTTCTCAACATAATACACCATACACAAGTCAATATTTTGCATCCACATCTGAAAATACCATAATAGTCAATCCAAGGCAAGACGAGAAATCTCCGAATCCGAACACTTTCAAAATCCCAAAAACCTCCAACTCAGAAAACCTCCAACTCAGAAAAATCCCCAACTAACCCACTCTCTAACGAGCCTCCGATTCCAGAATTTCCTCCGTCACTCCCTTGTTTTCCATCCTCAATCGGTCAACTTCCTGTCGTTTCCTACACAGAATCCATGAATTGCTTTCTCGCTGCCAATACTTACTTCCTCGATGCCTGCAGGAGGTCGAGTGTTTCTAGAAAACGTCCTCGTGATATCAACTACTCAGTGAAATCATCTTTTCCCGTGGGTTTTTTATTGCGGTCGCCTCTTTCTCGCCAGAATATCACTCGCCACACCTTGACCCTACTCCCTCAATTTGCAACACCACCACCTTCTCGTCGGCGACACATCACTACTTATTAATCACCGCGTTCGGCATAATCATCACCAACCCATCACCTTCCAACATCGACCTGCAAGTACTGCTATGGCTAAACTTGCTGTGCCGCCCACAGACTCGCGTTTGGCGAGTATCCTCCACAAAGTTTTGGACTCCAAGGTTCTCCTTGACGACTCGCTATGGACACTGGAATGTCTTCCGTTGCTTTACTCAAGGTTAGACGCCTTGCACACCCTGGTCAGGGATGCACAGGTGGTAAATGCCCATGCTCCCGATAAGAGCATCGTGGACCATATCTTCCACACGCTTGAGCAGATTCGTAGTCATTTGGAAAGTCATTTTCTGAATGGTGCCCCATTTACCATCCAACGGTTGAGTGAGCTCGTTGTGGACTATGGATCGAGCGGCTATCTGCTTACAACGGTTGTTCTGGCCCAGAAGTATGTACTGGCTTTGGCCAGAACCGTGATGGTGCTCTCCAAGGAAACGGAGTACTTGCCTGCCGTTGAAAGTGGAAGTTCAGACAACATCGTGGATTCGGAGGGTACCCGAGAAATGCTTGACTCCATTGAGAAAAAGAATGGCCTGCCGAAGGTAGGTAAGAATAACCATGCGACCGGTGGGATCCGTGAATCCAATAGAAATACTTCAGATACAGAAAAGGGCCCTGCAAGAAGTAAACGTCTACGAACCAGGGATAATAGGGCGTCAGCACAGGATTATGAAGATTTTGACCTACCAATCAACGTCCGATTTGTAACTCTACCCTGGGGCGACGATGGCGAAAGCTACGAAGAGGATACTGGCGAATTCCAGGAAGAATCTGCTAGCGTTGAAGAACCGTCTGTGAATGCCACAGTTGAAAACGTCACTGTGGAGAGCAATGTTAACACTACAGAAGAAGTTCCACCAGAGGTTTCTGGGCGTGTTGCAGATTCTAAACTCCCTCCTTCGAAGAAAATGAAGAAATCGTGCAAGGCAAGCTTGAGTCCGAAAAGTGTCAATGCAGAGTCACAATTTCATAATCTCAGTCCTCTCAATATGGATGGGAAGTTGGACGATGGAGAGTGTTCACCGCTGTACTTCGATAAAAAGCTGTTGGACTACAAAGTGGACCGAAGTGAACGGTATAGTGAAGAGGTTCTGTTCTAGGTCATATATTTTCTAAGTTGCAAGTGGGCTGGTCCCACGGGAACTCAGCAAAGAGAAATCTTTGCCTCTTGCCAGAATCTCTCCTCATCTCTTGCTGATCTCCCTAGCATCCAGGTTTCTTCTCATATGTGCTCTACGTTCTGTTGCCTCTGAACCGTCCGGAACATATGAACTCCAAAGGTGCGAAAGTCTTCTAGATCCACGAACCGGCCGGAATCCTCCCTCCAACAAGGTATGCTCCGCCGCGATCTCTCCATGTTCGCCTTGTCTTCGATAGTCGACTCGCCATTTCGCATTTTTGGGACCATAGTCTTCCTCGAAGATGAATTGGCTCATCTGCCAAAATTCCAAGTAATCCACAAACAAATCGTACTGTTTTAGACTTTTCATGTCCGTGGCTGCGAACTCTGCTCCTGATAGATGGGATGCGAATCGGGCAAGATATTCTCTTTCAGAACTGTCTGGATACTTTGATCCATTCAACTCCTTGCGAAGCGTTCTGGCTGTTTCCACGTCTCCAGTGAGCACTATAGCGTGAGTTCTGGATCGATTCATCCAAACCCTAACTATATTGTAACGTGGGTTCGTTCTTCTGACCAAGACTCCTAAGTAGTCTTGAAATTCCATAGCATCTAGTGGTTTTCTGACATTTCCGATAAAAACCACTCTAGTTGGCTTGTGATACGGCTCTTTGGTTACGGAATAAACCACATCTTCCTGAGGCAAGTGTTGCGAGTACATCAATCCAATGCGATCCAAGCGACCGGAAATGACTATATTTCCAGAATATGGATGTGGACGTGCTGTTTCATTCGATATTGTTGGTTCCATAGTGGTTGTAGATTCCACAGGGGAAGATGTTTCATTGGAAGCTATTGATTCGTTCCAACCAGTTCTTTTACTACAAGGAATATGTTCCCAGGAAGGTGGGTCAAACACAGGCGAATCTAAGGTAGGATCCTCGTCGCTGGACTGTAATGGCTCTACTTCTTCTTGCATTTTGTAGTTAATGGATATTTACATGGAGTCGGCGCTGAATTATCGGGCCCATCGAGAGTTTCATGTTTGAAACAAGCGTATCAGTTGTTACCGTGAAATGCAAACCAGCTAACAAACTCGAAACTAACATAGGAAATACCACCCTCATGCGCCCCAAATTCTCGCAAGGAGATCGAAAAGACCATTTTCGGTGGTTTCAAGAAGGTAGATTCCATACATCGAAGCAAATGTACCTAACGACAACAACTTGCTAGCTGCATGATGCCAGAACCCGTATACTCTGAGGGGAATATAGTCGATAATGCATGATTTGAATCCGCTATGGGCATGAAATAACACAGTCAAGCAAAATGCTGTATCAACCATTGGAAACTCGTATCCCAAGATAAATGGTGAGATAACGAGAGGAACGAGGCCAATAGATAAGATTCTTTCATATGTCCAGTGATAGTTACCTTCGTACGGACTCACTAAAGGTGGCTTGTATGCATCGTTGACTGTTCCCACGATATGTCCTGGAGGTTGTTCGATTTTCTTCAATTTGGAGAAGTTTGGTTTGAGCAGAATGTTTCTGATGGACGAGAAAGCTGAACTGCGAAGGCCGATTTGGGATGAAAAGAGCAGACCACGAGAGACTACTTTGGAGGCGGAAATCATGAGTGGATAAAAAATTTGTGAACTATCTGTGTAGATCAGATTAGTGTAGGAATCTTGACAGAGAAGAGAAGAAAAAAGAAAGAACCCATGCCGGGACTCGAACCCGGAATCTTTTGATTAGAAGTCAAATGCGCTAACCATTACGCCACACAGGCGGTTCTTGATGTGTTAATTATGCTGGTTTATTAGGTGCAAAAGGGAAAAAGTTTAAATTCTCATAGAGACTATTGTATCCACGTTTATGGTTTGACCCTCGCATATGTTAGTGTATAGGTCTTATATAGAATGTTGACTATGAGAAATACGATAATAATTTTGAGTCCTCATCATGTCGCTACACTTCTAGTGGAACTTTTCCTCTTTACTAATATGTTGAAGTGAGAGAAATGATCATGTCTCAATCGCAATCAACGAACAAGATAGGATGTACCCTTCGGAATCCCAATACGGATAATTTTCTCTTTCTTCTGGAGGGATTTTGGTTCATTTCCCCTGGTTGTAGTTATTCAATTTTAGATCAAATGCATAATGTTGGTAAGGACATCCATTGGAATTAGTTCTAAATGATAGTATCCAATTTTGTCGAGTGACCAACTGGTACATAACTGAAATCATGAATAGACTTCCTGTTTCGACCAGGGTGATCAGCTCAGTCACAATACATCCTTTCTGCTTGTTCTTGTGCAATTGTGAATGCGAGTGATTCTACGTAATCTTTGAAGAATTCAAATATCCACTTTATTTTCAAGATTGTTTCGGAATGAGAGGTTAGAGACTAGGACTCTTGACCGAGAAATGCCATTCAACACTGCGATCTCTCAGTAGCAGGAAAATTATTACGTTCTCAGTTGGAAATTCTTAGGTTCTCAGTAGTACATGAATATTAGGCTCGGATGAGAAAAATGTACCATGGATACAACCACAAACAACCGCAAATACCCGCAAACCACAACCACCACACTCAATTCCCCTCTCCAATTATCCCCCATACTTGACGATAACACTAAGCTTAAACTTCCTCGAAAAGCAATATCCAATGGGTCATTGACATTTTAGACAACCTGCCTGCATCCAGCCCAGGTGGAGCCCTCAACTGTTATACCCAAACGAGTCCACTCAACAAAATTGCAAAACTCCAATGCAAAAATCTCCCCAATCATCTTTCACATCTACACACCCATTTACGCATTTCCTCCCCCACACCCTCGTTGTTCGCCACCAATGTCGCCTCCGAATAGTAGTCACAAATGTCGCGGAGGTCATCACTACAATGTCGCATTTCAGTGTCGCGCCACCCACTGCGCAGTGCGTCTTTGTGGGAAAAAATTTTAAAATCAAAGAACTTCTTTTCTTCAGAGAAATCTCCCCAAAGTTCCCGATTTCAACACATTCTCGACGTCAGTCAGTGCGTTCAAATCACCTTTTACCCAGAAAAACCCAAAAAAACTGGAAAATTATAAAAAAATAAAAAATCAATTATGTCCGACGCTACTCAAATTGTCGAAGGCTTGGAGAAGTTGAACATTGACGCTCCAGTCGCCACCCCTGAGGCTGTTGCCACTGGTTCTGCCGCCGAGTCCACCACCGCCGATGAGCAGGTTGCTGAGACCTCTGCCTCTTTGTACGTGGGTGAGTTGAACCCATCGGTTAACGAGGCTCTTTTGTTTGAGATTTTCTCTCCTTTGGGCCAGGTTTCCTCCATCAGAGTGTGCCGTGATGCTGTGTCCAAGAAGTCTTTGGGTTACGCTTACGTCAACTACAACAAGCACGAGGACGGTGAGCGTGCCATGGAGCAGTTGAACTACCTGTTGATTGACGGTAGACCATGTCGTATCATGTGGTCGCAGAGAGACCCATCGTTGAGAAGAAACGGCGACAGCAACATCTTCATCAAGAACTTGCACCCTGACATCGACAACAAGGCTTTGCACGACACTTTCTCTGCCTTTGGTAAGATTCTTTCGTGTAAGGTGGCCACCGACGAGATGGGCCGCTCCAAGTGTTTCGGTTTCGTTCACTACGAGACCGCCGAGGCTGCTGACGCTGCCATTGAGAACGTCAACGGTATGTCGTTGAACGACCGTGAGGTTTTCGTTGGAAAGCACCTCTCCAAGAAGGACCGTGAGTCTTTGTTTGAGGAGTTGAAGGCCAACTACACCAACGTGTTTGTCAAGAATTTTGGTGCTGAGTACACCGAGGAGGACTTGGCTAAGTTGTTTGAGCCATTCGGAACCATCACCTCTCTCTACTTTGAGAAGGACGCCGAGGGCAAGTCCAAGGGTTTTGGTTTTGTGAACTTCGAGGACCACGAAGCTGCCGTTAAGGCAGTGGAGGAGTTGAACGACAAGGAGATCAACGGCCAGACCATCTACGTTGGAAGAGCTCAGAAGAAGAGAGAGAGAATGGAGGAGTTGAAGAAGCAGTACGCCTCCACCAGATTGGAGAAGTTGTCCAAGTACCAGGGTGTCAACTTGTTCGTCAAGAACTTGGACGACACCATCACCTCTGAGGCTTTGGAGGAGGAGTTCAAGCCATTCGGTACCATCACCTCCGCCAAGGTTATGGTTGACGATGCTGGAAAGTCCAAGGGTTTCGGTTTTGTGTGTTTCTCCACTCCTGAGGAGGCCACCAAGGCCATCACCGAGATGAACCAGCGTATGGTTTTGGGCAAGCCATTGTACGTTGCTTTGGCTCAGCGTAAGGATGTCAGACGCTCTCAGTTGGAGCAGCAGATCCACGCTAGAAACCAGATGAGAATGCACAATGCTGCTGCTGCTGCTGGTATGCCTGGTCAGTTCATGCCACCAATGTTTTACGGCCAGCAACCAGGTTTCTTCCCAGGTAACGGCAGAAACAACGGTGTGTTCCCACCAAACCCTCAGATGATGATGCCAAGAGGTCAAATGCCCCCACCTCAGGGACAGTGGCCAAGAGCTGGCCCTAACGGTCAGCCCGTCATGTACGGCATGCCACCATACGGAGACATGAACGCACCAAACGGCCGTCAGCAGAGAGGCTACTTCCCAAACAACCGTAACCAGAAGGGACGTCAGACCAGAGACTTGGCTGCCATTGTTGCTTCTGCTCCTGTTGAGCAGCAGAAGAGAATCTTGGGTGAGGAATTGTACCCCAAGATTCTTGCCACTGGTAAGGCACCAGAGGCTGAGGCTGCTGGTAAGATTACTGGTATGATGTTGGACTTGGACAACCAGGAGATCTTGGCATTGTTGGAGGATGACGAGTTGTTCAACAACCACTTTGAGGATGCCTTGACCGCCTACGAGGAGTACAAGAAGACATCCGAGGGTGCCCCAGCACAGGAGGAGTAAGTGTGCAATTAGTAATTGGTGATTTTGTTTGTTTCTGATTGTTAGTTTTTTTTTTGGATGGGTAATTGGATGATATAAAAACCAAAAGAAAAAAAAATTGAAAGTTAGTGTAGAGTAGGATGCATTACGGCCAATGTCGCCTTGTACCATAGAATGAGTATGTCATTTACACAACATTCTACTAGGATATTTTCTATTCTAATTTTCTATTCTATTTTCTCCCCTCATATTTTCCATCTCCTATTCTATTTCCCCTCACAAGTTCATGGAATCGTTCCATAGTGCTGTTCCATATACTGTACAGAGCCCAGAGAACAAGATCCCACATACCACACACTCTTAACCAAATTCACGCCAAACTCACACTCACCACAATCTTGTCAAAAAACTCACCTATTCAAGAAACTCACTAGGCAACATACTCCCTCATACCAAATTAACTAATTCTCGCCCTAATTAATTCTCGCCTTAAACAATTCCCCCACCCAAACTTCTCTCCACCCCTCTCTCCACTTCTCCGAACTGCAGAGTTCTTCCGCACTGCATCACCAGGTAGCAAGTTACTCCACCTAATATACCGGCCAACCAGTTCGTATCGTTCACCACTCACACTCACATTCTGTAGAATCACCCACCAATGCCTCCCTCGGACTTTGACGAGCTCCAGGCTTACCCTTCTGCAACCCCCGTGATCTCCGCCAAGCAATTGGCTAGCAACGATAAGCTCAAGCTTTCGGGCCGCATTATTGAAGTCACCACCTCGTTACCGACCCAGATTTGCAAAAAGTCGGAAAATGACTCGGCTGCAACCTACTGGGACGTCGAGCCCATCCGCGGCCAATCCGCGTTGTATCTGTCGCTCTTCTTTCTCCAGCAACAAACAGACTGGGAGACTCACATTGTTGGATGGACTGGCGAGTTGGTGAACAAGACCAATCGCTCGAGTGACTTGGCTGCGGAAAACATCAAAGACGATCCGTTGTACTTGGATAGTGTAGACAAGGCCGTGTTGGAGATGAAGATCCGGTTGGCCACCAAAAGTGACCATGTTCATCCGGTTTGGTTGTTACGTAGAGACCAAAGCAGATGGAGACAGTATGCCGAGAAGGTGATCTGGCCGATTTTCCATTACATCCAGGGCCAACCTTCGGACGGAAAGGCCGATGCTCAGGCGTGGCATGACTACGTGAAGTTCAATGAGGCCTATTTCCAGAAAATCAAGGCCATCTACAAGCCGGGAGACATCATTTGGATCCACGACTACTACTTGTTGTTGTTGCCGCAGTTGTTGAGAATGGAGTTTCCCAAGGCATACATTGGGTTGTATATTCATGCTCCGTTCCCGTCGTCGGAATACTTCCGGTGCTTGCCTAAACGGACCCAGTTGTTGGACGGAATGTTGGGATCAGATACGATCGCCTTTCAGAGCGAGTCGTTCCAGAGACACTTTCTCAGTTGTTGTGCGAGAGTATTGGGCCTCGAGGTCACCCCCACGTCTGTTCAGGCCTATGGAACCACCATCTCGGTGGAAACATTGCCCATCGGAATCGATACCAAGAAGATCGAGCACGATGCGTTTTCCCCCGATCACGGCGTCGACGATAAGGTGAAGGCTCTCCGCGATATTTATCATGACAAAAAGATCATCGTTGGACGTGATAGATTGGACTTGGTCCGTGGTGTGGTGCAAAAGCTCGAGGCGTTTGCTATGTTCTTGCAAATGTACCCTGAGTGGAGAGACAAGGTTGTTTTGATTCAAGTTTCGTCGCCCGGGTACTCCCATAGCTCCAAAGTGGAGAAGAAGGTGACCGAATTGGTCAGCCAGATCAACTCCCAATACGGCAGCTTGAACCACACTCCTGTTCTTCATTACCACATGCGTATCAATAAGGATGAGTACTTGGCGTTGCTCCGGGTGGCAGACTTGGCTCTTATCACGTCTATTCGTGACGGCATGAATACCACGTCGTTGGAGTTCGTTCTTTGCCAGAAGGAGACAAAATCTCCATTGATCTTGTCGGAATTCACAGGAACGGCCTCAGTGTTGCACGATGCTATCTTGGTCAACCCGTGGGACTCGGTTGGCATTGCAAAGACAATCAGCGACTGCTTGACGATGTCTAAGACGAAGAAGGCGGAGCTTGAAGATAAGTTGTACAAGCAAGTCACTTCCAACACCATTCAGTCGTGGACTTCCAAGTTCTTGCTGGATCTCATTCACCAGGTAGATCAAACCAAGCAGAACCATTTCACTCCAACATTGAACAGGCCTTTGTTATATGACAACTATAAGAGCCTGAAGCGTCGTCTTTTCCTCTTCGATTATGACGGTACTTTGACTCCAATTGTGAAGGACCCCGCTGCAGCTATTCCTTCCTCCAAGCTTCTCGAGATTGTTGATAAGTTGACTGCAGACCCTCGCAATCAATTCTGGATTATCTCTGGAAGAGACCAGGTGTTCTTGGAGAAGTGGTGGGGCTCCAAAAACGTAGGACTTTCTGCTGAGCACGGCTGTTTCATGAAGGACATTGGCAGTGACAAATGGTACAATCTTGCTGCTACTTTCGACATGTCGTGGCAACAAAAAGTGGAGGAGGTTTTCAAGCAGTACACAGAGCAAACGCCAGGCTCCAACATCGAGCGCAAGAAGGTGGCATTAACTTGGCACTACAGACGGTCCGATCCAGACTTGGGTAATTTCCAGGCAGCAAAGTGTATGGAGGAGCTCAAGAACGGAATCGCCAAGGAGTATGATGTGGAGGTGATGGCCGGAAAGGCTAACGTTGAAGTGAGACCACGTTTCCTCAACAAGGGAGAGATTGTAAAGAGACTTGTGTTGAATGGTCATGGAGAAAAGCAGGATCCTCAAGTGGTGAAACTCGACAAAGATGCTACCCCTGTGGAGCGGTTGCCAGACTTCATGATGTGTCTTGGAGACGATATGACCGATGAGGACATGTTCCATTCACTCAAGGAGATCGAAGAAGAATGGCAGTTGAAGGATTTGCCCAAGAACAGTTACGGATCGTATGGTGTTTATCCAGTTCTTGTGGGGCCAGCTGCTAAACAAACTATTGCAACGGCACATTTGAACGATCCGTCGCAAGTTATAGATACTTTGGGGCTTTTGGCTGGCGAGGTGTCGTTGTTTGAGAGTGCCGGATCAGTTGAACTTGACGACCGTGGCCACATCACCAACAGTGAAGCGAGCAAGCAGTCTCAGCTCCGAGCAGCGGCATCCAAGGAGGCCACAGATAAGGAGAACTTGGCAAGGTCTGTCAGCAAGGAGAACATGGCAAGGTCTGTCAGCAAGGAGAACATGGCAAGGTCTGTCAGCAAGGAGAACGTGGCAAGTTCTGCCAGTCAGTAGTGGACTTTAGTTAGCAGTGTGGCTGAAAGTGCAACCAATTGAGTATATTCTAGAGATGTCATTTTTTTCATTCTTTCAATTCTACGGCATTCATTGAGTTTCTAAAGAGTAAATGAGTAGTAGAGGATACCCAATGTTTCAATTCCCTTGCTGGGGTCCATCACTGACGAACTGTTGATGGTACGCTGCCATTCACGAAATTGAAAAAGATTGCTATCATAATTTGCCAGATATTCATTTTTTACATGTTGAAGTTGTCAGCGACTTAGTATCTACAAGATGACCACCTAGTAGAGATGCACCAGTAGAATCATCAATCTCACGTATGGTCATTACCGAAGCATTCGAATGTGGAATTTGGACGAGGATCTCCGAACACTCTCGGCTCCGAATTGTCGTCAGGTGCTCTTATTGCATAGTAGATGACACCACATGCAAGTAATAGAGAATACAAACCATCGACGTCTACATTCGTTGTCTATTATTTTTTAACTTTCTCCGTTCCTACTGCGTATGGCATGGGTATTATCTGTGGCCGGTCATGCCCCAACTTTTCTCAGAGTTGCACGGCAATAACTTGCAATCCCGGAAGTTTCGATTAAAAGAATGATGTCAAGACGACGAGCCGCATGGACTGCCCAAAGAGCTAGCAAAGTAATTCCGTTCCATGCCGGGGTCACCGAACATTTCTTTGTGTAGGTAGTTACTCACCACAGTTTTTCTCGGACAAGTGCAGATGGATTCCGAAAAGTACAATTTTTTTTGTTAATATCCTATCTCAAGCATACCATAACTCTTCTTCCTATGCAAATTCTTCGTCAACTTCAACGCAACCATTGTAGGGTTATTATTATCTCAAGTACTTATCTGCGAGCCCTGTCAATACGATACAGGGCTCGCAGCCTTTACATCAACATCCTTCCAGCACATGTATAAATCTTCACCTCAGGTGAAATCACTTAGGTTACCCATTGAAAATTAGCCGCAGTCACATTTTCAGCTTCGGCACATCCACATATCGATCCTTATGTTTACTTTCCACCCCAACACCAGCACTAAGGATCTAGCCTTCTTCGATATCCGACTCAAGACTGGTGGTCACAAGAATACCGTATTGGTCAAGGGAAACGAGTTCGAGGTCGATAGTATTCCCCTTGAGGGCCACGTCAAGATCCTGACTCAGGAGGATTTGCATGTCAAGCACGTCAAGCTTCTGTTGACATGTGAATATCAAGTGGACTACTACGACCGAACTCCGACAGGACATGTGGCTGGCCAGGTGTTCGAGAAAAACTGTGCATTGAAGGTGGTATGGCCCAACTTACTTACATCGCCCACTGCCACGGTTGTTTTTGGCAATTACGGCGACAATTTGGTGAAAGTGCACAAGGTCGACTCAATGACCCGGAAACTGAGAGACAATCTGAGTAGTGACTTGAGTTCACTTACATCGCAAAGTTCTTCGTTGCTAACAGTGCCTGGTGACACATCCACAATTCTGCTCCCAAGTAGGCCCGGGTACCTGAGAACCCATTCTCTGTCGTCGTTGTTCAAGAACCAGGAGAAATCGTTGTTTGCGATTCCAAAATCTGGAGTGGATGGTACTCCATTTCCCTTGATGAGACCAAGTGACCACCACTCGTTCTTACTTCCAGAAGGAAACTACAGCATGCCGTTCAGTATACGTTTGCCCACCAATATTCCTGAATCTATAGAAGGTTTAGCCAACGTGAAGGTGCTCTATAAGCTCGAATGTACGGTCGAAAGAGGCCGGTTTGAGCGGTCGTTCTACAAGGGCAAGCATATTCGGATTGTCAGAACGTTGCATCCTAGAAGCTTGAACTTGGTCGATTCTATCGAGTTCAGCAATACTTGGCCGGGGAAGGTAGAGTTCAATGTGTCTGTTCCGAAAAGGGGCTTGGCCATGGGCACTTGTGTTCCCATAGAATTGATTATTGTTCCTTTGGCAAAAGGGCTATCTTTCAAGTCGATGACTGCTGAAATTGTGCAGCATCACCATATGGTGGGGCTTACTGGGAAATCGCCGGAGTTTGAGAGATGTACTGGCAAGGAAAAATTGAAATGCGACACTTCTGGATGCGACGAAGATCATTGGGTCATCAAGGGATTGTATCATCTCCCGAGCTCGTTGAAGAATGTCACTCAATCGTGTACTCTCAAAAACGGCATGGTGGACGTGAAACACAGAATTCGAGTGTCAATTCACATACGAAACGCTGATGGACATGTTTCGGAACTCAGAGCCAATCTCCCGGTGCACATCTTCATGAGTCCACATCATGGCAGAATCACGACCAACCATTTGGAGGTGGACACCAGGGGTGTATTTACCACAGAACCGTTTCCAGATCGCGAAGACGTGATCTTCCACAGGTACGAAAATGAAAATGATGACTCTGGTGACGAAAGATCGAGCGAAGCAGAGTATGACGCCGAAAGAGAAACTGACGGTGCTCCTCCGTTGTACCAACAACATAAGCAAGATACGTTGTTCGACTACACAAGTCCACAAACACCCTACGAACAACTTCGCAGCCACGGTATCGCGGTGATTGACAGCTACTTTGATCTTCCGAATTCAGGGTCTGGTGCCAACACTCCACCGATCGATTTGCACGTATTGCTGAGGGTTCCAAGTTACGAGCATGCAGTGGAAGACGACTCCGATGATGATGGCGAGGAACTTGCGCCTCTGTACTCTCTGAATCTGAACTCTGGAGCGAGCTCACCTTTCAGTTCCAGTCCATCGCCTTTCCCTGGGCTTGGAGATCGTAGTGCGAGTATGACGAACTTAGTTCTCAACAAGGATCGTAACTCGGCACTGAAGCATGCCAACCGTCTATTGTTTCTCCGTAAAGAGCATGGCCGCCATTGACTTTAGAATTAGAACACTTGTATGAATTACAATATCATGATCTATGAACGTACGTTGTGGTGGCTGCGAATCACCTTCACATACAACACCCGTCATCTTCAAACTAAACAGAAACCAAAATAGAAAATTTGAACCACTCTTGATTACTCTTTTTCAACTACCCTATTTTCCCACCATTTTTCTCGTCTTTTCTTTCCTTTTACTTCAGATGCTTATAGCTACCGAAACCAAACACCCGTGCACCCTCGCATTACCACGTCTACAATCAAGAATTTCAATGTCTAGATTTCCACAACTAAAAATGGAATCGCCTATCCCAGATGTCGCAGCCTCCCAAGGATTGCAACAGGGTACACGAGTGCCTGTCACAGACCAGAGACCACAATTCGTCATCAACATCGCCAACTTCCTCAGAGACAGCAAGCTTCTAAAGGCGAGAACTGGATTGTTGAATAACCAGCAAGATGTTTCCTTCTTCAGATTGAAGCGCCTTGTGCGTGCTCTTTTGAGTGAAGAATATAAGAAAATGTCGGCCAATCCCAGAAACCAGTTGGTTCCCATTCCCAACCAGGAAGAAGCCCACAAGATTCTTCTTCTGATGATCCTGGCCAAGATGGTGATTCCCGTCGAGAAATTACACTATGCACAGATCAAGGAGGTGAAGGGATGGAAGCCCAATAAAGAGAAACCTACCTTGAGGCCCCACATGAAGGTGGATTTTCTGCCTGACTCCTACTTTGCTTGGGTATACGAAAAGCCAAACCCATATATGATGTTATATGGAGTCTTGATGCTTGTGGGAGTGTTTGCCGTTGTGCTCTTCCCCTTGTGGCCTAGATTCATGAGAACTGGGGTGTGGTACTTGTCAATGGGCTGTTTGGGTCTTTTGGGATTGTTCTTTGCCATGGCGTTTGTGCGGTTGATTATCTTCTGTGTCACATTCTTGGCGTTGCCACAAGCGTTCTGGTTGTATCCTAATCTCTTTGAAGATTGCGGCTTCTTTGAGAGTTTTGTGCCGTTGTACGCATGGAGCGAGCCAAAAGGAGCGAAGAAAAGTAAGAAGAAGAGGAGCAAGAATGTTCCTAAGATCGAGGAAATTACCGATGACACTGCTGAAGCTACTGGAGCCAGCGCCACTGGGTCCAATTCCTCTGCCGTTAAGAAGAGAGCTGTTACTTTGGAGGAAGTTGACGAGTAATAAGCGGAGTGTACGATGGAGGCATACCGATGGTGGGGGAATGGTGATGATAGAAAGGTGGTGAATAGCACGATATCAGCATTGAGAAGCTGAGTTCTAGTATCGATGCGTCTGCAACACGAATGTACCGTGGCATCCAGAAAGAACGCAGCACTCGAATGGAAATAATTTCGATCTCGACTCTTCGAGTGGTGAACATCTGGCAACCAGGAGCTCGATATCTAGAAATGATCTACGATTTCGCCTAGAGCAAAAAGTACCTGTAGATTTGACGCCATTTTTATCTTACCTTCTCAATTTTCTAACTTCATCACTCTGACTACCTCAACTGACTCCCACGTCTCTATGCCGGCCGCTTCCCCAGATTGTCGGTAGTACCACTTCTAAGAATCAACTACTGGCTAGTTTTCACTCACAATGATTATCCATGATTTGGCATTCAATCAGGACTTCACCTGCCTCCTGATGTCGACAGACGAATGCCACAAGATCTTCAACTGTGATCCGTTTGGCGAGTTCTATCTGGCTGGTAAAGATAAAGAAACCAGCTCCACGGCATTCCTTCGAATGCTCTTTTCGACATCTTTGACAATTATCGTGCCCCACGGGGGCGCCGAAGTGGGAAAGAGAGTGCTCAAGGTTTTCAATTTGAAGCAAAACTTGAAGATCTGCGAGCTCACCTTCCCTCTGAACATCGTAGACTTGATGCTCAACAGGAAACGTTTGATAGTGTTCTTGGAGGTTGGCCAGATCTACATCTACGACTTAAGCAGTATTCGTCTTATCAAGGTGCTTGAAATCAACTCCTTTCTTAAGGAAAACGATGAAGAAGACCACGGTGTAGTTGCAGACTTGAGTGCCGACGATAACTCGTACTTGGTCTTGCCATTGCTGGCCATAAATGATCAAACGGACTTATTCAACACCGAATCGTCTACCGGAGTGAGTCACCTCAATACCCCGGTGCTAGCGCCAACTGAATCGCGAGTAGTCAATTCCTTGGACGAGCTAATTGAGTTTACTCACAAGAACAAGCACTCAACTCTTGCTAAGCAGGAATCGATCAGCTTGGCGGACTTACAGGCAGACTCTCCTGGATGGGTTCTCGTTTATGATACTGTGAACCTCCGGCCACGCCTCATTTATAAGGCTCACGATGCTGGAATAGCCAAGGTAGCAATCTCCAATAGTAGTGGAGACATCGCTACTGCTTCAACCAAGGGAACCATTATCCGCGTGTGCCATCTCAATTTCGATCTTCTCCACGACTTCAAAAAGTTGAAAATCTCCCACGTCACCAATCTTCGTCGTGGACACAACCTCACCACAATCAATGCACTTAAGTTCAACGTGGACTCGAGCATTTTGGGGTGCAGCTCCGAGAATAATACCATCCATTTTTTCCTGATCAATTCGGACTCTGCTACTGCGGCTGACGATGCCGAAGACCCGTATTCGAGTGACGATGATGCCAAAAGTGGACATTCGTCTCAGGATGATCTCAACGAGAACTTGGCGAGCCTACTTGTTCTGAAACGTCCAGATGAGGTACCGGTGAAGGAAGCAGAACACTCCAACTCGTATTTCTCTGCGTTCAGGCGTTCCAGCAAGATCTTGAATAATCTGTATACGAAACTGATCATGAAGAAGCTTCCCTACAGAGACTATCTAGACAATTTGCTCTGGACGAAGCCAAGGCGGTCTTTTGCATACATCAGGCTTCCGGAGCTGCTGGGTTCACAGCCACGGAGAAAGAACGTCGAGATTGGCTTCAGCGGCAGTGGATCCTTGATGTTGGCGTCGTATATTACTGGAACATTCTACCACTACCAACTACCCAAGCCACATGGAGGAGAGGAGAGAGAAAAGTGCGTTTTGCTTTCACAAAACAGTTTGCTAGAATGATGATGTTGGTGAATGTCGCTATTCTGGTCGATCAATACTACTGTTATCTTTATGATCTGTTATCTCTAGTAGTTCCCGATCAGAAAGATCTCCACTTATACATCACCATCGAATTATGAATTCCAAAGAAGAATTACAATTGATTCATATTGCAACGGACTGTTTGAATTCCACACATTGTTCAATTCATGGTACCCAAAGAGGTTTTTATTTTGACATAACCCGAGGAGGTTTATTCCACGTATGCGAGCAACCGTCTTGCACCCATTCACCCCACCGCACTTAACTCCAGAGAACTGATAAGAACATAAACGAACAGAAAAAAAATTGCCACAGAAACTTGCAATCTCCTTTCAAAATCTCCAACGTTGCCTCCTTGCTCCTGCTCCCAACTCCTGTTTATTCTTTTACTTCCTTTCACCCTAACGTTAACTCCCCACAACATTTCGCACACTCGGAAAATTTTCATGCTCCGATTCCCCTCCTATAAGTATCCCCGGAACATCCTCCTATATAAACCCCCACCTCAGCCATGTTATCTTCTCGTGTGGTGCGTTTAACCAAAAACATCAAAAACTACAGAATGGCGTCTACCGTGGGCTACGCAACCGACGATGTCTTGTTCCACAATGAAAACATGGCTAGAGTTGTCACGTTGAACCGAGTCAAGAAACTCAATTCGTTGAACACCTCGATGGTGTCCAAAATTATTCCCCGTTTGGTCGAGTACGCTAAGCTGGGCGTGTCCAACATGGTGATTTTGACTTCCAATTCCCCCAAGGCGTTGTGTGCTGGCGGAGATGTTGCTGAATGTGCAGCTCAGATCTTGAATGGAAACCCAAACTATGCCACTGACTTCTTCCAGAAAGAGTACAGCATGAACTATCTAATTGCAACCTACTCCAAGCCATTTGTAGCCCTTATGGATGGAATCACCATGGGTGGTGGTGTTGGACTCTCTGTTCACGCTCCTTTCCGTATTGCTACCGAAAAGACCAAGTTGGCTATGCCTGAGATGGACATTGGCTTTTTCCCCGATGTGGGAACCACCTTCTTTTTGCCTCGCTTGGACGATAAGTTGGGTTACTACTATGCCTTGACGGGCGAGGTTTTGTCCGGCTTGGACGCATATATGGCCGGATTTGCTACCCACTATCTTCCTTCGGAGAGAATTCCTCAGTTGGTACAGAGATTGTCCAACTTGAACCCACCAGTGATTAACGGCACCAAGGATGAAGCCACCATCTTGCGTAGTCAGAAGGATTACTTTGCTCAGGTGAACGAAGTGATCAACGAGTTTGCTGAGACTAACTTGCCTGAAGGCTACAGGTTCCACTTGTCTGCGGATGAGGTTTCGTTAATTAAGACGGCCTTCTCGAAATCGACCTTCGACGATGTTTTGGCTACCTTCAAGAATGCTGGCACCGAATTTGGTACTAAGACTTTCGACCGTTTGGCTGCCAAGTCGCCAACATGCATCAGAGTTGCATTTGACTTGATGAACAAAGGTGCAAAGAATACCATTCGCGGCCAGTTGGAGTTGGAGTTGGTGACTGCCACCAATATGATGAACGCCAAGTTGGAGGATAACGACTTTGTGAAAGGTGTGAAGCACAAACTCATTGACAAGGTCAAGGAGCCCAACTTGCCCCAGTGGGCCCCATTTGATGCTGCCCGTGTGGAGAAGCTTCAATCCAAGTCCATCCACACTGCCAAGCTCCCATCTCCACTTATAGAGAACTTCTTTGATGTCAACTTCAACAACTACATCTTCAACATGGGATTGCCCACCAACTCGCAGATTGAGGACTACATTACTGGCAGAGACGGCTCCAACAGACTGTACTTGCCTACTCCAAATGAGGTTCTCAAGAACTTCAAGCAGTCCACAAACAACAAGTTGGGAGTAGAGGAGAAGGTTGCTAGAATATTGGCCATCCACGGAGAAGCATCCAAGTACGACAACAAGTACGTTTCCTGGAAAGCTTAGGTTTGTCTATAGAAATTAACGACGCTACATGAACTGTTACTATAGTACATTACTTTTACTTAAACTTCTCGATGATGAGGTCCTCTCCAAGCTCCTCGTAGTCTGCCTTGGAGACGAACCAGTTGTCTAGTGCGATATTCACGCTTGTTCCGTCGTCCTCGACGGTTTCGTTGAGCATACTGGCCAAATTGGCGGCACCCAACCACGACCCAAATTTCTTGTCGAAGGTGTCGTTGATGTCTCCACTGGAGTGGTTCTTCAACGGGCTAATGTACAATTTATAGGAACCCGTGATCACGTAGTTGGGCAACACTTGTGGAGCAGTCCTTTGGAGGTCACCACAGAGTCTCTCGCTAAAGCCAGAAAATAAGGAACCACCTCCGGTAATAAGGATGTTGGTGAACAACTGGCGCAAGATTTCGTTGAAGCGAGCGTTGGCATTGGAGCTCTGGTTGTCGTTGGACACATTGGCCATGAACATACTTTCCAAGCTCTTCATGGCGAACAACACCAAATTGGAGATTCCGTGGGTGCCGGCTTTATCGAAAGCTGGCTCGGGCACCGGCACACCAGGAAGCTTGTACACGTGGGGAAGAAAGAGGGGTTCTGTAAGCGGAATAAGTTCCTGGTCGCTGTATGGCACCTGAAATCCGTTGGGAAGCTGGAAGAAAGGTGGGTGCGAGTGGTGATGTGCTTGGTAGTATTGGTGGGTCTGGGCCAATCCCGGTGGCGGCTCGCTCACCGAAAGCATCGTCTGCTTGAAGTTGTACAAGAGGTTGTGGGTGACGTAGTACAGTTTGAACGAGTCCACAACATTTCCCAGGGTATACTTAGTAGGCAACAACCGATTGTAGTCGAGCTGTGCCGGGGCGTAACCCAACTTGGCCTCCAAGCTACGCATCGAGTGCAAGTTGGCAAAGTCGCCCGCGTACTTGGTGTGGAAACACGACTTTTGCTGGATGATTCCATCCAAAATAGGTGTTACGCTAGCTGTGGATGCGCCAACGTCCACCACCAATCCGCTCGACAGCCCCATGTGATAAAGCTGGGCCAAGGGCGACTTGACCAACGAGAAGAGCGGCACTTGCAACGACTCAAACGCGAGCTGCGCCGTAGCGGCCTTATTCTTCAGAGTATTCCATGTTTCTTCAGTCATCATCAACGGATGGTCTTTTGGGTCGGCGCCATTACCGCCGTCCAAGCTGGCATATGCGTATTCCCAATTGCGGGCGATGTTATCGAAATTGTACACTAGTCCGTTCTCGAGCAACGTCATGACCTCGAGGTCTGGATGTTGGTCGATTTGGTTGTTACCAACAATGGTATTCCCGTTGGCGTCAATCTGGTAGTTTGAGTTGAAGACAACAGAAGGAATGCCTTCCAGCGCGAATCCGGCACGCGTGGTATCGGAGCCGTTGTCGATGACGACGGCAGGGAGGCAGTTGGCCATGGTTATAGAGGTGAGTTGGATTCGTTGTTTTCTGAAATGTTGTGGTGAGGTGCACGGGTGTGTGTGGAGGATGTAGAATAATGTAGAGGTAAACGGTAGATGGGGGATTAAGGGGGGAATCAATGATGTAGATTGGTATTTGATTCTTTCTTTCTTTTACTTTTTTTTTTTGGTTTATTTGGGGAATGTTTGGTGCATATGTTGATTCTGACTAGTTGTGCCAATGTGCGACTAGAACTGGATACTTTAAAATTTGGATTGTCTTCCGAGCAGACAATTACCCAATTATTCCGAAAATTTTTTTCTCGGACTTCTGATCAATGCTATTAAATTGGACTCAAACCATACTATTGGATAATCTGGGACTACTTGAATTGCTATTATTTGCTTGTTCTCTAATACATAATCTATCTACCATGTAAATTTCTCAAGCTGGTGGTGGATGATCATATCCAGTCCAACCTCCACCTGCTTGGCTATGATGTTTCCAATTTCATTGTCCATGCTACCGGCACAGCACGAAACAACAAACAAATCTTTGGCAGAAATGGTTTTTCCAAACTCCACAGCTTCGGAAACCCACTCTTGCATGCTAGGTCTGCCCTCTACACTCACATATGGGTGTAACTTCAAGAGCAGAAGAGTATCTTCCGTCTCCTCGACACTTGTAAGCACCACCTTCACCTTTATGCCTCTGTTAATCAAGTAGTCCATATCGTTGGAGAATATCAGAATGTCATTGGCATTATTGACCACCCAGAAGAGACTGGAGTTGGCTGGCGCATTGTAGAGTCTAGGCAAGATAGCACAGATTCCCATTCCTCCTGCCATTCCAACCATGGTATCGGTTTGTCTGTGTGAGCATGCACCCTCTCCATAAGGTCCATCAATAAGAGCCCACATGGAAATATTTCCCTTTTCATCAGTTTTCAACTTGGCGAGAGATGCCGTGGTACCCTTCTTCACACGCACGTAGATGTTGACAATGTTATTGGAGACAACAGGCGACGAAACGACCGTGAATGGATGCGACTGGAAGCACTGGTACCAGATGGGCCAGTGATAGAAACTCAAGTACACGTGAGAGCCTGGATTGTAGAAGATATCGTAAGTCATAGGTTTTGGAATCGAGATCTTCAACACCTTATCATCAACTACCGACACAATGATATTAGTGAACCCACGGTTGACAACAAACGTCTTATAAAATCTCATGACTCTGTCGTAAGCTGTGACGGCAATGATAGCGTATACCCATCCCATCCATCCGAGAATGATGCAATGGTAGAACATGGCCACAATAAAGAGCCAGCCAAACACCTTGTGCACCAACAAGAACGTCTCGTACATGAGGTTTCTGATGAATCTAATGCTCTGGCCCATCATCAAAAACACCAACACAGTTCCCGCAATTCCCCACCTCCAGTAGCCGTCCACAGCCCACACGCTGTAGGGACCAGATTTCATGGCGTAGGCAGTCCACACGGCAGAGTGGATCAACGCCTCAATCGACATCAATATAGCAGTAATCAAGTGGAAGTTGATGAATTCAGACCGTGGAAGCCCCGTGAGCCAGCACAACGGGTTATTTCTGAGACCAAATATGAAAACCAATGGCATGAGAGAAAATGCTATGATGCCACTGCGGTAGCCAATCAAGTCCAAGGTGAGAAGGTAGCGATCGTTGATGTAGACGTTGGGCATCTGCACCGTGTAGGAGAGGGCGGTCAGCAAGACGGTCTGGACGGTGAAGAGAAAGAAAAGTAAGATGTTCCATCTCGACAACCCAAAAATGGCCGTAGTGGGCGACATGTACTTCTGGTGGAGTTGGTAGAGGGTGGAACCGAAGATGTTGATGCGGAATAGCCTCCACATGAAGTTTGAAATGGTGTGAACGGCAACAAAGGCAGTCCAGAAGAACATGAGTCCCCATCCGAACCACTGCGTCTTGAACACATGGTGGTTCATCTGTCTGAAAGATCTCTTGTAGACAAAGAAGGCAGTCTGGTTCACCGACAACGGATGCTCAACAAGGACCTTTGTGTCGTTGGCGGTGGGCATTTCCAAGTACGAAGTGGCGTTTTCTGCCCAACCCCTGATATCGTCTGCGGTGTAATCCTGGTCTCCTCTCTGCTGACATCTCAAGGCCACATGAGCATAAGCGTGGGAGATTTCGCCAGCACTGAGGCCCTCAGTAGCAATGCAATTTCCCACAGATCCCAACCAGTCCACTTTAGCACACCGACACTTATACATGTGGTGGCCCTGGCCGGTTCCTCCACAACCCCAATCGAAGCCTTTCATGTAGTAGAGACATGAAGAGGCTAGAGCCGAGTCGATAATGACCAAAGCGTTCACGCACGAAACCACCGAAAATGTCAACAAAACCAACAGAAGTTTCATTTTGGAAACAAGTTTTAAATGGAGCCGGTTGTATTGGCTGTAAATAGTGGGTGCAAAATGGCAGCACCCATTGTAGTATATATATCGAAGTGAGTGCGATGGGTGCGCTCGATGGGGAAATGAAAATGGCGCTCTGAACTGTGTAGAATTCAGAGAATAGTTCTGCCTGCGCGGTTGTAATTTCTACTTGTAGCTGAGAAACTGCTCGCGAGTTTGAAGCGAACAAGTTGAATTTTCTTGGCATTCTAAGTAGTGGACTGTTTGAGGTTCGGTTTGAGGGCCGTAAATTGCTCACGTTGCCAAGGTTGACCAATGATAGTGGATGTAAAAAGTGCTCATAGTGAATTTGGTAGTAATTGCTCTTAGTAAATTTCGTTCATAGTAAATTTTGTAGGAGCACTTTAGATGGAAGTGATTAGATCAGGTAACTGCACGAGACCGTGCGACCACACTCTCAAGATGACTTTTTTCATTAACATTATATCAACTAAAGTAAATATGCCGTTGATGAGGCGAGATGATTCTGGAAAGCGATTTTCTGTGCTTAAAGATGTGAAGTGGTCTTAGATGTCAAAAAATCCTAGACCCAGCCAATTAAGAAGTGATGATGAAATTGCCCTCTAAGATTGGCTAGATACAGGGGTGCACTCACAATGGATGGTGAAAGCTTTTACTGGGAAATTTAGGTGGATTTCCATATCTATGGGAAATCATTCCACATGCTTTCGTTTGACTTTTTAAGGTTGAGGTGAAGCGTCTGGAAAGAATTTGGTTATCTCAGAAATTTGTATGGCATGCTCACTGGTTTCATTACATGCCCACAGCAATTGTCCAAAAGAGACTGATTAATTGTGAGAGTGTAAAATTTATCAGTAGGATCGATACCGGAATTCGCCACGAACGTTGAATCAGCCGACAATTTAAATGATTAAGCGGCCGACAGAAAGGATAACGGAACAATATTAGGTTGGTATCTTTTGTACAGTCTACAATTTGTTCTCTGCAACTTTTCAAGAGGCTCCATCAATTGGTACGAGTTACCCGTCGCCCAAATCTCCCCTTTACTCATTCTTTTTAAAGTTAACCGCTATCCGAGTTTTTCTTGATAATCTGGATGTGGGTCTCCTAACTCAGAATCCTATGTCTGTAATAGACTATACAAATCTGTTTGTAGTGACCCTTTTATTTTCTTCTTCTCCGAATACATAAGGAGTCAAATCTTATTAAGTACGGCCATTAGCATAGAACCTTGCAGGCAAACTACTACAACCAAACTACACTTTGACAATACATACTACACTTTGACAATACTTCTATGCAACTATACGACCAAGATAGGAATACCCGAAAATTGCCAAGATCATACCAAATTACAAAGCCTTCCCAAATTGCAAAATCATACCAAATATTCCCAGGCGTTCTATTAATTTCTCAGGAAAACTTCCACTAAATCGGCATACCTCACCCTACGGTTAGTCCAGTGTATGCATTATCTAGTGCCTACGTTGAAGCGAGCCCATACTGCATGAGGGCACTAGACGTGGCAACCGACTCCAAAGCAAACCACCAAAAAAACCTCCTCATAACATCAAAACTAAAACCATAGAATAAAATAAAAATAATAATAATTTTCTCAACGTTTCTCTGCCCTCACTTTATCCCTCCAGAGCATATCCATCCATATCGACACGACCCATTTCCGACTACCGGCCTCTACGGCCGGCAGATAGTGCGCACCTACGAACACCGTGTTAAATCGAAAAATTACTAATACACCAGCAGTTCCCCAGCCTTTTTCCTCAGCAATGCAATTCTGGAAGTTTTCTACTCAGGCACTCGCTGCCATTCTCGCCTCGGTGTCCATTGCTTCTGCATCCGGACCCTCTGACGGCGACGCCATTGCCGACCCAAACTCCGCCGTGGTCAAGTTGACCACCAAGGAATTCAAGAGCTTTTTGGATGAGAACCCATTGGTATTGACCGAGTTCTTTGCCCCATGGTGTGGCTACTGTAAGCAATTGGGTCCTGAGTTTGCCAAGGCCGCCGATCTCTTGAACGAAACTCACCCAAAGATCAAGTTGGCCCAGGTTGACTGTACTGAGGAAGAAGACTTGTGCCAGAAGCACAATATCAGAGGCTACCCTACCTTGAAGGTGATGAGAGGTGCCCACCAACAACCTGCTGACTACGATGGTCCACGTGACGCCGCCGGTATCGCCGATTACATGATTAGACAATCAAGACCTCCAGTGGTTCCAGTAACGGACTTTGCTTCGTTTGTGACCGAAGGTTCCGCCGAGAAGAAACCATACTTTGTGCAAGTGTTCCCATCGGCTGCTGTCAAGAAGTTTGCCTCTCACAACGAAACCTACAGTGACATTGCCTCGGTGGAAAGAGAGAAGGGCTCTTTCTTCTCCATCGAAGATGACGACGTAATTGCCCAGCTTAAGGAGGTTGTCAACGGCGACATTTCCGAAACCGAGCCAACCTACTTGATTGTGCACCCTGAAGACTTGGCTGACGCCAGAATCTTTTCCGGCGAGTTCTCCAAGGAAAACTTGAGCGATTGGGCCGGCAACGCCAAGGTGCCATACTTTGGTGACATCAACAGAGACACCTACATGGTGTACATGGGCTCATCATTGCCTTTGGGTTACTACTTCTACAACACTGGTGAGCAGAGAGCTGCCGTGGAGAAGTTCTTTGCTGAGCAGGGAAAGAAGCACTTGGGTAAGATCAACTTTGTTGGTTTGGACGCCTCCCAATTTGGCCGTCACGCCGAGATCTTGAACATGAACCCAGAGATTGTTCCATTGTTCGCTATTCAGGACAATAGCAATGGCAGAAAGTATGGTGTAAGCCAGATCGAGTACCCAGAGGGTCCATCTACTGAAGTGATTGAATCTTTTATTGAAAAGTTCTTGGCTGGCGAAGTCGAGCCAATAATCAAGTCTGAGCCTTTGCCTTCCGAGGAGGAGATCGCCAGCCGTGAGGTTGTTAAGTTGGTTGCTCACAACTACTTGGACGTCCTTAATCAGACCAACAAGGATATCTTCATCAAGTACTACGCGCCATGGTGTGGACACTGCAAGAAGTTGGCTCCAATCTGGGACGAGTTGGCTGGTATCTACGAGTCCAAGTCTGCAGACTCTGAGGTTGTCATTGCTGACCTTGATCACACTCTCAACGATGTTGACACCCCCTTCATGATTGAGGGTTACCCAACTCTTATCTTGTACCCAGCTAATGGAGAGATCGATCCTAAGACTGGCTTGAGAAAGGCTATCATCTTTGAGGGCGCCAGAGACTTGGACACTTTGATTGAGTTTGTCAAGGACAACGGTGCTTTGGGAGTTGACGGTGAACAATTGAAGGCTGCTAAGGTTTTGGAGGAAGACGATGAGGAGGAAGAGGAAGAAGAAGTGGTGGTTGAAGAGGTTGTTGAAGAGGTTGTCGAGGCCGAGGAAGAGGAAGAGGAAGTGGCCGAGGAGGATGTTGAGCACGATGAGTTGTAAAATATTAATCGGCTGGTCGAAACAATCAAGACAATCCGCGTTGTTATATTCAAACGAAATCTATGAGCGAGGTCCCCAGATCTTTACTAGTTTGTCATCTCCCACTGAACACCAGTAGTTGCCGTAATCCTTGCCTTGCTTGCCTGGTTTGTAGAAGCGGTTCCAGTCCACTGAATTACACAAACCATGATGTGCCCGTACCCGCGTTACCAATTGACCAGTTTGGAGCTTCCAGATGTATACGTACCCATCATCGCTTCCACTCAAAACCAATTCCTCTTCGTTGGTGGAAAGAGGAAGGTATCCGAAACACGACCGAACCATGTATAATGCCTGGCTCTGACCTAAAAACTTTTGCTTCAAGAAGGGTCTCTCGTAGTTTTCCAAGGGACTGATGTCCCAAACTTGGATTTCTTCTGGCGCTATGCTGATTAGCATGTACTTGCCGTTGGCGGAAACGGAGCATGACGTCAAACGGCCATTAAGACTCAACAGCGCGATACGGAACGTAGTTGACGACGGATCGAAAAGATTGGGGATTCGATAGAAGTAAACTTGCTTGTCGTTATTGGCAGTGATCAACACCTTTCCATTTGGAGTGATTGCAAAGTCGTTAATGCGGTTAAATTGGCTGGCACCGGAGGAGTCGCCGTTGCCATTTCCTTTAGCTGAAGGTTCGGATTTAGATTCTGTAGAGGCTGAATCCATACTAGCATCTGGATTCTTCCCTAATTCCTCCAAGATTGTCAGCCATTCATCCGTATCACTGTAGAAGTCGAGAACTTCCTGTCCTTCAACAGAGAAAACCTTTAATACTTTATCTGGAGAGCCCACAATGAAGTGGGGAGTGGCATTGCTTGGATAATGCAAAAACTCACATGGCCAAGTACGCATTCGCTCACCAAGTGTGAAACAAGCTATCAAACTTGTTGGCTTGACGTCGTCCATGGATCTCGTAATGCGTTTGCTGTGAGTGATGTTTTCCACTCTCCAAACCCGGATTACGGTATCAAGACAGCAGGTGACAATGAATCTTTCATGAGGCTCCCAACAGAGCGAGATAATGCCTTTCTTTTTATCCAAGCTCGGCTTGTGTGTACTCTCAACAAATACGCTCTCTTCATCCTCCTCATTTGAGTGTAGTTTTGCCACGATATTAAACGAATTAGCAACGTCGTAGATGATGCATGTGCCGTCCAACGAGCCAGTGGCTAAGTAGCGGCCCAGGGGAGAGAAACGAGTGAACCATACCTCATCGGAATGGCCATTTAATGTATGCAAAAGGTGAATGGGGAGATCTTCTTTATGGCCGTTGGAAGCTTGTAAGGATAAGTAAAGAGAGCCCAACTGCGAGTCTCCATCCCCAGATTCTATTCGAGGTGGTAGGTGGTATAGAGATTTTGCCAGGTTATACCGAGACGCGCTCTGGATGATCTCAGCAAGACAATTCTCAGGGATATTGGTGTATGAGTTTGCAGCATCGTTGACCTCCGGAGTGATAATAGACCGCAAGTGGTAGCACACCACGTTATTAAGGCGAACAATCAAGGACTCGTAAGTTACCAGGGTTCCAGTAGGCCGTTTTGTTCCATACGAAGTGAGCAACACTTTCTCGTTGAATATAGCTGCTTCCACGGTGTTAGTCGTGGGAGGGTTCATTGAAAGTGGCACCAATACTGTACCTTCAGAACTTCGAGGGATCGTGGCAGTCAATGCCACCGATTTATCTCCAAAGTCGATACTGTTGAACGACAGCATAGCATAATCAAGACTTTGTGACAACCAGCCCGAAGATTGCGACCAATATTCGCTGTGGCCGTCAAACAGTTTAGAGATAATCTTCTGTAGAAACAAGAAACGGCACAAGATATAATCCGCTACAATTCTCTGTTGACGGGTGAGAAGGGACTTGACATCAAGAAGATCGACTTGTGGAAACTCAGAATCGAGTCTCAAGATTTTAAAAGCGTCGTCCCAGTTGTCTCTAGCAATATAATCTTGTAAAGTAGATAACAATGTTCTAGTTGCGGAATTCGGTTTCCACAGGAGGGTGGAAGGTAGCTCTGCCATGCGCTCGGCCAACATGTCGGCAACCGAATAGTAGCCGAGGTCCTCCAAGGTTTTTCTGATCAATTGTAATTGGGTTTCTTCGGCCATGGCTAGGAACTATAGCTAGAAACAATGTGGTTTATAATAAGGTTGTACGCAGTGGTACGGGTTTACCTGGAGTCCACGTAGAGAGTATAATAGAGTTAAGATTTGGATGGAGCGAAAGAGTGGGAGAAGTTCATAATCAGGAATTGTGAAGAATGTCAGGTGGAGAATTAAATTAATCAGGTAAAATTCTCTTGAGTATGTTGAAGCGGTGGAAGAATCTCATTAGTGGGTAGTTGAGCGTAGATAGGGCATTATCTGCAAGGCCAATAGCCGAGGTAGTGGTATATATTCACTGGCGGTCGTTCGTAGTTATTAAAATTAATTGGTTGGTACTACTATGTTTATATAATTGCATGTAATCTTTGATAGTTTTTCGTATTCATGGATATTTGTAAATGTAGATATTGTTTTTGCTCCGTATTCACCATACTCTAAAGATGAGGTATCTTTGACAGAGAGTGGAGTAGATTGCGTACTTCGGCATGATCAGCTGGTAACTCAAACTAAGTACTAGAATCTCGCTGTTCAAGGTTCGCTGTCGGGGAAAAAGCGTCGGGAAAATAAGCGTCCGGAAACTAAGCGTCGGGAAAATAAGCGTATGATGGTTCCACGCTTCATTCTGTCTGGGTGAAAGTTGCATTCATGGTTGGTGAATCTGATGAATTAATAAAATGATGACATGTTCACAAGTTTTGGCATAAAACAACCATGTCTTTTATGATAGCCTCATCTTCAAATTGGAAAAAGACAAATATTGGTGGCTAGATATGGATGGCTGCGAATATAGCAACTATGATGAGCAACGATGAGTCAACGCTTCCAGGTTGTTGTTTCATGATTGTGTAAGTTTCTTCACTTAATTTCAGGGTTGTTCTTGCTAACTACCCTTAAGATTCGGAAATTACCATAGGTCTACTGTTCGACGTTTCTCATTAGTAGTTCTGTTCATACTGTACTATTGAATTCTCAAAGCTCAAAGAAAATGGTAGAAGGGACACGTCAGATGTCTCGGGCTAAATATCTCCTAACAGCAGTGAAGAACATCGAGAGGTTGTGAAACAGGGAACCTTATTAAATTTTGAAACCAGGAGGAAAGATTGTGTTGTGAGAGCACGTTTCGGCACGGCGCAATCACTTAGATTCCCGTTCAGACAAGAGAATGAAGAAGTGGACGTGTCGGTGACATTGGCGAGCTCGTGAATGAGGCTGGGACTTCACCTCGGAGAATCAAGGGGATCAATATTGATGCTGGAGTGCAAAATAGCAGAGTATCCGTTCAGAATTGACCAAAGTTCGGAGTTGATCATAAACCTGAGTGGGTGAAATGGATGGAAAATCGATTTTCACCTTGGCTACAATTTTTTTCTGAAGTTCATATCTGAATGAAACGGAACCTTGATGGTTCTAGCATGCCTTACAAATTGCAAGACGTGGAGAAGGAGTGAACTGTAACTACAACCTTGACTTGGCCAGTGGCTGAGGACGAACAGTGCACCTAATGTAATGTCTAGATTGCTTCGATTAAATTGGACCTTTCTTTGCCAATTGACAGGAAGGATTAAACAGATAAAACCATTCAGTCTTTAAGTTTCACGAGGACATAGTATGAAGAATAAATAACGTAGAGATCGAGAACATATCCTATTTGGTTTCGGTTTCGGTTTCTTGGCATACTGTTGACCAATGGGAAATTCGAAGTTAATCAGTCAAACGAGTGGAGCCATGCATCTCCATCAGAAATGCTTCGCCCGCTGTCTAGGTAATTTCGATCACTAATCGAACAGCCAGTAGAGAACATTTAGGAGACTTAACTATAAATAGGTCTAAAAAAGGAATCTGGTGAAAGAGCCTGATTTTGCCACCAGAGTTGGGTTTCTCGTATATCAGACTACCAATAAAAACAATTGTCTCGTCAAATACGAACGATAACAAATACAATCTAATTGACCACCACTTCCTGTCGTAATTCTAAACGTTAATGCGTAAATCACCGTGGGCATGAATCTGAATCTTGTAGGATTCATTTGCTAGAGCTCTGGGCCATTATGAAATCATTGAACCTCTATGTTGCATTCTGTAAGATATCCATCACAATGCCCCACGATCTTCCGACTGCATGTTACCCATGAGCCTTGGAATGTTTTTGTGCCGTGACCACAGCCAAGCTTATGCACCTTTCACTAAGTTGTGCGGCATTGTCGAGCGTTATCAGCATATTGTGAGCCATCTTTGAAGTCAATTCCACCCATTTCTCAATTCCACCACCATTCATAATTGGCCAATTCCACAAACCCAAGTCAGACCAATTCCGCATGCTGGACTTCACAACATGCTGGACATCACCCCATGGCATGTATTATGCACGTTCCGGACATCACTCCGATAACATAACATCATCCAACGACTAAACCAGGGACCCACCTTGCTTCAAACCAATAGACCAATCCAATGGAACAAACCAATGGACCAAACCAGGCACTCCACTTCGATGCCGTATTTTTCCGAGAAATCATGGCCCCAAGAATAGTAATTCGCGTTAGTGGTAGCAGCACGGAGTGGATACTGTGCGGGAGATGAAGATTTATGCGGTGACCTCCACGATAATAAGTCGGAACAAGTCGATAGGAAAATCAAGAAACTATTAAAGCCTGAAATAAGAAAACGCCAGTTAACTCCAATCGATGAGCGTTGCAAGGCTAAGCTCGCCAGTCGCGTGGAGATTAGATGGTAGGGGCGGAGTGTTCTCCTCCACTCTGATAATCGACAAAACAAGGCTCCAGCAGGTCAAAACCTCAGTCGCCACCAGCCACACCCACTGCGGCGTGGACCATTTGACAGACAACGCACCTGCATTGATTGGTGGCAAATGCGGAATCAACCCTTCCGAAGAAAAGGAATACCACGATTACGAACGATGGAGGCATCCACACATGGCTATCGCGAAAGATACGACCATGAAAGAGGGGTGGCACGGCAAAAATAAAAAAACTGGTGCGGCCTTGGAGGTCGGGCTGGTGGCCCCGAAACCAGTGCGAACGGAGGCGATTGGGGCCGGAACAACCGAAATTGGCCCCACCATCGCGGGCCGCACTGGCGCTGCACCGAACCAATTCGCAGGCAGGCTTGTGTAGACCACTAGGGTGTTTTCGCCGTCTCCCCACACGGGTTGATGCTGGTGCAATTAGACAACGGAGCATGGCCGTGGCGAACGGCCCCGATATGCACTGATATGATTAATCAGCGATCAAAGGCCGTGTGACCCCTGGCGGTGGTTTCTTTTGAAGTCGGTGCAACTAGCACAAACGAAGAATGCCGCACTGGAATCACTTCCATGCCAGCCTGCTGCGGTGCGGGCTAACGTGCTGCGCTTAGTAAGCGCAACGAACAGTGAGCATTTAACCCCGGGATCACTAGGCCCAAACAAGCCATGGAACAGCAGTGCTTCTCACCGAATCGATGCATGTTTTGCATGGATGCATCCAGGCCATAGACGTGGCCATGCAAGGCTGTAGCCCGGGCCAGGAGTCACGAATGCGGTGAGTCAGTTAGCGGAAATTCCAGAAGCAAGATGCGAATTTCAGAATCCACAACCGGGAACAAGTTTGTCAATTGATATCGATCCATTCACATCCCATCATGTTGTTGTGGTCGATAAATCCATTGTGGATTCAATTGCATATAGTTCTCCAATTGCATACAGTTCTCCAATTGTCTATTTTCCTCCTCCAATTGTCTATTTTTCCTCTTCGATCCTCGCAATTGACTCATTGCGTTCTCGTATTGTCATGCCGGACCCGATGACGTCGTTCTCTGTCTCCACCCAAAAGAAACCTCCCCCAGCCCAAGATAACTCACCCATGCAAGATCGCCTGCAGTGGCGTTCGCTACAACTCGCCGCAATGATCTATCTCTCATTTGTCTACGCCGCAGGGCATGCAACCCAATGGCCATGGTTATAAATACTGCTCCAAGTCGTGCCGTTTTGGTTGCGCACCCTGCCAGGCATAACTTCTGTCATTCTGCCTGAGGTTTCCAGACAGTCCCATCTCCCGTTGATTGTTCGTCACATTGTTTCCCTCTCTGCAATCGCCAGTCTCCCCGACGCCCTTCCCCATCAACAGGCTCTTCCAACAAAATCCATCCAACCTTGTCGCCGTCCCCGACCCTGTCCCTGCATCTTCCCTGTACGCAGGTGACACCATCAATCTCGCTCCAGACTATATATTGGCTGCTCCGTCAAAGGTGTACTCCACCATGTCCCAGCCCCGTAAACGGCACCGCAACACCTCTGTTTGCACCTTCTGCAAGCGGCGGAAGGTGCGTTGCGACAAGGGCAATCCCTGCTCCACCTGTGTCAAGTACGGCAATAAGAACTGTGAGTATGTAAGTGATATCCACCAAATGGTGAATCTGGCCCCCAACCCGAACGGCTACAGCGAGGCTGTTTTGGCGATGGAGCCCATGTCCATGAACCGCAAGGCGGTTTCGATGGGGGGGATTTTGGGGTCGCACCCGAAGTCGCTCACCTCAGGGTCCAGATCGCATTCCACAGGAAGCGTTTCTTCTCGGTCGTCGTATGGCAACGGCGCCGCCATGCTGACTCCGGCGGTGCACTCGGAGCTCGAGCTTCTCAAGCAAAAAATCCTGATGTTGGAGCGGCTGGTCACTTACACCCAGAATGGAGAGTCGAGACTGCCTGCTGCGGAACCAGTAAAATGGCAGGGTAGTTTCGATTCCTCCACCAGTCTCTTGGGATACAATCCGAATGCGTCAAGTACAGAGACGTTTTCGTTCCACGATAATTACGTTCCATTCCTATCGATGCAAGGTTCTGGTTTCAAATACTGCGCTCCTTTGAGTTGGATTGCTTTAATTAAAGTGGACAATGCGGTGTCGTTGATATTTCCTTACAAACAGAAGAATGTTCTACTCAAGCGCTATCTCTCTAAGGAACTTCTGAAGGACGTGGAAACTCTTGAACCTGCCGAGCGTTTCTTCCGCGAGAAGATCTCCTCGGAGGTGTCAATCCACGAGGATTCGCTTATGCCCGATGCAGCCAACATGTTTACTCGGAAAAAGAAAATTGATGTCCGCAAGAAAATTAACGAAAAGGCCAAAGCGCTGGGGCTTACAGTGTTTGAGGGAGACTTGGACAGCGTCAACGAGGTCCTTGACAAAGTCCACATGATAATGCCCACCTCCAAAGTGGTGTGGATGTTGGTGGATCGTTTTTTCGCGAGAGTGTATCCATTTTTTCCGTTTGTCGACCAGTTTGATTTCGAAGAGAACTTGGAGCGGATTCTTGGCTCCAAGTCCAGGGTCCACGAGAAAGTGCCAAAGCTCCATGTCCAAAAACGCATGGATTTGGTGTTTCTCGCTCTTCTCCTTATGGTTCTAAGGTTTGGCTACTTGACATTGTTCACAAATTCTGATGCCATCAACGAGGCCAACTTACGGTCGACAGACCCTTCCCCTAGAGCACAAGAGATCAAATTTTTAATGATGAATCCCATCGATATCGATGTTGTTGACGTGGCCCAGATATGTCTCCTGCAATTTGGGTATCTCAGGGTCAGCAACCTTCCGCTCCTCCAATTATCGTTATTTATTAAGTTGTATTTTTCGTTTGCTCCTGAAAATGGTGACAGTCCTGAGGATACGAACTCTCAGTCTTACACCGCCATGTTAATACACATGGCTATGAGCTTAGGATTGCATCGCGAGCCAGACAAGTACACGACAAAAGTTCGTGATGATAGAACAAGCAACCTTGGCCGCAAAATTTGGTACTATTTATTGATTATTGATCTTCACAATGGCATGTCCAATGGATCTACTCCTTGTGTTACCAGAGATTCCTTTGACACAAGTCCTCCATATTACAAACCAGGGAACGAAAATGTGCGCGACATCGAAGTTGAAAAAGAGGCAGTTGACTCCTTACGCCGAATTGACAGATGCTACGACATATTGAATTCGGTGGTGAGGAAGATATCTTCGCTTGGTACCCCTCAAAATTTGAGAGAGCTATGTCTGCAATTGAGTGACTTGGAACTTGAGTACATAAAGGACCAGCGGCCCTATACTTTGCAGCCCAACTCATTGTCAATGGTACCCATTGAAGTTTCGCAGGCTATTTCCACGAAAATCTACTTCCAGGCCAACTTCTTTCTAGTGAGTATTGAGTTTCACCTTTTCAACTATTATGAAAGAAATAACCAAATCGACCTTGCTTATTTCTACTTGAAGAAATTGGTGGGCGTCGCCATCTTCAATATGATGCCCTTCTACGAAGAATACGTGGATAAGAGTCACATTTGGTTTCAGAACTCGACGGATTTGACTGTCACTCCATCATTTCAGGCATTGGTCCACAAATGTATGATTGTCATTCAATCTATCATGGGCCGAGCACGCTTTTCCCAACTTCAGTGTGAAACTCTGCCAACTCATGTGGATGACATGTCCTCCAATCCAGAGTATAAGAAGAGATACGAGTTGCTTGTTGAAACATTTAGACTCGGAGATGAATGCTTGTTGTGTTTTGTTAATGCCTTGCGAAAACTTCGAAGCAGATTCTACTATAGCTGGAGATGTCTTAAAGCTTATCATGGTTTGAAAGGTGCCCGTGATGGTACAGACTACTATTTGAATTTCTGCAAGGGGAGAGAGGGATACATGCTTTTTTCAACACCAATGCTAGAAGATCTTAATTCTCTTCTTAGAGACTCTTTGGATGTGGTGAAGAAGAACCAGCTACGGAAAGCTGCAACCCCGATGTTCATGGAAGAAATGTTCACTGCTGACAGCGCGGCTGGGTCGGCGCCTCTAATTCCCGAAAATTCTGATCTTCCAGAAGATATTGACGCCTTGTGGTTGGAAATGATGACCATGAAACCGCAAATGACAAAGTCGGTGTTGTTTAGCCGCACGCCTCCGACCATGGACGTTGGGCTAGGTTCATTTGATTTTGGCGATAACTTTGAGTCCATGTTGCCTCTCGACAACAACTTTAACATATTCGACCCCATGTTCGAAGACCCCATTAAGCTGGAACTCTGATGGAGGACTGATTGTGATTTACGTTCTTGTACATATATTTTCTAATGTTTCTATCTAATGACCGTTAGTTATGAATTTCCCACATGTAGATGCCACTAGGTGTGTTCAAAAGTACAATGTTGTAGTTGGTTGAGCGAGCAAATGCTGAGATCCACCCTTCTGACAATACAAGCGACTTCATTGCACTCGGATTGATGTTTTTGGTAATGTGAAGATGCAAAGATTCATGTTCGGCTCCAGAATTCTCGTTCGTGGTGGTTGGCACCTCGTAAATGGTAGTAGCACCGACATGGCTATTGCTGTAGTCCGGAAGACCGTTCAAATGAAGCAAACACAAGTATTCGTAGAAATCACGAGAATATTCCGATGGAATTTCAGACGTGGTGAGCGGCGATAGGTCTGAATGGCTAGCAACCGTGGTGGTCAGGAAGCTTGAACTTACTCTAGTTAGTGGAAATGGAACTTCGGTGTCCAGAAGCAAGCAAATAGAACAAGCAGGAAAGACTCTGGCCAAGAGAACAGTGAAATCCTTATAGTATTTTGCATTGGCATCTAGTGATACAGAGGCTGTGTAGAAGGTATCTAGATCTGGTCCATACTTGGGAGGAACAACTTTGATGAATCTGAGGTAACGGCCGACATAGGAATTGTGGGAATATGTGCTGTCTGTGAGAGATAACGTGAGCTGAGGTCCAGAAGTGTAAACAAGTTTATTTTTGTTAATATTAGCCGATAAACAGAAGTTTCCTTCGGTTTGTAGATGGGTCAATAGCTCTGGAAGTTGCTCAAAGCCATCTTGGCAGTAGTAGTAATGAGAAGGCCAATTCTGTTTTTGCTGCCACTCTGGATCGGCAGACAATGCACTAAGCTGTGTCAAGGGCTCGTTTATACTCGGGAGAGTGTCCAATACGGAGAATTTATAAGACGCCATCAATACTGATGATGGAATTGATGGTGATAATGGTGATGAGATGGACCCACACATTAATCGCACCCTTACACCAGGAATCAGTATGGACATTTCGTCACTAGATCTATATTCGTATGCTACCAGTTAGTGATGTTCTCGGCCTCGCCGAAAACAGAGTTTCCGCCGTTCTCCACCGACTTCACGTGGCTCGCCCAATCTTCAAAAACCTCTACCTTGCCTGAATCGTCGTAGTATTCTGCCAACTTGGACTGAAGGAACCCTCTGCAGTACTCGTCAACGATTTCAAATTCCAACAAGAAGGCATCGTGGCCCTCGGGGGAGTCTAAAGTTTTGAAAACGTTGTTGGGGATGTGAGAACTCAAAAGTTCTTGCTCACTATATGTAAAAAGGCCGTCGGAGGTGATTCCAATGATCAAATGAGGCAGAGTCAACGTCTCGAGGTATTTTGGGAGCGGATCTTCAGTTACATCTACGTCGATGCGGCCACGAGTGATATCGTGGGTATCGAGCTTCCTTGAGATGGAAATGTAGCAGTTGGCATCGAATCGATTGACAAATTTGTCTCCCTGATATCTCAAATACGACTGGGCAGTGAAGTAAGTCTGAAGCTTGTCGCTGCCCTTGAATGAGGAGACGGAGTTTCGAGACGATCTGGAGCCTTCGTTGTGCATCAACCAGTTTTCCTCGTCCTTGTTTCTAGGCAAACGGATATCCGAATTGGTAGAGGAAGAGTCGGAGTTTTGTGTGGTGGGCAACTTGCGGCCGAAACGGGTCTCGAACGAGTTTCGCGACCGATACGTAAGCAAAGCCGCCATTCTTGCCGCACTCAACCCTCCGTCGGGCCGGAGATTGGGAGTCTCGTAGTAGTAGCCATCATCGTAGTTGGGATCACTGAAAATACATTGTCTCTGGGTCTCATTCCATGAAATGCACCAGGCACTTGCACGTGCAGAAGTCGCCACCGCTATAATGGTTTTAACATATCCTGTTTTATCGTAGGTGGCAGAATATTCAAGCGCAGCCATTCCTCCCATAGATCCGCCAATAACACACGCGATCTTGTTTACTCCCAACGAGTCTAAGATAAGCTTCTGCACGCCAATGTCGTCCTTAACCGTCACTAGCGGGAAAAGTGGACCATAAGGTTTGCCTGTAGCCTTCTCTATACTAACTGAAGAACACAGACCATATGGAGACCCCAAGAAGTTGATGCACACAATGAAAAACCGCGAAGGGTCGAAGGTGAGCCCCGTTCCAAGAAGCGGGCCCCACCAGTCCAGGACATCCGAGGATCCTGTCAAAGCATGGCAGATAAGTAGCACATTGTCACCGTCAGGATTTAGTCTGCCCCAGGTTTTGTAGGCAACGGGGAAGTCGACAAGCTGCTCACCACACTCGAGATCATATTTGGGGATTTCCACCACCGTCTGGCCGGGAACCATGGCCGCAAATGGGTTGGTTCTGTTCGTTTCGGCGGTGATGTCTTTGTAGATTGGATTACTCATGGCGAGAGTTGCCAATTGGCTAACGTGATAGATTTTCTGTAAAAACAAGCAGCTGCTAGGACTTCGCTACACCCTGCTGGCCAAAAGATGGATATTAGCGGAAAAGATATGGAAATGTAGTTTCGACGCCGATTACTCACCTTATTGTGTGAAGAATTGTCATTATATTCAGGACAACAAGAATGTGCTATGGTGTAATCGCTGCTTCTGCAGGAAGAGATCTGATTCACAGAAAGAATTTGTTGATTTCTTGACAGGCATTTATTGTAAATTAGATTTGCAGCGGAAGCTGGTTTTATTCGCTGTGGGAAGTAGTTTCTGCAGCATTCTACTGTTTCGGTATTTCTTCGCACATGGAGGCATTCAGATTTCTTGTTCTAGAGATTATTAGTGGGACACTGCAAGAATTTCCTTTGCATTGAATGATTGATTGAGATTGATCTTATTAACTAGGCAATGCTTGCCTATTTGGAATGGAATTTAGAGAGTGTTTTCTTTCCTGAGTTTTCCTTCCTGAGTTTTCTTTCCTTCTGCGACTCTTCTCTATGCAACAGATGTTTCTTAACTACTTTTTCTTCCACAGGTTTCGCACCAAGTCACCTCCACTGACATAACTTCTATTCACTGATTCTTACTTATTCAAGTCCATTCTTCCATGAATCCAGTGGAACTTCTTTTTTCAATTTCCGCGTCTTGTGTAACACCTTTGTCATCTCGTAGTGCCGGTGACGCAACAGAACCAACGCAGAGTTCGTAAATTGCTTGATTGCAAATGTCATAAACCCTGACCGGAATGCAAGAAATTGGGATATTTCCGCTGCTATCATCTCGTGGTCCATCTTAATCTCCACATTGAGGTCCATCACCTTCTTGACTTCCTCAGCTTTGGAGAAAAGTAACTTCCGGTACCGACTCTTCTTGTTGTCGATTAACCCGAAAAATGTAGATTTACTCTCTTCATCTTCTAATGAAATCGCATCAAGCGACATTGTGCTTCGTCTGGAAATAGTTCCTGGACCGTCGTTGCCTTCCTCTTCCCGGTGAACTACAATTTGTTCTTCAAATCGGTGGAGTTCAGCGTTGATCTCTTTAATCCGTGCATAGCTTTGTCTCCACCGATTGAGTTTTTCATCAACGAAACCGCAGTTCTTAAGAAGTTCAGTCACGCAAACCTCGATCCACATGATGAACGATTCGAATGTGTGGTAAGTAGCGTCGATGGTTCTGGCCTCTTTTGCCGATTCCAATTCAGACAGTGACACCTCCGGTAAAGCAGTCAAAAAGCGATCGAAAATGGTCCGGAAGTCACATTGCTTTACTCCACCAACAGAAACTAGCTTGCCGAGTCTCGATATCTGTCTCTTGTACTTCAAAAGATCCTCTTTGCTGTAGTTCAAGAAGTACTCGATTTCGTCAATCTTCTGGGGAGACAACTTGACCTCTCCAACACCAGTCTTCTCGACTTCCTGCTTGTGAGCAAAGTCATTCATGAAATCCAACACCAGAATCGGTTCGTTTCGAAAACAGAGTTTAAAACATTGGAGGAACGCAGTTTGGGATGATCGAGAATGGAAATTCATCGACAGAAATAGCAAATTCAAATGCTCCAACGCCCTGTTTGTTCTGAACTTGGAACAGAAAGGAATTGTGGCACTCCCTCCAGGGAAGTTCACCCAAAACACTTCAGGATTAACTGCAAAGCTCAATGGAGAGGCAATTTTTAGAATCTTGACAAATTGACGAACTTGATTCAAGGAGACGTATCTTGTCCCCACCGATTTGTCTGCCAGATTGTTCATGATTTTGGACGTGAATGGAATTACAGAATCCGCCGAGTCTTTGTAGGCGATATTAACCATCCAATCTTTAATGTTTCCGTCATATCGTGCGTTCATAGCACCAAATTCTATAACGAGCTTGGTAGGAAAGTAGTGACTGAATAACTTCGATACCACTTCCCTACGAATATCCACAATTGCTTGCAGATTGCCATTCTGTGCTCTGCTAGCTGAAAAGCTGTAGTAATCTAGGATATTGTAAAAATTTTGAGGATCTTCCAAGTCGAAAATGAGCCGCTTATCCTTAAAAAGACACCGTAAGTTCTCCAATCGGCTGTAACGGATGAAGACGCCAACAGGCAGGAGATACTTCTTATTGAGCCTGTTCACATCGATCAATGATTTGCTTTCGCTGAGAAGTCCAGATGACTTAATGTCCTTGGCAATCACATGGAGTAAAGTATTGCCGGATTTGTCAATGTGATCATCATAAGTGATGTAACCCTTCTGGTTATTAGCCACACATTCAAATGCCTCTTTTATCAAGGTTTGGTAGTCGTGATGGTCGTAGCATCGGCACAAGCTGAGTAATGGAGTATAGGAGTTATTGTCCTTTACTTTCCAGTCGATCAAGTTGCCTATTAATTCCAAGGCTTCAAGATCATGCGACAAATAATGGCCCACGGTTCGTCCATTAATATCTCTGGAGTTGTAGTAGAGATACTGCTCTTCCCTGGATGCTGTATCGCTAAAAATGTCGATGATACACATGGCAATGTCGTGAGCCTCCTCCTGGAGGGCCAACATCAACAAATTTTGCTCGGAGGAAGTGTTCATGTCAAAGACCAAGTCCTCAAACAGAATCCAATGCTCCGTTCGAGAAATCAACATGCGGAATATGTCGCTATTTCTAGAACGTATGGCAAATGTGAAGCAGCTTTCCCCATGGATATTTCTGCTTCTCAAGTAGTGATTCTTCGGCAATGCCTGGTCTCCGTACTCTTCATTGACTTCGTCTAACAACTTGGAAACGAGGGAGGAATTTTTTTTTTGTATCGCCGACCAAAACTGATAGTTGAGAGTTGAAAGGTGGGACATTTCCTCAAGATGTAAGTTCAGCTCGCCATTGGAGAGATGGTAGATCACCGCCTCGAAATTACTAAGCATGTAGTTGAGGATTCCGCTTTCGTTGGCTTCATCGGCCGAACCGGTCAGGAAATGCCTGGTAACGTCGAAATGGCGAATGTAAAAGAGGTGGGCTTCCAAATTGGGTACTTTCGAGTGTACAACCACCATGATCGATAGTCCAATGAGTGTATCTGCATCTATGACAATGTTTCTTGTCTTGGTATCTTCTGACTTGGAGCCCTCTGTGAGAATCTTCATGGTGTTAATGACAATCTTGACTTTCAGACTGCGGCTAGAGTTGGTTGGGTCACTTAACTTTGAAAAGGTGTCAATGGCATCAGAAACTCGCTTATACAAGACATTCATGATCCATGGCTCCTCAGCGGGAATTTCGAGCTGGTTCAAAGACAAACAGGAGAGATCTTTGTATAAGGCTGGAGTCAAGAGCAAGAGAGGCGCTTCTTCACCACCAAACTCGTCCTCTGGCTTGTAATTGTGATACTGGAACACTAGCTGCAGCCATACGGTGTCATAGATGTTGAGCTCCACATACTCGTGAATCAATGTGTCCATGTCGAGATGCGGGTACTCTTTAAGAATCGCATTGACAATGGTATATGCTTTATCACCTTTTGTGGTGTTGGAAAACATACAATTGGTGATGATTGAGTTTGTTTCGCTTACGACAGCTTTGAAATCTTCGGAAATCATCTCAAGTGGCATTCGGCGTCGTGTTCGAAGACGCTGGAACTGCCGGTTATTATGGTGGAAAAGAACATAAAAGTGCTCGGACATAGCCTCCGAAAGAACGGGAAATGTTCGTAGAATTCGCTCAAACGTCACATCACTGCCGATAAGGGGTTGATTCTTAGGTGCGGGGATTTCTTCCTTCTTTGGTTCACTTGGTTTCTGGACTTTGTGTCCGAATAATGTATCTTCGATGTATAGTACTAAGAACCTGCTGCCCTTGGGGAAATAGTCACAAAAGGAACGAAATTGGCTTACATCCACAATTGAGAGCTTCATACTCTTCTTAAATCCCTTCCCCGTATATGCCATTCTATTCTTTATGAGCACCTGCTTCCCATTCATGGTATTGTAGATGATCAGTTGGACCTTAGATCCAGGCGCCGTAGTAGCTGAAAAGGCTACTTTGATCTTGATGATATGAGACCTCACAAAATCATCATTGTTATAACATGAGTCCAGAAGCTTTTGTGCCGAGTCATCCCGACATTCTTGGAGAATATGTGCTGGAGGAACCAATATAGCGTAGTCATTGTGTGCTAAACTGAGTTCTTGGATGGTGGACTTGAGAGCGGATTTCTCATGAATTGGATTATTGAAGATACTATTGAGAAGCGGATTGTAAAGCAACGGTAGATGCTTGTGTTTGACGGTGGCCATTGTTGTGGTCGTAGTCACTAAGTAGAATGTTAGACTTGTTCCTGCACTATGCGATAGATGATAAAGTGATGGAGTAGTAGCTTGTATTGAATTACTCCAAAAATGTGCTACAGATATAGAGAATACTAATCGAATGTAATACTGAAAACTTAATTAGTCTCCTGGATAAAACTTCTCATCGCCACGGATCCGGTCACGATACTCGGAATGGTGCTTTTCACTCCATACTCAATAGTGGGTTCACTGGCAGATGACTCGGACTTCCCTCCATATCCACCTCCACCTGGAGTCATGATGATCACACGGTCACCTTTCTTGACCTTCACTGTAGTCTTTCCTCCAAGATAAGTAGGCCGAGGATCCTCATTGTCCTTGGGTTTCCTCACCCACACATTTCTGCCTCTGGTTCCGCTCTCTCCGCCCGCCAATCCAAATGGCGCCAACGACCGACGCTCCATGAGACACGACACCTCAAGTCCATCGTAGGAAAATTCAATATCACGGACGACTCCGTCACCTCCACGATGCACTCCATCACCACCGGAGTTTACCCTGATGGAGTATTCCCGAACAATGACTGGGTATCTCTTCTCAAAGAGTTCGGTGTCGGTGATTCTGGTATTGGTGGTATGACATTGAACTGCACTCTGTCCATCCCAGGTGGGCCCAGCTCCCGATCCTCCACAGATGGTTTCGTAGTATCCGAATGAGACTCCGTTTGCCTTGTCGTTGATTCCAAATGTAAAATTGTTACAGGTACCCTGAGATGCTGCTGCTGCATTGAATGCTTTCAACATGACGTCAACAATTCTCTGGGTGGTTTCAACATTTCCGCCAACAACAGCTGCTTCATATGATGGATCAACCACCGAGTTTGGTCTTGTGAGGAACTTGATTGGCTTAAGACATCCGTTATTTAAAGGGATCTCTTCGCTGATCAACGATCTCAACACGTAGAGAACTGCCGAGAACACAATCGCCTTGGGAGCATTGAGATTTCCGTATATCTCGTCACCAGACTCTCTGAAATCGAAAACGGAGTCTCCAGTCTTAGGATCAATGGTGATCTGAACAGCAATTTCTGTTCCGTCGTCCAAGTAATCTATGGCCCTCAAATCATGGCCATTGAACCTCTCATAGGCCGTCTTCAACAAGTTTCTGACAGCCAATTCGGCAGTATCCTGGATTCCACCCATGTACAAGTTAATCACAGGATATGTGTACTCTTGCACCAAGCCTTTGAGTAAGGTGATTCCCTTGAAGTTTGCAGAAACCTGCGCCTTCAAATCAGAGATATTGTCACTCAAAGCTCTGGTTCCTGATCCTCCAGGATGTTTTGCTGGCTCGTCCAATAGAAGGTGAGTGATTCCTTCTTCATCAAATTTACCTTTCGAGCATAACTTGTGAGTAATAATAGCTGCTCCCTCATCATAAATGGTCTTAGAATTTGGTGGCATCGACCCAGCAGATATGGAGCCAATGTCTGCATGATGGCCCCTTGAAGCCGTCCAGAAAAGAACTTGTCCGTTGTCATCTATAACTGGTGTAATGACGGTGATATCAGGAAGATGAGAACCTCCAGCGCATGGATGGTTTGTCACAAGAACATCTCCTTGTTCGAGCTTGCCATCCCACAATTCCTTTTGTGCCTTCACAGCGAAAGACATAGCACCTAAATGGATTGGCACATGTGGAGCATTGGCCACCAAATCTCCATTGCTGTCGAAAAGCGCACAAGAAAAGTCCAATCTTTCCTTGATATTTGTGGAGATAGCCGTTTGCTGTAACGTTCTGCCCATTTGTTCAGCAATGGACATGAACCGGTGGCCAAAAAGGGAAAGCTGGATAGGATCCACTGTCTTTTCCGAAAGCTTGGGTCTTTCCTCCTGCTCAATAACAATGAGAATATGCTCGGATAAGATAGCCGCCTTCGAGCCAGGATCAACGAGGATGGTTTGAGTGCTGTCGAGAATAACTGCTGGTGCATCAACAATGGTACCCTTGGGAAGACTTCCCAACTCGTACACGTAGGTCGTCTGCCATCCCCCTTCATCAAAATAAACTTTTTCAGTTGCTTGAGGCTTGGGTGCTGGAGTAGGGTTAGTAAGGTTCCTGTACTCCTCGTATGGATTGTTCTTGTGCTTGTCCTTCGACTGGACAATCAACAACACTTCGATGTCATCCACAAGAACTTTTCTATCCAAAGTGAAACCAAATTCACTTCTATGTCTCTCGATGAACTTTGTGTCAGCATCATGTTTATCTCCCTTAGTAATAAGAAGATGAGTGTCGGAACCCACATAGCGCATGTTCAAGAACACCTCGATTTTGGTATCAAAGCCACTATGGCCCTGTTCCTCGTAATCCTTGTACGCCGCATCGATTAGTTCTTTGACCTTCTTGTCAATAGTTCCATTGTCATTATCGTATGCCAACGAGATAGGAGCTTGTTTTTCAATGACAATATCTGCCAAGTAAATTCCATAGGCGGAAAGTAACGACGAATACTTATGAATAGCCACCTGGTTGATACCCAAGTTCTTTGCTAGTGCAACGGAAAACTGGCCACCCGACCCTCCAAAACATGCCAAGTTGTGCTCAGAGACGTTGTATCCCTTAGCTTCCGTCAAGTTACGAATAGGGCGTGCCATTGCCTCCACAGCAACTTTCAAAAAACCCGACGCAACCTCTTCTGGAGAGTACTTTGCACCTTCAGCGGCGATCTTCTTGGTGAGTTCGAAGAATTTCGTTTTAGTGATCTCGTAGTCGAGTTCCTCATCCTGGTTTGGACCAAAGATCTTGGGGAAGTAACCAGGAATCAATTTGCCCAAAAACAAATTCGCATCTGTCACCGTCAATGGCCCGCCTTTCCTGTAGCACGCTGGGCCAGGATCAGAACCAGCAGATTCCGGCCCTACCACAAACATTCCGTTTTTCCAGAAAAGCATCGATCCACCCCCAGCAGCCACCGTCGAAATATCCAACTGTGGAGTCTGCAAACTCACTTGACTAACCACTGTCTCGTAGATATGCTCTAAGGTTCCTGCGTACCTCGAGACATCCGTAGACGTTCCACCGGCATCAAATCCAATCGCAGACCTTTTCGTTTTCTCATCGTAGCATGTTTCTGCATACCCAACCATTCCTCCAGCAGGACCGGACAAAATGGCCCGAAGACCAGTGAATTTGTACCACGGACACAAACCTCCATTGCTCTGCATGAACAAGAGCTTGTTGCCAAACGCCTCAAGTCCACCTTCGAACCCCTCGCCAAACCCCTGGATGTAGCTATTAATAATGGGAGAAAGGTAAGCATCTGCCACTGTTGACGAACACCTATTGACCATTCCGATCATGGGTTGCAACTCGTGGGAAACCGATACTGCAAAACCGATCTTTTTGGCGATTTCAGCGATGTTCTTCTCATGGTTGGGGTACGCATACGAGTGAAGCAAACACAACGCCAAAGTCTTGATTTTTCCTGCGCTGTACAAGTCGGAAAGCTGCTTTTCAACTTCTACATAGTCAGGCTTCTTCAACACACGCACAATGTCACCAGTGATGCCCAAATCGAGCTCAGGATCGTCACCTTTTTCAACCTTCAACTTATCTCCTCCTCCCTCAATAAACGACTCCATTGTGACTCTCTCGTTGATCTCCAATACTTCCAGATACAAGTGACCCAACTTGTGAGCGGTGAGATCAAAAATTGCCGGTCTCGTCTGGTTTCCGATCCGAAGTACATCTTTGAATCCTTTAGTGGTCACCAATGCTACTGCTGCACCTTTCCGCTCGAGCAAGGCGTTGGTGGCGACAGTAGTACCCATCCGAATCAGATCGATGGAGTCGATTTTCAATTTCTCGCCTTTGTCAATGTTGACGCCGTGGGCATGTTGCAAAACTCTTCTGATTCCTTCAGTTGGAGCATCTGGGTAGTTGAGAGAATCCACAGAAAGAAGCTTGAACACGAAGTCAGGCTGGCCGGGGATTTTGGCAATGATATCGCAGAAGGTACCTCCTCGGTCAATGGCGATTTTGATGCCTGAAATGTCCGAGTAGCTCATGAGAATGTGGAGCAAATTACAGTGTGAAGATAGTCCGCACTGATAAGTGAGAATGAGTTAGCAGCAGGAACGAAGGATTCGGAAATGATGATAAGGAGAAATGTTTATATTCTACGGATATTCAAAGTTGTAGTAGTGTGGAGATTGCGGTTTAATGAATGATGTGGCTTTATTGGAGTTTGTTTTTTGGTGAAGTGTGTGGTTTTTAGTGGATAATGTGGCTTTTGGTGGAATTTGTAGCTTTTGGTGGAATTTGTAGCTTTTGGTGGAAATTGTAGCTATGTGGGTGTCTTCAAAGAGATTCGGACCGACCTGTAAAATAAGGATGTACGATTGTAAGCAAGCTTGTTTGTTCATGTATCGGTTTACGTTGAACATCACTGGTGATTTTGTCGTTTTTTAAGGTTCTTATGCTTTCAAGTAGTCGATTCTCACAGAAACACAGAGAAGACATCAAAAATGGAAAACTACTACAAAATCATTGCGCCATGTCCATGATTGGACTCCATTTTTCCGAAACTATATACTGACGACTGCCATCTTGTCCGTGACCTCTATGATATTTCCCAACTTGTCATACGTGACTTCTTCTTCCTCTTGTTCATCTTCCTCTTGTTCACTTTCATCCTCTTCCTCTTCTTCGCCTTCATCCTCTTCCTCGTCCACCTCAGTTACTCCTTCAACTCTCTTCGATACGATATTTCCAAATATGTCAACTTCCACATCCTCATCTTCCTCTTCGCTTTCCTCGTCATCAACCTCTTCATCCAGATCCATGGCTCCTCCTCGGTTCACATTACCCATCATCCACACATCACCGCTAGCGGTCTGTGCCTTCCTCTGTCTCACCTCCTCCTCTAATTTAGCCATCCATTCATTCTGAGCCTTCTCCACCGACTCTGAATCACTACATTGTCTGTACACCTCCAACAACTCCTTGTTGATTTCCAAAAAGGTTAGGCCCCATGAAAAGTTTTCTAGAAGCGCTGCTGCCCACTCCTCGTGGCCAACAATAGCAAAACATGCCGCTAATGCCTCCACGCAATTGAGCTTCCACGGCCGGCCATAATTAACGGTGTTGGCAGCAACCAAGTACGGCAAAAGCCGCTCGTGCTTTCCACCGATCTTATTGAACGGGACTTCGTCCAATCGTGCCCACGAACATTCTACAACGGCTGCTCCGGCTGCTTCAACTATTTCCCGATCATTTGGACAAACCACGCCCTTTCCGTTGGGAGAGACAACTATACCTTGGAACTTCTGGCCCACACGTAAATTCTTAATGTAGCCGAGACGTTCTAGTTTCTTTCCTGAGCATCTTTTAGGATCGCAGTGGTCGAAATCCCACATAGCTAACTTTACTGGAAAGATGGATTCGGAGTTTTGGGAGTGAGCTCCGGTTTCCTGTCTTCCTTTTCTGGCATGATGCTGCTTGGATTTGTGACCATTTGAGGTTCTGGCCTTCGAAGTCCGCTCCTCCGAAGTTTTATTTTTTCCTTTAGCCATTGGTGATGATGGGTTGGTTTAGTGATGGAGATGAGTATAATGCTAGGTGTACGGGTGCAGGAACAGATAACTACTATAATCGTCAAGGTTGTCGAAAATGGTATAAAAATTGCTTATGTAGAACTTTGCTGCTGAATTATCTTCCTAAACAAATTAGTGATCTTCTATGCAACAGTGGTTGTAAGATTATGGATACTATTGCAGAAGTGTTTCTAGAGGTTGGATACTTGAACCTAACAATAGAGTAGTTGTTGTAATCAACACATAGAGTTTGCACTGAAACAATTGAATGGCTTTCATCTGACTACAGTTAGCAAACAAATTCGTGAACTTCTATACAACATTAATGAAATGCAAGGCCAGAGCCCATACCAGATGTGCAGGGACCCAGCAGGTACCAATAACATGACTAAACAAAATGAAAACAGGCAGAGATGCATCTTAAAACCCCTCGACTAGAAGTCCTCGTCGAAAGAAAAGGTGTTGTTGGAGCTGGTGGCGTCGTTCGACTTGGCCATCACTCCAGCCTTCTGGTAGTCCGACACTCTCTTCTCAAAGAAGTTGGTCTTACCAGCCAACGAGATATTCTCCATAAAGTCAAAGGGGTTGGTGACATTGTAGACCTTTTTGTTGCCCAAGGCCTCGAGCAATCTATCGGCGACAAACTCAACGTACTGGCACATCAAGTTGGCGTTCATTCCCAACAACGAGGCTGGCAATGCATCGGTGAAGTATTCCTTCTCGATAGAAACGGCCTCGGTGATAATTCTCTCGATGATGGACTGGTCGGGTCTGTTCTTCAAGTGCGAGAACAACAAGCATGCAAAGTCGGTGTGCAAGCCCTCGTCACGGCAAATCAACTCGTTGGAAAACGTGAGTCCAGGCATCAAACCTCTCTTCTTTAACCAGAAGATGGAAGCGAACGATCCCGAGAAGAAAATGCCTTCCACGGCGGCAAACGCCACCAATCTCTCGCCAAACAACGCGTCGTCGTCGGAAATCCATCTCAATGCCCACTCAGCCTTCTTCTTGATGCATGGAATGGTATCAATGGCATTGAACAAGAACTCGGCCTCCTGGGGGTCCTTGATGTAGGTATCGATCAACAACGAGTAGGTCTCGGAGTGGATGTTCTCCATCATGATCTGGAATCCGTAGAAGCACTTGGCCTCGGGGATCTGCACCTCAGCAGAGAAGTTCTCCACCAAGTTCTCGTTAACGATACCGTCGGAGGCAGCGAAGAACGCCAACACGCGCGAGATAAAGAATCGCTCGTTCTCATTCAACCGGTGGTTCCAGTCGCTCAAATCCTTCGACAAGTCGATCTCCTCGGCCGTCCAGAACGACGCCTCGGCCTTCTTGTACATCTGCCAGATCTCGTTGTATTTGATGGGGAACAACACGAATCTTCTCTTGTTCTCAACCAAAAGCGGCTCGTCCTTCTCCTGAGCCTTCAACTCGTGGCGGTGGACCTTGTGCGTTACCAAAAAGCTGTTGTGTTCCTCCACAGCCTTTTGGATCTCTGCATCAACTTTAGCGGCCTCTTTTGCTCCGGTTTCCTTGATGTGGGCGGGGCGAACAATTGCCACTGGCTTGCCGATGGAAGAGTCGGTGGCCAAGGCGTCTTTGGAAGCGGCGGCGGCCGCCAACTTGTCTGTTAAAGATGAACCTTTGGACATTTCGAGATTGGAGATCTTGCCAGTTAATCCGTTGGTAGGGGTTTGGTGCAACGACATTTGGGGGTGAAAAGTTTAAAAGAGTGCGAGTGACGGGGACTTTATATACCGCGTGAGCCGAGATCGGGAGTGGTTTGTTTTGATTTTGAAGGAGGTGTAACGTGTTGCTGGAACAACCATGAATGTGGGCCCGATGGTCACGTGCTGCGGCATCGACTGGAGGAAGGACCTCTGGTTGCCTGCAGGAGAATTCCATTGATGAGTGTTTCTGTGGTGGGGGCGTGAAATGGGACGAGGGGCGTGGAATTGGAGAAATGTGATTGCATAAATTGGTTCATGTGGTGCATACTAGTGGGGTCATCGGGTTTTCCCGCTGAAATCAATCCATTTTTGGCCCCTTTGCTCAACCCATTTGTCATTTTCCTACAATGGTGGCCGGGCGGCTGGCTCTTGTGTGCAGGCGGAATATTTACCTGCGCCAAAGCGTAAGTGCGCAAAACGCGCGGCGCGTGCACTCACACCTTCAGATTCCCAGACGTGGATATTCGATCTCCAGACGTGGAACCCATTGTTGAGACGTGGACGCGCCTCAAAACGGTTACTTTGCTACTTTTAGCGAATCACACAACTAGAAGAAATCGGATGTCGGCTTTGCTGATGAAATGTGAGTGGGTACGATCAGTTCATCAGGAGTTAATGTAGTAGTGGATGTAGTAGCGGGCAGGTGAGAATTTGCTGGGATGACAAATTGAAGGTGAGATTGGAGGCAACGAGCAATAGATTTTCAAAGGTTGAGAATTTGAGATATTAATGTATTTGGAAGTTTGGGGGTTGGTTGCATCTACATGTCGCTGAATCAACTTCTTCCCAACGTGGAAGTTGTCGATGTCTCTTATTGCATTGTAGTGGACTGAGGCACCATCACGCAATAGGAACCATGTTGGACTTGACAACGTTGAGGAGTGTATTCGAAAATAAAATAAATCCCCATTCCATGCACTTAGACATCGACTCTGGTGCACGAAGGCTTGACTATCTGGTAAATAATTTGACTCTCTGGTAAGCGAACATGACTGTCTGATATCGCAAACATCACCGTCTCATAACGAAGCGGATTGTCAAGAATAATAAATATTATCCATCTGGTACCATTGAATGATCCTTAAAAAATCCGAATGATCTTTATGGCCCCACACGCACGGCCTTGTCGTCGTTGACGACAAAGTAGTGTTTCCCCACCTTGTCATCCATAGGCGTAGGCAAATCCACAATCGGTTCCAAAGACCTAATCACCTCCTCATTCGTCAATTCGTGGGTAGGAATCTCGCTCCTCGACTGCCGCGAATATGAGGTGGATTCAAACTCAATGGGCCGTCCCAATAATCCCAGGTCTCGGGGCGAAAGGTTCAACTCGCTGTCGGAGAACACTTCGAATCCGCCATTGTCGCTGACGCTCTCTCGGAGCTTTGAGGGCACAGCTGGCGGCAACGGGGATGTCACTCGCGATCCGTATTGGGGAAGCGTGATCTTGGGTGAAGTCATCACATCGTCATTCTCCGAGTTTGCGGAACTGTCAACTTCCATCGAATCGAAAAGCTCAAGGATGTTGCCTTCTCCCTTGTAGTTTCCGTCATTCTGTTTACACACCAAGTATTGCTTCAAGCAGTTACGCCATTGGAGCTCTGCCCAGTTCTGGAGTCTAGCAGTGTCGAAGTTAGCAGCCACAACTTCGTAGGCATCTTCATCAGATAAGTAGAAGCAGTGAGGCAACGACGGCAAACCGAAAAGCATGGACTCAGGCAGCTGCTTGTCGCTGTTGAGGTGCTCGGGTCGGCCGTAGAGCTTGAAAGTGTCGATGATATGAACAAAGTTTCTGATCATGATCTCAAGAGCAGAAACACCGGGGTGTGCCAATGGCATCAAATACAAGTAGTTGGTAGAAACAAAGTTGCTGGCACTCTGCTTCTTGAAAAAGCGCAGCGAGCTCGACCTCGTAGGAGAACCAGGCACCGACTGATTTCCTTCTGGATTAGGCAGCGGAGCATTAACGAAAAACGACGAAGTTGAATTGACCGAAGTACTTCTTGATCTTGGGCTTGATCCCGACGCTGGCGATCCTCCCAATACAAGTGTAGCAGGCGGATTGAGCGAGTTCATGGACGTCAGGCTCGTCGAACGTGAAAACATCTTCAGGGTCACTGTAGGTGTGCCAGGGGGTTGGAACGAGTCGTGAGCAAATAGATGCTGGAACAGCTTAGATACAAATACCTCTCCTTCCAACTTCATGATCAGATTGAAGTTGATCATGTTGTAGTCTTCGGGATACACATTGTACACGGCGTCGGCATCGTTCACATACAAAACCAATGACTTCTTATTGATCTTGTCCAGAGTGTAAACTTCCACTCGGCCCTTCTTCTTGGCGTCGCCAGGAATAATGGCCATGTACACCCGAACCCACTTGTTCAGCACCTGCGGTAAGCGCAAGTTGCACCATTCAAACCTTGGGAAGCGTTTTTTGTGGGCCAAAAGCGTATAAATGTCCAGCAATTCTGGACCTTTAAGTGAGAGTAACACTGCGGTAAATGCCTCATTGAGCGAAGTGTTCTCAAATTTGGCCAACTGCAACCCGCTGAGCCATGCCAACATGGACGCCGGGTCGGGGAACCGGAAAGTGGTGATGTTGGTGTCGAAATCCTGAAGAACCACCAAATCGTAGAGCAGATCAATGCCGGGAACCGACACCCGCAGAGGCACGATGGAGCAATCTTGAACGTTCAAGTAGCGGGCGTTCGAGCTTCCTTCCGGCCAAATACACAATTCTGTTCCCGTGAGAACCGCTTGACAAGGCATCCAATCGAGATTATTGGGGGCCAACACCAAAAGCGGACCCTCCGCATACTGACGGATCCGTTGAGCGTTGAGTAGATTGACTACCGGCAGCAATTCTTTTGGCAAATCCAGCTGGATAGACCGCAGTCTTTGCCGCAAAGTGGCTGCCGGCAGAAACATCGAATCGAGAGCACCCAAAGTGGCACTGGCGGAGCTGAGCACGCGGGACCGCCGCACATAGGAGGGAACATCATAGCGTCTACTAGTAGGAGAGGCCGGAGCCGACAGAACGGGAGAATTCGAGTTGATTCGCGGAGGACGAGGACCCAGAACAACGAGGTTAGAACCCAGATTGGAGCGCAGAGTTGGCGACGACGGATTCATGGGCGGAACCAGCACCATCGACGGGCTCATCGACGACAGCTCATCGAAGTTGTGGGAGAAACTGGAGTAGGAGGTTGAGTTTGGCACTGACTCCAGTGGGGCCGATGGGGAGCGAATGTGGGAGGAATACGCTGGAATGGTGAGCGGCAGTGGATTAGGTTTCACTTTGAGAGAGTTTTCGGCGGCGCGAGGTTTCTCGTTTGGTTTCTCTTTGAGAGATTTGTCAGTCTTGCGAGACTTTGGTTTCGGAGTCTTCTTGCGAGCAAAAAGTGAAAGCATAATGAGATAGAAGCAAGGTTGCCAAGGGTTCCAAAGGAAAAGTGGTAGTGGAAGTGGGAGTGATCAAGGTGGAAGATATCAAAGTGGAAGCTATCAAGTGATCAAAGTGGACGTTATCAAGATGTCGATCTTTCAGATGGAACTGATGAAGATAATGGTGGGAAAAACCTGCGGTGCGGCCGGAACCTCAGTCTTATGGCCGATTGAAGGAGGAATCAGATCAACACAGCCTCCGATTGTGAGCGAAGAGTTCAAAAACGCCGAGCACAGCAATAGTATTACCAGACAAAAGGAAGAGAAATCCAAGCTAGAAAACCAAGATGTGTGATCCAAGAATTGCACCCAAGTTGGCTTGGATGCGGCAACGGCCGGTTATTTAGCCTTATGGGTCGCACCTGTGTCCAAGAGTGGCCCCCATCATGCCGCAGCCCTGCTACCTAAAGGAAGTCTTGACAATAAATCTGGACATTCTTTGTCGAAAAGGAAGTTGAGACAGTGAGAGACTGGGGTCAATTTAAGGGTGAGAGACTGAGATGGATCAGGAGAGTTTCGTTGAATTTTGTTCTATAGGGAGCGGGACCGAAGGAGTTTAATTGCGTGCGCCAGTGTGATGTAATTGGACCGATGCGAATGATACAGATCTGGAACAAGTGGAACACATCGGGAAGGAGAAAAACGCGGAAGGCATAGGAGGAATAGGTGGGCATAGGAGGAACAGGAAGGCTTAGGAAATGATACGGAATAGTCATACAGAGCATGGAAGGCACGGATTAGAATATCCTACATCACCAAAGAAACTCACAATCCAAAGAGCCACATCTATTCCACAGCAAACGAACGGGTATTGCCAAGAGAGACACGAACAAAGAGGACGGATTCGGCCCCCACATATGGTGCCAAGCAGCCCGACCTGCGTCGCTTTTCTCGGATGTGGGACTTTATAGGGACAGGAATGAGAAAACTATGGCAATTGTTGGATTAGTGGTAAGGAATTTTCGGTGCGACTGCGGTTCCTACATTTGTCAACAATTGAATTATTTTTACCAGTCGATCAGGTTTTGCACTCCTCCTTGTGCATACCGTATTCACTCGTCTTTGCATACCGTATTCACTCCTCTTTGCATTTCTCCTGCTATTTTTGTCTTTCTTTTTTTCATTGTCTAACCTCCTTTGATCGGATTCAACATGTAATGACTGAAGTTTACCGCACTGCATTTTTAGCAACAGGTGCGGTCCACCGTTCGGGCTCACTCCGTTCTCTTCATTTCAGTCGTATTTGCTCTCTGCCCCGCAAACTCTGTTGCTAGCTACTCATTAGTTCTTGCTGCTTCACCCCGCTTACTTCTGGCTCTATTCGATTCTTACATTAGCAGTCATTTCATAAGCGAAGAACGGGGGATATTCTTACAATCATGGAACCAAGGTTTGCATAGTTTGTGTTGGGTTTAATCAGTTGGCCGTTTATTGAGGCGGAATCAACTCGTTACGAAAAACTTTCCAAAAATGGGAAAAACAAAAATACTGATGTCTGCACGATCGAATGGATAATCTCGATTGACAACCTCACATGATTTGTCTCTCTCCATAATGTTACAAAATTGTCCAGGAAGCTTGCTTTCTCGTTTTTCAAGCGTCTCATTTTCTGTTCGTTCCTGCCCATCACACCCTACTTTATTATTCTACAATTTTCTCCCCTTCATACTATTCGTCACAAACAGATCCTCCCTTTTCCTAATCTTTTGTCGTTAATTCTTTTGCCATTGTGACCCATGTTGTACCTTTACCATTTTCTCTTTCTTGAATTTCTCTCTTTTTATGTTTCTGCTCTCTCTGTTTCTCCCTCTCTCTTTGTTTCTGTCTCTGTCTCTCTGTCTTAACTTCTCTTCTCTCTCCTCTCTTTTTTCCCCTTCTCCATTCTCCATTTGCTCTTATCGGTTGCTCCCTTCGGCATGCCGGACGTGTACGATTCGCATAAGCCCGAAATCTAGCAATCTGAACACCTCATTAACCTTTCATCAGTCACGACCATAGCAAATCCAAACCACCGTTTTCCCTATATAACCCGTCGATTCAAACTCTTCCCATCTTTTTCTCACCTCTCCACATCCTTTTCTTCCACATTTTCTCCCTCAGTTCCTGCCTCACACCATCTGATCTTTGCTCCTGCACTCGGTGATACTGATAAGAGTGAAAATCTCCATCAACCACACTCCATCGCTACGACCTCGTGGCTTGTTTGACCCAATATATTCTTGTTGCTAGGAAAAGATTTTCCTCTTTCGCCCGTTTCTTGCCCAGACTTTCATTCTTCTGGTTCCAATCTTTAGAGAGTATTCACACCTTTCTTCCAATCCTTTTGCAACCATGGAAGATCAGCTCTATACCCGTCATCTGGTTACTCCCAGATTAGCCTGGGCTACTGCAATCACATGTTTGAGCACGTTGCAGTTTGGTTTTCACCTTGCTGTCCTCAACGCTCCCCAACAGATTCTTTCATGCAAATCTCATGTTCCAGGACCTCTACCCTCCTATGCGGACACTATTTGGAATGATTACGGAAGGCTCCAGTGTATCCCCATGCACCTGAGCAACATTGCGCTTTTAAATACGCTTTTCACAGTTGGTGGGTTGTTATCGTCCATGTTCGCAGGTTCTCATACGATTTCGTCAAGGTATGGCCGGAAACGTCTCCAAAAGATCTGTGCTCTTTGTTATCTTGTGGGCTCGGCACTTCTAGCCGGTGCTAACACCCTTCTGATCATGTATTTGGGAAGACTTCTTGCCGGAATCGGTGCTGGTGCCTCTATGGTGGTGGCTCCCATTCTTGTCAGTGAAATCACTCCATTTAACCATAGAGGACTTATGGGTTCATTGCTTCAGTTTGGTGTGGCTACAGGAATCTTGTTGACGCAAGTCATTGCGTTTCCGTGGTCCAACGATCAGCAGTGGAGAAGTATGTTTGTGTTTGGAGTTTTCGTGGCCCTCCTTCAATTCCTTCTCCTCTTTACTACTATTGAATCACCCAAATGGCTCATTTTGCATCGTGGCGACGTCGATGGTGCTACCCAAATCTTGCACACGTTACGTACCGATACTCTGGCCATGAGGTACGAAATCAACCACTGGAGAAGACTTTCCAACAATACCAACAATGTCCCCGCTGATAAGCTTCTCTCTGAGACCTCTGCATTACTTGAAAGTGGTCCAGAGGACGATTTCTATCCTCTTGCAACTGCCATGTCTCGTAAAGGTTCTATCGATCCATCTACATTGACTATTAAAGAGTATCTTGTCACTCCTCGTTACAGAAAGGAGTTGATTGCTATTATTATAATTATGACAGGCCAGCAATTGTGTGGAATGAATGCCATCACCTTCTATGGTGTTTCCGTGCTTTCCAACATTGTTCCTCCGGGTACCAATGTATTGTACCTAACATGTCTGTTAGCAGTTTGTAACGTTTTTCTGGCGCTCGTTGTCTCTCCGCTAATTGACAAATGGGGCAGGAAACCATTGTTGTTAGCGTCTGTGACCATCCAGGGTGTGTGTGCTATATTCATTTCAGTCGGATTACTCAAAGGATCGGACTACTTGGCAGCAGCTGCCTGTTTTGGGTTTATTATAGGGTTCTCCATTGGGTTGGCCCTGATTCCGTTCTTAATGGTTAGCGAAGTTGCCAGCCATGAGACCATCGGGATTGCACAGTCATTTGGAACCATGTGGAACTGGATAGCAAATATTGTCATTGCGTATCTGTTCCCACTTTTGAGAGATCATTTGGGTGATTCCACATTTTTTATTTTTTGCGGCATTGCCGTAGTGTACTTAGTGGCAATTTGGCAGAGGGTTCCCGAGACGAAGGGGAAGTTGGATTATCGGGAGATCTGGGACACATTCTGTGAGTAAAATGACATCTAGAAAGTTATGAGTCGTTATGGTATTCAGCTGTTATGTTGTTGTTTTGATTGTGTTGTGGTACCCATTCTCCGAAACCTTAGCAACGGACAACGTCTCTATGAACTCCTCCAGCTCCAGGTCAAAATGCTAAATAGAACAAATGGACTAATAATCCCATTATCGCCCCGAGCACACTCTTCCACGTTTTCTTCCCCTGCTATTTCCTTTCGACAAACTTCTTTTTTTTTTTTACTTCTCAATCTATTCCTCAGCCTGGACATTGCCCTGATCGCAACGCCCATGCACCTGCACCTGCAGTAATGACGTTTACCGCTCGTGGTCTCCCTTCATCAACAACAATTGGGAAATCATAAATGCTATCTGCCAATATCTACCTCAAATAATGCCTATACATTCTCGTAGTAATACTTTTCGTCCCTACAAACCCTCCCCCTCCAACCTTTCTCTCTTATGTACCAACTTTGTTTTCATGCAGATGCTCAAACATTCCATGCATGGTACTATTAAAACAGGTCGAGTTGCTACTTCCCCAACCGCAACGAATCACCGGTTTCTCTGCTCGATTCCACATATTTTCAGAAAATTAAGCACTCAGTCACAACCTCCGCAAAATGCCTAACTATCAATCGTGGCTCGGCGAGATAAACGACGACACCAACATCGCCTCGCTCGCTATTCCAGGTACACACAACTCGTTTGCATGCCATACTGCCTTACCTTCAGTACAATGTCAGGGAGAATCTGTTACTGATCAATTGAAGCACGGTGTTCGTTTCTTGGATGTCCGGGTGGGAAAGCACCCCTTGAAGTCTGGTGATGATGCCAATGATTTGACAGTTGTTCATGGCAAATTTCCCGTGAAGATTCCATTTCCATTGAAGCTCTCAAATGCATTGGACGAGGTATACGAGTTTGTAAGTCAGAACAATTCCGAGACGGTGATTGTGTCGCTCAAACAGGAAGGAACAGGCCAGTGGAATAATGATCAGGACGAATTTGGAAGGTTGCTCTGGGACAAGTATATAGGCCCCAACGAAAGTAAGTGGTACTTGGGATCTGAATTTCCCAGAGTGGGAGAAGCTAGAGGAAAGGTGATTCTTTTCAGAAGATTCGGTGTCCGTGATGATAGAGGTGGAAACTATGGATTCGATGCTGCTTCTTGGCAGTACAACACCATTGAGGATGATCGGGGCCGCTTCTGCGTCCAGGACTTCTGTGAAATCATGTCTGCTGACGATATTCCCAAGAAGGTTGATTATGTCAAGAATTTGGCTCGGAAGGCATCGGAGCACAACTCGACATCTTCCGATAACAAGCTATTTGTGAATTTTACTTCTGGGTCCAATTTCTTTGATACAGCCTGCTGGCCAGAACAAGTGGCCAAGGCCATGGCTGAGCACCAATTGCAAGACAGCTTTGGAAAAGGTAGTGGAATCATTGTTTTGGACTACATTGAAGCTGAAGATTGGAAGATGTCTCGAGAGTTGGTTGACAAGAACTTTTGAGTTTGGACATGAATAGGCAATAAATGTATAGGATAGTCGTAGAAGCGGTTAAAGGATAGATAAATGAAGTATAAAAGGAGCGGATTAGTTGTGAGTAGTTCAATGCAGCTATCTCTTGGAATATATAAACATGTAGTGACGGGGGTGAATATGATAAATTTGGGTTGAATAATTCATTTTAGTCATTTGAACACAGTCAAGTCAAAGTAACCAAAATTTTGACACTGTCGGTTTGGGAGTTGCAGATTCTTTCCGATTTTGGACGTCCCTAGTGCAACAAAAGTGTTTTGTCTTTAAGACTAAGATAAACAACGAACTGGGAATTACAAATATATAGCTGTGAATCTCACATTAGGTTCCTTAAAGGGTATCATATCTTGAATGATCTAATACCTTATGATAGGATTCTCATTGTGAATATGATCATTGTGGATTGGAGCAGATGGCATACATGATCGTGGACAAATAAATTAAGAAAGAATTATCAACTTTAATACTTACACTATAAGAATGTTACGGCTATCGGATTCTCTCTGTTTTCACTTCTTTCTCGAATCTCTATCTCACAATCTCCACTAATGTCGCACCATCAGTTTTCAATCTCCACAACACTAATAATCAGCACATTGACCTTACCTCGGCCGCCCTTAAACACATACTCTTCGCATATCATCTGCTGGCACATTTCCCAATCCCCGTCTAACTTCTCAATCTAAATTCTCGATCTAAATTCTTATGTTACTTTATTTAACTTCCTTTCTTCCTTCCCTCCATACATTCCCAACTCTCCATACAGTGCGTTTTCAATCTTCAACTCCACATGTTTCCTCGAAACGTCTCTCATTTACCCAACCGGGCGCCTCTATGGCCAATGGCGGATTTCCTTACTAAAACTACCCTTCCACTCATTACACACCGACGTTATGCGGCATTTGACGATTCCAAACTACGCCAGATCATCGAAACCTCCAACATGGGAATGGCCCACCAGCTCGAACAACAAAAACGAGAAATCGACCTGGAGCAAAAACATCCCATACACTGGATGAAAATAGAACGTAGCTATAAGAACTCACAACGCATGGTCATCGATAGACTCCATGCGGGAGCGCTAGGGCCAGAACTTTCAGGAATCACCTTCACTTCTGATTCCATGCCAAATGACGGAGACATGGCCAAGATGCTACGGGCCAAGTTGGCAGATTTGCGAGTAACTCTCACTTCGGCCACAAAGGCACTCAACGACTTAACCGGATATACGAAGATCGAGAAGCTCAAGAGCACTGTCGAAGTGCTCGAAACCGAATTGAAGACTGCAAAGGCAGATCTCAAGGTAGCAAAAGCGGACTACTCCGAGGCTATTCAGAGACGCTCAGACCTGCAAAAGGAAATCAACGAGTTACTCACCCGAAAACACAACTGGAGTCCTGGTGATTTGGAGCGGTTTACAGAATTATATAGAAATGATCACCAGAATCAGCAGGACGAGAGAGACGCCGAGATCAAGCTAGAGGAGACCGAAGTGGCGGTGGACAGTATCCAAGTGAAACTTACCCAACTGATTCTTACCCGCTACCACGAGGAGCAGATTTGGTCCGACAAAATCCGTCAAGGTCTGACGTGGGGAACGTGGATGCTTATGGGGGTGAACGTGATGCTCTTTGCGGTTGCTACGTTCTTTGTGGAACCGTGGAAGCGCCGCAGACTTGTGGATGCATTCCAGCACGAAGTTCAGCTGAAGTTGGATGAGTTTTCGCTGGACATTCGTAATCTTTCTCGGGAATTGGAGAGGAAAGAAGGACAACGGGCCGTTCTTGGGATCGGCAAAACGGTAGAGACTGCGGAAGAAAAAAATCTTCAATCTTCTGGACTGAGTTCTGATGTTCCAGCGTTTTCTATAGGCTTTTCGGCCATAAGATCGTGGAGTAGCTTCCAAACATGGACCAACAAAGTGTTCTGGGCGCTCCGGGACCCGAACACAAATGATTATCACATGGACAAAGTTGACTTTGGCATTTTGCTGGCGCTTTTGGTGACATTTGGCGCAACATTGGGGGGAATATTGACGTACTTGGTAGGGAAGTGAAAGCGGATGAATGTTCGGAGATCCCCGAGGCATGCTTCTCTCGACTTGGGCGTTCAAGATGCATAAGATAAGCTGTGGATTTAATTTCTGAAAAGGCAGCTTCCAAAAAAAAAAACTAGGGGCGGTCGGAAGTAAGTGTTGAATTCGATGCCTTTGAGATCATACATTAAAGTAGACAATAGACAAGCAATAGACAGCATCGAAAGACAAAAGAAAAACAAAATGACGAAGAAGAATTATATGGCGTATTAAAGAAGGGATTTGAAAGAACTCGAGCACTACAACTTTCGTATGATAACATGATAGTTGATACTCACGCTTGCCATTACACCACTAGAACTGAAAATAAAAGATGACAAAGTAATTACACTCAGTTGGTAGAGGAAGAAGCAGCATCCTTCTTGGCTTCGGCTTCCTTCGATGCATAGACCTGCAATGCGTGTTCGTCAGCAGATCCAACGACCTCTAACACATGCTCATTGACCTCCTCAATCTCATCTTCTACCTGAGGCAATAACAAGTTCAAGAACACACCAACCAAACCGGCAATAGCGAAACCAGACTCCATGACCAAGGTGATGGCGTCAAAGAAACCCTGCTTTCCCTTGTTTCCACCAGTGTAGGTGAAGACGTGAGAAAACCAGTCATCGATCAATGTAGCACCGAGACCAGGAACAAGAATGGCCGTCAAGACAAATCTGTCTCTTCTAGTGAAACGAGTGGTAGAGATAATCTTGATACCGGACACAGCCACCGAAGTAAACAAGAAGGTGGTCATACCTCCCAAAACACACTTGGGAATCGACACAATGGCAGCAGCAAATTTGGCAAAAATACCCATCACGATCATGAAGAATGCACACCAGTATCCCACAGTCCTGCTGGCACACTTGGTGACGGAGATAACACCATTGTTCTGGGCGAAAGTGGACATTGGAGTCACCGTCATTAATCCAGACAAAATACCGTTGAGACCGTCAGCAAGAACACCACCTTGGACTCTGGACTCGTACACTTCACCTTCAACTTCCAATCTGGACACGTCGGAGGTGGCAGTGATATCACCAATGGCCTCCATCATCAAAACAATGTAGACAGCCAAAAATGGCAATACTGCTGGACCATAGACCCTCAATTTGAAGGTGTGAACCCATGGAAATGTAGCAGCAGGGGCAGCGGTGATTCCGGCGGAGGAGAAGTAGCCACAGGCAGCAGCAACGATACAGCCCACCAACAAGCCCACGATAACGGCACAGGATTTCATAATGGGTGACCCAAATTTTTCCGATATGATGATGGTGGCATAAACCAAGAAACCCAACCCAACAAATTCTGCAGAACCATATGGCAATTGCTTCTTACCGCAGAGACGACCTACACAGTCGGAACCACCGATCCAGTTCAGGAAACCGGTTTCGATCAAGTGGGTACCAATCAACAAAACAACGGGACCAGTGACCAAAGGAGGAAACACCTTCTGCAATGCGGAAGTTGGGCAGAAGGACAAGAGAATTTCAATGAGAGCGCAAACAATTCCAGTTGCAAGAATACGGCCGTATCCGTCGGGGCAAGCCTGCTTCACGCCATCCACCATAGGACACATTCCATTGTTGTACATGATGGGCAATGATTTTGTAACGATGGTAATGGTAGCAAACGAAGTGCCCACCACACAAAGCAATCCGGTACCAACGTAGTAGGGGGTCTTGTAGATGTGGAAACGGGTGATCTGGATGCACGACAAGAGACCGGAAACTATCAATGACGACGAAACCAAGTATTCCTGGATTCTGTCGCCCAACACAGCAGAACTAGAGATGATCATTGGAGGAGTAACCACACCAGCCAACATGGCCAACGCGTGCTGGAAACCCAAAATCAATCCCAAGAAAATGGGCATTTCTGAGTTCAATCCAAAAAACGGCTGGGTCTTGGGCGATCTCTTGGTGAAGGGGATGTCAGGGATGAAAAGATAAGCGTAATCATAATCTCCGAAAATACCTTCCTTGGTTGTGCATTTCTTGAAGATGCGCTTGCCGTAGGCAGAAACGTCGGAGGTTTTGATCATTGGGTGAATAGAGCTGAAGATTGAAGGAACAGACTCGATGGAAACTCGTGGTGGGCGATCCAAAGGGAATGGTTATCTATATATAATGGTTGCAAACGGTGATGTGGGACCTGCATGGGCCCCAGCACTGGACTTCACCGAGCTGCACAACAGAGTATGTGCAGTGCATGGAAAGTTCCGACGGGGCGTAAAAACGTTGTGGCCAGGCCATCTGGGGTATTTTTCCGGGGTTTCTCCGTCGTGCCATGCGGATGCAACTGGTAGATTTTAGGAGCAAAAATCGCCAAAGTGGAGCTCCCACTCTAGGGGCTCCAGTTCCGAACTATGTGAGCAGATAGCGTGGAGCCAATGCCGTACCTATCTTCGCCCATTTCCGTTTATTCCGTTTCTTGGCATGGAGATCGCCGGTGGTTGGGGTGCAGGTGATTGTGCAAAGTCAGCTTTTGCTCTGGCCGGAGTTGAATGGTGCGTTAGAGGAAAAATGGGGGGGGGACTCTGGTGGGGGTGGCGTATTGTCGTTTAGTGGATTTGGTTTACTGGATGGAGTAATTTGAGGGTATTGGTGAATGATGGATGGGGATTCCGTGTTCTAGTGCTAGATTGGATCTCTATATCTGTTCGACCTTAATGTACTTCATAGCTAGGTAAGACTATGCTCCTTCATAATCTTTGCTGCTACTGTATCGTCGGCCTATCAGTGATTTGCATTCGTGATAATCTGCCTGTTGATAATGCTGAGCCGCAGTGTCGGATGCAGAAGCGAAGAAAGGGTTCATACACTTGGAATCCATGGAGTTGTCGGAGGTTTCCGGTTGATGGAATCTTTTATATACTTAATGGCTACGATTGGGTGGGATTGGGATTTCGGAGTTCAGACCATTTTGTGAGGGATTCGTTGGTTTGATAGGTCAGTTCATACCATTTGGGTGTGAAGCTAGTGCGAATCTCCACTGGATAACGATTAATGTTTATATAATTGGTAGCAAGCTGAAGCCAACCAACCATCATTTTTATAAGTGGAAATCATGTGCGGATAATACATTAGTCGGGTAGAGGGTAGATAAGCTTTGCCGAGAGTAACGCCATCAGGTGATTTCGTGATTTCCAAAATGAGAAGACTGTACTCCCAGAAATGACGTACATAGGGAATGGAAAACCGTAAGGGATGTACTTAAGCGAACGACTGATAGGGGAATATTCAAGTTAAATCTGCATTTGATGTCAGTATCGGATGGGCAACGGAATTTCGGAGGTAACAGTGTCATATCATACGTCGCCTTTGATGCAACCTATTAAATCTCCGAAACGAGTCAATTTGGGTTATGTTTCTTATCGCTGATAACGGAGCATTTCTAGCTCTATATTGAGATTTTGGCTAGAACCCGAAACTCGGGGTGAATTGCTGATCGTCATACATTTGCTATTCTGGTGCCAGACAATTTTTGAAGGAAACATTCCAAATTAATGGAAATTAATGGTGATTTATCCTGGCAATTTCCTAACTGAACTCATTACCCTAACTTGAAGAACTCTCGTGATCAACTTGTTATCGGCTGCCTTTCTTTTTTCTCTCGAAATTCTATTTCTATAATATCTACATTGTCGACGTCAATGGAGGAATAACATTGACGTATGGACTGTGAATTTAGCCCATGATTTGCAACTATCCTTCAGCTGGAACAGAAAGTTCCGAAGAAGTCGGCCACTTCGAGAAATCTCATCCAATGCCTCTAGCTCCTAGTCTCTAAATACTCTCGAAATCTCATTCTGATTTATTGTTCTTATTCTCGTTTATATTTACTTGAGGGAAACCAACTTAATGTCAAACGTCAACTCAGAGTTGGCTGGAATTCCTGGCAAGGCCTGCGAGCCGTAGCCCATCTTGGCTGGAATAATGACTCTTCTCTCTCCACCAACAGCCATACCGGCAACACCCAAGTCAAATCCCTTGATACACTCGCCCTTGCCCAAGTTGAACACAAATGGCTTTCCCGAGGTGTTCTTGTCAAAGACCTTACCGTTCTTCAACTTACCAATGTATCTGATTCCGACCTTGTTGCCAGACTTGGCGCCAGCTCCAGATCCAACTTTTCTGTCCTCGGTGACCACACCACCCAACAAGGTGTTGGTAGGGAATTTCTTGTCCTTCTTTTCCTCCTTCTTGTCAGCCTTTTCCTCCTTCTTCTCTTCCTTCTTCTTCTCCTTCTTCTCCTCCTTCTTCTTCTCCTTCTTGTCCTTCTTAGATGGAGTAGGACCCTGCTCCAATTCCTTGGTGAATGTCACCTTTTTCTCCTCCTTCTTGTTGTCCTTGGCCTTTTTGGTCTTCTTGTTGTCGTCGGCCTCCTCGGCACTTCTCTTGCGCTTCATGTCGGCCTCAACCAACTCGGTGATCTTCTCCTCGATGTCGGAGGCATCCTCCAATTCCTCAATGTCAATGAGCTCATCTTCATCTGGAGTCAAGTTGTACTCGTCTTCGTCATCTTCGTAGTAGTCCTCCTCGTCAGAGTCAAAGTCATCCTCGTCATCAGCTGGGTGCTCCACGTAGTTACCAGTCAAATGAACTGGGTATGATCCGGTCACCACAAAGTGGACTTCCTCATTAGGAGAAATGGTGAAGTCGATGGTCTGCTGGAACTGAACCTTTGGAGAAAGGGTACAGAGCACAAACTCCTCGATCTCCTCATCGTCGTCGATGTCGCTGTCGTCCTCGTCATCTTCTTCGTCCTCATCTTCGTCCTCGTCCTTCTTGGCCTTCTTGGACTTCTTTGGCTCCTCCACCTCCTCGTCGCTCTCGTCGTCCAATTCATCTTCCTCTTCATCAGCCTCTTCGGCCTCCAACTCCTCCAAGTCCTCGTCGTCAATAAAAGGTCTGGATCTCTTCAAGATTCTCACGGTAGATGGCTCTTCCTTGTCGTCGGTAGCCTCTGGGTCCACAGCGGCCATGGTGATTCTGACGGTGATTGGGAAGTCATCATCAACGGCAGGGACTGGGTTGAATGGCACAAGGGCCAAGTTGTATGTGCTGATAGGGATAAGCGAAGCCATTTTGGTTGGAGTAAAGAGAAAAACTGATGAGATGAGGTTAAAAACTGCAGTGTCTGCAGGAGCTCATCACGGGAAGTTTAGTGGAGAGGGAATATCGAAAGTAATGAGGAATTTTTGAAATTGAGAATTTTCGGTTGGATGATTTATTAGTGAAATTGGCTTTTGTGGGTGGCTGTGGCCATTTTGGTTTTGTTTGCCTTATCGATTGGAGAGATTGGAGGAAACTGAGAATATGGAGCAAATGAAGGAATATAAGAACATGGAGAGAATGGAGAAATTGGGGAAATTGGGGTAATTGGGGAAAAATAAAATGTTTATAAATGCAAATTCTTATAATAAACTGCTGAAATGTTTATGCCATCTTCTCTTGAATGCGTTTAGTGGTTTTGCAATCAATATTTCCAGGAAAGATATGCACTCCATTCTTTACCAACGGAGCTCTCCCAAAGATGACAGAAGAATAATAATTAGAAATGTCCAAATAAGCCATGTTGAATATCTCTATTAAGACTCTTCTTTGATATTTTGGCGACCTGGCAATCAATGATTCTAGCTTGCACTGACTCTTGGAATTAGTGAAGTGTCTTTCATGATTATAGTTCGAATAGTCCTAGTCTGTGCTCCCTACTTGATGAGTCTCTCTCCTCAAATCCTCGTGAATTTGACGTTGAATATATATATGTAGTTTGAGTGCAGTAATACGTAAATATCTTGTACTTCGTGTTTTTCATACACTAATAAAATGTGTCAAATTAATTGTGGAAGTGGAAAGCAGAACCGAATAGATTTGCGCCGTTTTGCATCTATGAATTGATAAAGAGTCGTTTAGCTCAAGAAGAGTGACGGCTTTGTTCGATTAGAGTAAACTTGTAAGTTGGGGCATTATTGTTACTTCCCGTAATACCACTGAAGGAGAATTGATTAGAAGTGGGCAGTGGAACCCAAAGTGAACACTGCGGGTCAAAGGAACTATAAAATTGAGATGATACAATGAAACTGAATTGAAACAGTACATTGAAACTGAATTGAAGTAGTACATTGAAACTGAATTGAAGTAGTACATTGAAACTGAATTGAAATGATACAATGAATTTGATTTAATACTGGATACAACAATGGAAAGTAGTGATCTGATGTGGAATGTACCTGTTCCATGTATCATGACTTTAACTCTCGGATACTTCCGACAAGAAAAGAGAGATTAGGTCATTGGAACTAAACTGCCACGAGAGTAGTCTAGGTTCATTAGGGAGCTTCATACCGTGACATGACTTGTTCACCTTTTCATAGTAAAAGATGTCAAGAAATTGGACGGAATAGAAGAGGCAGAGAACTTGAATAAGGTGGAAACGAAAAGTTGAATCTAAATATAATAAATAAAATGATAACGAGCTATCACATACGGTTCGTGAATTTGCTGACAGTAGTCGCACAGTACACATACTGAATCCATCGAAAGCTTAATGAGGGCCCCTACAAACCTTCTTTTTCCGGGTGTATTAAATATACATAGAAACGATGTACCACCGAGCAGAATTAGCGCCCGATTAGAACTTCAACAAGTGTGGCTTGTCACCGCTCTTCAAGGAGAAAGAGGCAGACAAGTATTGCTTCAACAATGGGGTCTTCTTGATCTCAGACAACAAGGCAGCGTCAACAGACTTCTGGTCAGCGACTCTCTCGGCCTTGATCTCCTTCTTTGGCTGCTCCTCGTTGAAAAAGTCAGCCTCGGACTTCTTGGACTTTGGAGTCTTCTCTTTGGCAAAGTACTCAACGTTGTACTTGGAAACGTCAACATCAGCAACAGACACCTTGGTGGAGGTGGCAATGACGTAACGGGCGTTAACTCTTCTCAATGGAACACCGTTGACCTTGAATGGACCGGTAACCAACAAGGTGTTGTCCTCCAACTGCTTCAAGAAGACAACTCTCTTGCCTCTGAAACGGCCAGCCAACAAGATCAAAACGGTACCTGGGACGATGGAGGCACGCAACTTTTGTGTTTGCTAATAGTTAGTATAAGTTTTGAAGATTTGAAGAATTCAAGTTTTGATGTCTTCAAGTTTTGAAGGTTGCACCGATTACCTCCCGAGATGCCTCCGTCTAGCCATCACATTTCATTTACGTTTGGCTGGAATCTCATTCTTTACATTTGGCTGGAATTTCATTCTTATCTTGCCCTTATTTCTTGGGATATTCGATCCATAAGGTGATCATGGAAACACCATGGAGATATGCCACTGCAACGAAAATGACAAAAACAAAATGCTCGAGGGGATATCACTGGGACGGTGCTGGTGAAAATATAATGGGGGAGATGTAACATACAATCTGGCTCATTATGTCTGATTCTCTAGTATGGAAATAAAACAAGAGTCTAGGTTTTTTCACTGTTAGCGCAAAAATTCTCACGAAATTTTTTTGAGTGGTGTGCAGACAGTTGGGCAGGATGTATGGGTGTGATGCTGGAGCGGTAGAAACGCAGTCACGGATGTCACGTGTATAAGAGACTGGGGAATATTCAAGGGGAATATTCAATTCTTCAACGTAAACATAAAACTGTCAGAATTCGGATTTATATTCTCGCTGCTTCTCCCGTTAAAACTACATCCTACTTCTCTTTATCGTCTACGCTCCTCTTGCCAATATCCTTTTAAATCATACAGAAGCATTCAACCTGCAGGCCGTCTACAACTGAGTAGAAACATATCTCAAGTGGATCTTCAACTCACCGTCACCAACGTGGAGGTCAATTACGCCGTCGGTGTTAATGTAGTCTGCCAATGTAATCTCGGCACTGCCGAGCGTCTGGTTCCGGCCAAATGTGTGCCGTTCTCTCGCCATGAACAGCAACACACCCTCTGATGGAGCCTTGAAAACAAAAGTCTCGTTCCACTCGTACTTTCCGCCACTGCTCTTGACAAGTCGGGTCTTGTGAATATCCTTTGTTCTCATTGGCGTGCTCAATGTAGTTTTAATCTCAATGGGACCGTTGAACCCGCTAGCAGACATAATATTAATCCTTCCAGGAATGCCGTCAGGTCCAAACATGCCTGAGTGGATTGTGCTAACTTCCGAGGCATCACTAAACCCTCTTCTATGACCCCTTCCATCAGGCCGCTGAGGTGGAGGGAGCAAACTTGGGTCGATATTTGGAAGTGCGTTCTTGATCGAAGGTGGCTTGTTGTCTTGAATTTGCTTTTCTGGAGATGGTGCCAGCTGCCCACTGTCTTCCTTGCTATCGTTACTAGATGAGTTTCTCACCATTCCCTTTCTATTTGGAAAGCTGTGCGAGGTAGTTTCAGTTTGATGCGAGTAGGTGGACGCAAGGTCCGAGTTCAATGTAGTATCAGCAGTATCCTCTCCATTCGAAACTCCATTGCCATTCTGATAACTGTCACCGCCGTTGGCCTTTCTCTTGGACTTCAATCCCTTTTTGAAGATCGATTTCCCCTTAGATAATCCATCACTGGCTGCTCCAACTCCGCTGCTGACAGCATTACCTGCCATTCCGGCTGCACTTCCAACAACTTTCAATGGAGCACCTTTAACATCGTTCAAGTCAATTGGCAAGCCATATGACTTGGTTACCTTAGGTCTGATGAACTCAGGCTTGAAAGTTGCCCTTAACGTGAGAGTACCTTGCATGTCCAAGTCAACCTGAAATTGGGTTGACTCGTTTGGTGAAATGGTGGAAAGATCAACGTAAGCTCTGCCCAAAAATTCGTCGTCATGAGTCAAATCCCAGTCGAAAACATCCAAAATAAGCTTATCGCGGGATCTGGACAACATGGGGAAGTAAACAGCCTCGTTCCATATTGGGTCCAAAGTCTTTCTCTTGTGATCGGTCTTGTAAATCTCCACACCATTCAACTTGACAACACATGTTGGGTCAGACTTACCGTTGCTGTCCACTGACATCAAATTCTCACCACTCAAGATTTCCAACTTGACGTATCCAACATCCAAAACAGTATCCAATGGACCCAACTTCACTGCAGAAGGTATAAATTCCATTGTAAAGGTCAAGGTGTTTCTCAGATCAATGGAAATAGTATATGGCTTTGCATATGCCTTCTTCAAGAGGTCAAGAGTGTTGAAAATCTTCTCTGCTACCACTTCTTTTGGATCCTGAACCTCGGCCCTCCGAGCAAGTCTGAAAACAGTCTTGGAGTTTGGCAAATCTCTCATGAATGCTTCAACAGTAGATGGTGTATTCAAAACACGAGTCTCGCACTTGTTGGTAACACCCGATGGATATGCATTATCATCGAACAAAGTGTGGACATAGAAGTCAGGTTTGCTAAAACGTCCTTTCGTGATATGAACCAAAATATCTCCTGTTCTGTATTTGATAGCGGACTCCAACGGCATCTCCACTCTTGTTGGCTCACCAATATTGTCGTCTTGCATCTCAACCCACTCATATTGACCTGGGTTCTCCTTGTACAATTTTTCGTCCCTCTCAATCCTCGCCTTCTCTTCGAGTTCCTCCTTCTTCTTGAGCTCCAAGTACTCATCAAGGTTGTTCAATTGAGCATAGCTGTACACTGGAATGTTCGGATAAAACGAGACGGAGTATGTCATGGTACCGTAACTCTTACCATTGTACAATACAGCCTGCTCAATAATCTCCTCGGATCCTTCATAACCAAGGAAGTATCCTTCCTCGCTCTTCTTCAAGAAATCCTTGACTGTAATTGCACAAGATCCCAATGGTCTGTCCTTACCTTCCGGCTCTGCATCAAGAATATCCAACAATACATGCTGGTGTTCATTGGAAACTGGCAAATAAAACACATTGTCAAAGATTGGGTTCGATGTGTTGGCAATGATGGAGGTCTTTGCTTTCAATTTTCCGTTTTGCACAATTCTAACGTATGGATCAACGTCACCCACGCTCTCAAGGTTAACTAAACCGTTAGCTTGACGAATGTGCAATCTCAATCCTCCAATAGGTGGATTATTCTGGACACCGAGCGTCTCGTCATCCATACCGAGACCCTTCCACTTGGCACCAATTCTGAATTTAGCTGGATGTCCACCTGGTCTCACTGGCAGCGCAGTGATCCATTGTTGGCCCCGGGAGGATTCAAAGATCAAGTCTTGCAAGTTGGCATCCAATCTCCCAACGATAGCATCCTCAGCAGAATCCTTAATTAGAACTTGGATTTGCGTTTGTGATTGCTGGGTGACAAGAGATTCGAAGCTGACACCAAAATCAGGCTCGTTGGTACGTCTCAATCTTCTAGAAGTCTTGATCAACTCGTTGTTAACGAAAACTTCCGCGTAAGGATTCAAGATACCAATTACCGATTGAGAGAGATCCAAATCCTGTGCTCCATAAAGGGACAACTTCATTATGCCCACTTCGGTGTCGACGTTTTCCTCCTTCGTTCCATCTTCCAACACCTCATCCTTCAATGCTGGAAACCACCTAAGATCATACTCGATCTTTCCCACCACCTTACCAGATTCGATAATGTTCTTGGACATGTCGGCAAGCACTTCATTCTGTAACAAGTCGTCCAATTGAATCAGTGCAATACCAAGTGACAAGTCGTCCGCCTTATCTGGAATCATATGGAAAACATCGAATTCCAACTGATTGCTTTCCAAGCTGTTAACAAGGATGTATTTTGTCTCCAAGTAGACTGGATCGGTGGTGTTCTTCTTAACTTTGGTTCTCTCCTTGATAGCAGGGTTGTTGGAAACACCGATCTGTACGTATACGTTGAACTCGTTATTCTTGATCTCAGTAGCAGATTTCAACTTCACCACTCTCTTGATTGTAACTGCCACCACTCCAATGGAGTCATTTGACTGTTGGGCCATAATCTCTCCTACATCGATATCTAGCGAGTTTGGGGCATACAACATCGGACGCAAAGTGGAGTGAATAAGACCATTGACAAACGAAGATAACCCGGGGATAAAAGTCATGATGTCAAGTCCAAAGGTGTCACCACCAACGGGTTTCAACGAGTAGTCGATGACAGGAGCCTCGAGAAACTGGACAGACACCATTTTAATGTGAGGAAAAGTTTCATTCAACTTCAACTTAATGTTCATTCTTCCTGTGAAAGACATGTCTTCCACCAACACCGGCAAGGACTTCGAAATGAACGCTTTGCCCACGGTGATGCCCAATGCCACCTTGGGACTGATTTTCTTTTTGATCTCGTTTTTGGTCATGTCGTCGGTATCGTTTGGAGTAAACGAAAATGCCCAGTCCATCTCGACATGGTCGTGACCCTTTCTGGTATAAGACTTGATGGAATCCACTCTTGGTGCCTTGGAACCCAACGTAAACTCGTCCAAAGACAACGCATCGATACCAAAACCTGGAGCAGATACCTTCAATATCTCATTGGCCTGAAACATCACCAAATCCGACAAGGCAGGCATGTAAATGACCCAGAACTTAGCAAGAAATGAGTTCAACCATTCCATGGTCTCCACGTCCTCCTCCAAACGATTAGCTGCATTTATGCGACACATATCGTCTCTGACATCTCTCTCGAATCTTCTAAACTCGCCCCGGTACACCGAACTGGCGGCCAAAAGAACTACGGGAAGCCACAAGAAGGAGAAGCCAATTCTGGCAAACATGTAGGCAAAAAAACAAACGCCAATTGGCAACACAGAGTTCCAATACCAGTCTCCGTACAAATGATCCACTACATACTCCTCGATGGCCTTCATGCGGCGCAATTCCTTCTCTTTGTCGTGGCTGGACTCAATGTCCCAAGCGCCAACGTTTTTCCATGCAAATTTGGGTCTGGCTCCCGAGTCACGCTTGTGTTTGTGCTTCGGAGGTTGAACCTTGAATCCTTCGTTGTTGGATCCGTCTGCGGGCGCACTTATGTTGGTTTGGTGGGCTTTTTTCTCTTTGTTGGCCTGCTCCACCTCCTCCCTAGTGGCGCCGGGGCCCGTCTTCAGCGGGTCAGCTGGATGTATCTTAGAAGTTAATATTGCTATGACGTCGACGTGGCTGGAATGCGAGTTTCCACGGCGAATTCGCGCGATTGAAGGGTCTAGTACATACCGTGGACATGCCAATTGTGTGAATGAAGGGTTCGATCAAGAAGAACGGTGGTTCTAAACAAGAATTGTCTGATAAGTTGTGATAGAGATTTTTGGTCTTTTGGATCTGGAGGAGAATGGTGCTTCCTGCAGGAAGCAATTGTTTTATTCCAATTGCGGTGGCTATGTATAGGAGAGTTATTCTTGGTAGTTGGAGGGAAGATTTTTCGGCTGGGGTTGAATTGAGGGCGGCGATTGGTCTTTTCTGGTAATTTGCAAATTGATTTTTTCTAGCTAGGGCAGCCGTGTTTTCGTGTCGGCATTTGGTGGTGGTTCTGACCTTCTCTCGCATACCAGTTGCTTCGATGCACAACTGGTAATTTTGACAGGAGAGGGCGTGAAATTGTGTCCCTTTCGGATTTCGGTGGCATATTTTGTGGGTGGAATGGTAAGGGTGGCAATAGTGTATCTGGGGAACAATATTTTTATTGATGGAGTCGAGACTGCCGCAATGGAAGGTATAGTTCGGGATTCGAGAACGGCTCCATGGTGATATGTGCAGGACGGTTGCACGATTGCTCTTTGGCTCCATGATGGGGAGGTAAGTGCTGGACATGCAATTACAGGAATCCACATTAGGCCAAGTGTGAATTTATTCTATTATCGATGTTCTTGGCCCACTCTACAAGTTGAATTCGGAGAACTGCTACGTATGGCCGAATTCCAATTAGAATATGTGCGTATGTCGTTTATTGTTATGCCTGGTGTGTAATAGTTTGACTAGTAGGCTTGTGACCAAGGATCGTAGTTCTTATTATAAAAGTAAGGAAACGGGGACCTTTAAATGGGAGGAGAAGACAGCGGTACCGAGTACAGGCGGAGGAAGATAACGATTGTTGGGAGCCCAATGAGGATCCATTGGGGGACCATTGGGGTCACCTAGGGGTCACCTGGGGGATCCATGTCCGATGACCATAAGTAGGGGCCTAAGGACGCCCAACAACCGGAAAGCTCTCCTAAGATCAGATAAGTGAAATTGAATATTAAGGAACAAAAATAATGTTTGATGTACATTACAGGATCTGATACAATATTCGCTGCAATACATAATCATCGCAAGAGTCTCCCATTCACTTCATTATCGTTCCCTAAAACTGCTAGTCACTCCCTCAAGTCCTCGACTCTGCTTCAGTCTTCAATGCAACATTAAGATCTTCAAAGCTAGCCTTTGTCTTTTCGAAAAGTCCCACCAAGTTCAACACCGGCACCAAAAACCCTCCGAAGTCCTCTCCCTGCACCAACCTTGTCGAATTTCCGTCGTTGATGCTCTCAAACTGAAAGTAGTGTTTCCCCACAAATACCCAGTCCGAGGCCAAATTCCCACTCCACCTCAATTCGTCGCTGTTGTTAACAACCACTACTGGATTCATTGTGCGCACGGTGGTTTCACCTTTTAGCCTCATGTCGAGCTCCAACACGGTTCCTGGCTTCACCTCTCCAACGTCTTTTACCCGAACAAAGAATGGATTCCACTTGGCGTGCGACTCAAAGTCCATAAAGGTGCTTCTGACCGTTTGTGGAGAAGCGTTGATAACGATATCTGTTTTGATTGAAACCATTGAAAAGAATCAGGTAGTAGCTATAAGAATTGGAGTGTTAGACGAATATATATGTGCTACAGGATTGCATATGCGGGTGGCGAAGACACAGATCGGGATATCTCTGTATGTGTTCTAATTGGCGTGGGTGTTCCGTTGTGGGATTATAGGCATCAAATCTTAAATCAATGTGCAGATGCCATCGCACTACGAGGAACCACGGGGCCGATACGGAGATAAGTCGGAATGGCGAACGATGCTCTGGGTGTTGAATTCGATTGCTAGAGTATCTTTTATGTTTGAATATTTGTATACTCGTCTTGTACTTTTCATTTTCTGGTACTTTCCATTTTCTCGTTCTTTGAGCATGTATTCTGAATCGCAGGATGTTAGTATTCTGATTTCTAGCACAAGAATCATAATATGTATAGTCAACAATTGCGTTGTATTTTCAGACAAAGTTACCTTTTTATCGTTCTCTATTTAATTATTCTAGTATTTATTATCCAGATTATTTTCACGTAAGTGTGATTTCTTCTGGTGGCTGGTATCACATTTTCTATTTTTATGAGATTTCGTAAATGTCTGTCTTAAAAGAATTACACTCATCAGCACAAAAATCCAGAATTCAACAGAAAACTTAATATTTTCAAAGAGGGTGAAGTTGAGCATACACCGGGACTACTTAACCAATGGATGTCTGAATTTTCAAAGTATTCTGGTTACCATCTGGCTTTGTTTCATCACTTCTCAACATGGCAGAATTCATCTTCAGCGGGTCATAAATACAAGTTTAGTAGCTCATACAATCAAATGCAAACCAAAATTCCACGCTACATTATCCAAATCAAGTCAGTTCGGCAAACCCGACTCAGGTCATAAGTCGAGTTGGCTTATCGAAAAGAATACCAGTCTTGCAGAATTAGCCAGCATTTGTGGAATGATTAATCTCGCTTATCTATAAAAATGGCACATTGTTCAAACGATCGACTACTCCAAAGAAAAAGCTACTCCAAAAGCTACTCAAAAGGTACTCCAAAAGTCGACCTCGTCTGGTGCAGCCTCTCTAACATTTCCCCACCACTCATTTACATTGGGCGCGACATACAAGTTTGCCCTAAACGGGCCCAATTCTGCCCTGCCCCAATAATTTCTATATTTTATTGTTGATTCGGCTTCCCTGGTCCCATGTTTGGAATGAGTTTTCAATACCTGGGCCCTAGCGTGGATACGGCCTCGACTCCGTAGGCTTCTTTAGTTATTCGCACCGGACCTAGGTCATTATTCTAGCAATTAATAGTAGTCATACTAGACATTCGAGCAACTGCTAATCCTACAGATGTGCACTCCCAGACAGATAGTCACTACTAGTACTCGCATTCTCACGCCGCTATCGATGAATGTGTCTTATTAATATTTAACAGACGAGATGGAGCCCATGAGCTTAAACGGATTCCAAGACAACGTCCTTGAAACCAGAGGAAACCTTCTTACCCTTCTCCTCGGAGGAACCCTCGCCGTGCAAAGCCAACAAAGAGCCCAAGTCGAACTTTGGCTGCTTCAACAACTTCACCTTTCTGATGTGGATGTTCTGCAATGGCAAGATGGACTGGGTGGACTTTTCAATCTCACGGCCAATCACCTCTGGGATCAACTTGGAAACCAACTGAGCCAAGGTCACGTTGGAAACCTCTCTCTGCATGATCTCGATCATCTTCTTTCTGACTTCTCTCAACTTAGACGACTGAGCGTAGGTGGTCTTCTTAACCTGGTTGGCCTGTCTCTTGGTGAAAGCAATAGCGAAAACTCTCAACACGTAGTCGTCGGCGGTCTTGACAGTGACGTTGGCCTCGACCAACGACTGCCACTTTCTCACCAAAGATCTCAACTTGTCGGAGGTGAAGTCCAAACCGTGGAAGTTGGTCAACAAGTTCTTACCCTGGACCTCGTCGACTCTCAACTTGACCTTTCTGTAGGAGTGGTCCTCGGAGCCCTGCAAGTCGGCCAAGCAAACCTCGACGACACGTCCCTTCAAGCCATCGGCGGCGTTCTTCAAACCAGTAGACTTGTTAATCAAGGTCTTTCCGACGTTTCTGTTCTCAAAGGTGGATGGAGCCTTGATGTCGAACCATTCCTTTCTGGCGAAAGGGTCGACGGCCTTCTTCTTCAATCCTTTCTTACCCTTGGACAATCTCTTGTTCTTACCAACAGCCATGATGTAGTGCTAGGAAAAGTGAGCTGGAGGTTTTTTTCATTTTTTTTGCGAGTGCGAGAGGATGGTTTGGCATAGTGCGAGTTGCAGACGCACGACACAGGCACGTGATGAGGGCTGGAGCCCTGGATACAAAGTTGGGGGCCAATTACAACGAATTGGTTTGGGATATTAATTGGGATGAGGTGGTTTGTGGGGAACCATGAGGATATTTGGTTCTGTTAGCGAACCGAATTTCGGGATTATGTGGTGTGTGGGATATTGCGTGGGAGAGGGTTGGGTGTGGAGTGTTGGGTGTGGAGTGTTGGGTGTGGAGTGATGGGGGAGCGAGTATAGAGAAATAAGCAGGAGAGAAGCGAATTATGGGAATAGTCATGGGAAATCAGATGCAAATGGGAATTATTCTTACATGGGAAGTAGACGATGATTGTGGAAGTTCAGATGTAGTTGGGAGTTTGCAGATAGGAAATTAGGTGTAGATAGGACGCTTGGAAGTTAAGATACGGATGGAAAAACGAAATAGATAGAAATGAGATCTCCATAGACTGTGTCGATGGAAGGTTAAGAGTGATCAATCAGAGAAAATCCACATGCTAGAATCTACTCGATACGTCAGTATTAAGCATACCTTATGCCCCATGAATATGGATCCCATACGAACATGATCATTTATTCAAGATTCAAATTTCACTCGATTTCAGAATCGTTTCAATCGCCTACAATTATCATTAACTCCATCTCTGACTTTTGCATTCCCAAACAACATTTGTCCCTGCACCGTTTCCCCACGATAACACTTACTGACCTGTATGGCAATCTCAATGGGTGCAACTCTATAAACCAAATCAACTACGTGTTTTCGCCACCATTTCAGCCTCCATCCACACCACCACCACACATATGCACCAAAGCAGGCCATCATTGCCCACATCACTTCAAACTCTCCTCCAAACTCCCCCATCCCCTTTTAGGTTCCTATCGATGATCCATTCACGTGCACAATCACGTGACCTCTCCCAATATAGCACAACGCTACACTCTACCAAAACACTATGGATCACCACGAACAAAATAACCAGTACGTGTCCCCAATTTCCTCTCACTTCCCAAATACTAACACCCCAGAGTCGCTCTCAAAATTGGCCTTATAGGTGACTCCCAAATTGGGAAAACCTCGTTAATGGTCAAATATGTCGAAGGATCATTCGATGAGGACTACATCCAGACACTAGGAGTCAATTTCATGGACAAAAAGATCCAGATACGAAGCACCAACATCACGTTTCTGATCTGGGACTTGGGTGGCCAGAAGGAGTTCATCAACATGCTCCCACTCGTGTCCAATGACGCGGTGGCCATCTTGTTTATGTTTGATTTGACGAGAAAATCTACCCTCAATTCCATAAAGGAGTGGTACCGGCAGGTCCGTGGGTTCAACAAGACCGCCATTCCGTTTTTGGTTGGGACCAAGTACGACGAATTCATCGATATGCTGCCCCAGGACCAGCTAGAGATTACTCACCAGGCGAAAAAGTTTGGGAAGGCCATGAAGCTGCCGGTGGTGTTCTGCTCAACCAGCCATTCTATAAACGTGCAGAAGATATTCAAGATTATCTTGTCGAAGGCGTTTGACTTGAAATTGAACCTTGAGGAGATTGTTAATGTGGGCGAGCCTATTCTCATATATAAGTGAGATTCGCTGTGGACAGCTGTTTGCATCATGGTGGGGGCTGGGGTGGTTCTCTCGACCATGCTTTCATATCTATAATTGTCAATGTGGACTTTGTAGCGAGCTAGATCTTTCTAGGTATGGTAGAAGGGGCGATTATGATGGTGGGGACGACGTTGGTATTGAATTCTTCTTAGTACTATGCTGGCCACAATTATTCTGGTTCCCAATTGTACTTTCATTCTTGCATCCCCAATTCTACCGTTTCATTCTTACGTCCCCGATTTAGTGCCCATTTCTCTTTCTTTTCCTCCTCTATTAGAATTATTGATGTCTACATCACTACCGCCTATCATCCTGTATGCTTCACCACCACTTCATCTTCAATCACTATGGCCAAAAGACAGAAAAACTTAGTGGATTGGATAATCGTACTCGATGAAAACACAGATTCAGCACCTGCAACCCCATCGAGAAGAAGCCGACGAGCCACAACCGCCTCAGAGGCTCTGTCAATAAGACTAGAACGAAAATCTGATTCCACCACTCTTCAAGTCGGCGACTGTGTGTTGCTTAATGGCACTTTCAAGGGCCATCGGGGTTCTATCAACTCGTACGTTGCAATTGTAGCTGATATTCTGCTTGGAATCAAGAATTTCCTTGAAATTCAAGTTCTACCTTTCGTGAATGGTAAAGATGTTCCCAGCGATGATATTCCAGGTGATCTCTTGGAAAACGAAGTGTTCATAGTACCTGAGTTGTCGTTCATCGCCATAACGGACTTTGTGGAGAAGGTTCAGGTGGTCTCTTCCGAACAGTTTGATGAGACGATGGTAGACATTTCTTCCAATACTTTTGTTTGTCGAAGAGGTTGTGATCGGTTTACTGAAAGGTTTTCCGACATTTTCGATTACAAGGACTGGCACACACTTCTCATGAAAAGTTTCAGTCAGGCTGTTGCGTTTGTGGCCGAGAAAACCCTGGTTATCATCTCTCCCAAAAAGGCGAAATCTTCAACAAAATCTCTAGAGCAAAGACTTCAGGTGTCGGGCAGTCCGCTGAGGAGACGCTATGTGGAGTCTTCCGATGATGAGTATGATGACGAATCATATGCAATCGTAAGGGACGAGGAGGACGATGATGAAGTTGATGAAGACGCGATAGAGGAAGAATTGGGTGAGGAGTCTAAGAAGAGACTGCCAAGGAAAGAATCAAAAGGGCCAAAAGAGCCCAAAAGGAAGCGCAAGGAAGATTCTCCGTCTACGTCACCAAAAAAACCCAAGCTTGACGATGAAAAAGTCAAAACCCTCCGTACCTTGCTCAACAAGAACTTCAAAATCAAAACCGGAGCTTCTGCGGCCAAGCTTCCGTCGCTATCGGTTTCAAAATCAGCATCAAAAGTCTTGAGCTCGTCTTCTGATGCCTTCCGAGAGCTTAAGGAGAAATTGCATGCATCAGCCAAAATATCGTCATTGCCGTGTCGTGAAGAACAAACAGACCAATTGTTGTACCAATTGCTACTGGCCATTACAGAAGAGAACGGATGCTGCATTTATATTAGTGGCACACCCGGAGTGGGCAAAACAGCCACTGTTCGAAGCGTTATATCACAATTGGAGGAGTATTGCAAAGAAGGTGGCTTGAATAGTTTCGAATACTTTGAGATGAACTGTCTCAAGCTTTTGACTCCAAGTTCTGCTTACGAAAAACTCTGGGAACGCATCCATGGCACCAAAGTTACTCCATCTAATGCTGCGTTGCTTTTGGAGGATTACTTCTCCCAAGATATCGTGGACGAAAGTTCCCGGGAGATTCTCCAAAAAAGACCGCCGATGGTAGTCCTCATGGACGAGTTGGACCAAATCGTCACCAAAAATCAGAGCGTCATGTACAATTTTTTCAACTGGCCCACCTATCGCTATTCAAAGCTCATTGTTATTGCCGTCGCAAACACCATGGATTTGCCCGAACGGATGCTTTCCAACAAGATCTCGTCCAGATTGGGGCTTCATCGAATCCAATTCACTGGATACACGTTCAAGGAACTAGGGCTAATTATCGAGAACAGGTTGACGTACTTGACAGAACAAAATAGACGGAAAGTGACGTTGGGTGCCGATGCCGTGGGTTTTGCATCGAGAAAAGTTGCCAGTGTAAGTGGAGATGCCCGAAGAGCTCTAGCGATTTGTCGTCGAGCAGTCGAGATTGCCGAACGTGAGTTTCTCGACTCCGCCAACGTGGAGGGAATTCCCGAGGAAGACCAGACTTTTGCAATCAAGATCACCCATATTGCCAAGGCCATCAACGAAACCGTTAATTCTCCACTTGCTCAGCTACTCTCAGCGCTTTCTTTCGCATCCAAGTTAATCTTGGCGGCAGTACTTCTTCGAATTCGAAGATCGGGTCTTGCAGAGAACAGCTTTGGAGACATCATTGACGAGATGAAAAACTCGCTTTCGCTACTAACTACAAAAGAGAGCACGGTTACGTTGAGAGAGATTTCTACCTCTGCTAATATGATGGATCTACTCTACAGTAGTGGAGTAGTTGACGATTCTCCAAAAAAGTTGAATATTCGGATGGCTGCGAGTGCCCAATTGGTGGACGAGCTAGTCGAGCAGGGAATTCTCAACCAGCAGAACATCCGCAGCGATCGGTACAGGCTCGTGTCGCTCAATATCTCCGAAGATGAGGTGTTTAGTGTATTGAGAGAAGATCGCGAAATTGCTTCGATGCTCTGATAGCCACTTACTATGGGTGCACGGGTGTCAACTTGGCAAACTTGGCCAAAGTTTTCTGCGATGCTCATCTCCAATTTCCAAATTCAACATGTCTGCAATTGATCCTACGGACTTCGTGGAAGTTGAGGGTGACCAGATCCAGTTAAAATTTGGCGACCCGAAGCAGCAGGCAAAATTCGAGCTTGGGGTCTGCATGGCCATTCATAAATGGGAGGAATTAGCAACTGCAGTAGACAATTCCTGGGGAGGCCCTAACTCCGCCGACAAAAGAGACTGGATCTCCGGAATCGTCATTGATTTGTTTGAAGAAAAAGCTGTTGACGTCATCTTGATCGAAGACACGTTGTTGTATGCCATGGCAGATGAGTTTGACACCCAAGTAGACAACGATTCTGCTCTTGTGATTGGTGATCTTGTGTTGAAGGTGTACAGAGACTGTGCTGCAAAGGACTACTCTCGCGTGGACGATTTGTACCAGAAATACCAACATAGAGTTCAACTGAGACTGTCCAATAAGGTTGTTGTTGATGCGGACCCAAACAATCCAGATGTTTCTGATGACGAAGAGGAGGATGAAGATGAGGTTCCTGTATTGGCTCAGGACGACGGTATGGATATTGATGAGCCTGCGGGCCCAATCGTCGACGATGACGGCTTTGAGCTTGTGCAGAAGAAAGGACGCAGAAGATAAATGTATAATAGGAATGGATAGACGAGGTTCGATAGAATTACTCGATGGTTTGTAATGGTACAGTATAGTTCTATTTCTATTTCTTTTGTGGATGATGCTTGATTAATTGCTGATGGAGTTCCGCGGGGTGTTGGATCTTGTCCTGTTGAGAGTGTTGAGAGAATGCAATGAACTCACTGAATTTCTTTTGCTTAAGCGTGCTCCATCGAACAGCTCTTCTATGGTTTGAGGATGTGCGGTTGGTGGGAGATTGGTTCTGATGCGGAAATCACTGAATCTCCGAGCCAACGAGTTGGTGATCTCGTTGACACTTCCATTGTTGGGTGCAGTGCTGCCGAACTTAAGACCCAATGCATTGAAGAACTTATCGTTGTCGTTTGCTTTGATTCTGAACAATTTTACGCTCGTTGCCTCCCATAAGTTTACCCAACATGAGCCTCTCTCCACGTAGTCAATCACGATTTGGTCCTGTTGAACATTAGGTGCCGAGCTGCCAAGGCCAGACCAGTTCGATGCAAACTTGCTTAGTACAGCGATGGACGACGAAATGTTGTTCATGAGAGTCATATTTGCTCTCACGAATCGCTTAATTGTTTCGGTATCGTTGTAAATGTCAAAGTAGATAGTTGAAGCATACCATCCAAGAGTTAATGAGTTCCATCGGAAGGGTAGCTTAGCTGCTGGAGTGTCCGGTAAGAAATCATAGTTGATTTGGGCCCTGTTCAGCTCGATGTTTTCTTTGAAGCTGGAGAGTTCGATTTGTCTCACGATGAAAAAGGTGTCAAAGCTCTCACCCTCTTTGGTCAACAAATCTTCCAACACCAATTTTATCTGAGGTATAATGATCGTGATGATGATTCTCAATGCATCATTTCCTCCCCACGTTTGACTGAGAGTCGAATCTTGCGGAAGTTTTTCCTTGGCTTTCAGTGACATACCAGTTGGAAGTGGAGGTCTCCACGCATCAACAATGGCCCTCTCAACGTCTTCCTCCGCCTCATCACTTTCTTCCGGTAAGATACTGATCATCGAGTTAGTCAAGGAGTTGTTCAATGGGTCTTTGAATCCAGCGAAATTGTCTTCATTGGTAGCGACCGAAATAAGCGAATGTTGATCGGGAGATGCAACTGAAAAGTTAGATAAGCTTGCATAAGTCGGAGTTATAAACCCTTCCTCTAGTTCATGAGTTTCGTCATCTTCTTGAACATTCATTAACTTCATGTTTTCTCCATAGAAATACTCGTTCCCCAAGCCATAAATGACGCTCCAGATGCCATCGTAGATCTTCTCGTTCTTCATGAACGAGAAGAGTAACATTCTGGATGCTGCTGGATGCTTGATGGCCGTTGTACATAGTGTTCGCAATATCAACGCCAACATCTCTGCATTTCGAGGTCCTTCAAGTAAAAATGTCTTTGTCGAAAACTTTATAAGCAAGTGGGTAAGTGCTTTGCATGCCAGATATGTGAGTCCACCGCAGGGATTCACATTGGTCATTTTCCTGGAATCGATGTTCGTGCCTGCAATATTTCTGTTGACCACAGGTGTGATATTGAACAAGATTTCTACCAAAGTTGGCATCAAAAACATTTGCAAATTCTCTGCCACATTGTTACTGCCACCGGGACACACTGCTTTCAATAGGTCACATATTTGCACAATTAGGAAGTCTCTTGTGGTCGTCACATGAAGAGGACTGAATTCGGGAGGGAATGCTTCAATCACCGATTCGCTCATAGGAGAAACCAAGGCCTCAACCCACGATTCTTCAGACGAGATATAGAACAAAAAATTTGCTGAGATTTTCACAAGATTTGATAATTGAGGGGTGTCATGGAATGCAAAAACATGGTACAAAAGGTACGGAGAAAGTGTTATCACGAGCCTCTCGGCGATTGTGGTCCTGAAGTTTTTGTTGCATTGCAATAGTTCCCACAATACAATCGAAGCCTCTAATGCCCACGGAGATGGCTGATGTTTGCTAGGTCTGCCATCCTGTGAATTTAACGGATACTTGAGGATGTTAAGCAAATGCGACACCATAAACAACAACTCACTTTCCCTTGATAGCTTGCCGAAAAAGACCCGCACGACGTTGAGAGGTTTCTTCGATATGGTGAGTTTGTGTTCTAGTAAAAATTTGGTGGTTTCCAGGGAAGGAATCGGATATACGAGTAACGAAGTGAATAGCTGGACCGAGTAGCTCACACATAAGTGACGGACTTCAGATAACGCCTTGTTCTCGTATATCAAACCACATTCTTCGGGTTTCCTGGCAGACCGGCAAGTTATATTAAACAAACTGCACACCAACGATACTAAGGTAGTTTTCGGCAAGCAGGTCACCATAAAAGTGAGGAATCTCGAACCTTGAGAGATCAAATTCGAAGGTTTATCGTAGAACGACAAAGAGATGAGTACTGTCAACGCTCGCAACACCTCAACTCTGTTACTATCGTGAATGGAATTGGGAGTCTGGTACTTTCCGGAGGCTCCAATTCCTGGCTCCCATAATGAAAGCTTCGGGACGGAAGGATCGATTACCTCATCTATTGTGAATCCGGGCATAAGTAGAAGGTCCACAAGGGAGGTAGCTAGACTCACACCCAACACAGGACTGTCATTGGGAATTACGATGGTGGCTGAATTATCGAGAGTAGGGCCCTGTGCCGTCAGCAAAAGCTGCAACGGAGTAAACTCTCGAGACCAAAATAGAAGAGGGTCGATCTCCGAGACGTAGTTGGGAAGCTCATAAATGAAGGGAATTATCTTGGCCAAGAATCTTAGACAGTTAAGAAGTTCCAAATGCTTTCTGGATGAGAAGTTGGCGGCGTATTCCAGGATCTTCAGGGCCAAAACGTGTACGAACAGAAGAATATTCGGAAGATTTTGATCCCGTACCGTTTGAACATCAAAAGGTGTAATTAATTCGAAGATATCAGCCAGCTCGCGAGGTGTATTCCAGAAGACCAGCCAGAATTTCTCGTCAGAGACAGGGATGATGCGACCCTGGCCCAACTTGAAGAAATGGTTCTTGAACTGGATTTTCTCCTCTGGGGATTTCATGGTGAAGAAACACTTGGACCAGTTAGAGTTCTGTGAGTGCATGTCTTGGGGAAGTATTAGTGTGCCGGACAATGATGGGAAGACCAGAAAGTGTTGGGAGAAGGAAAGTCCACGAGATGGATGGGGAGCTGGAAGTTGAGGAAGGGGAAGAAGGAGGTGAATGGGAATATAACCTTTTGCCTGTTCTTTCGAATTCCCCGTGTGGATGTCATACGGTAGATACCTCCAGGCTAATACGCATAGTGAGATAGTTAGAAGGAAAACGAATTAGTCGACTGACTATAACGACTAGATTGATTGCTTCCATTTTCAGTTTGTCGCTTCTTTTCTCGTGTGCCTTTCACTTCCACTTGCAATATTTCTTTAATTCACTCGGTTTCTTCATTCGGTCAACTCACTCGCCTCAATTACCTCGCCTCAATTACCTCGCCTCAATTAACTCGCCTCAATTAACTCGCCTCAATTAACTCGCCCCAATTCACTCATCTTTCTCCATTCACCTCACTCGCCTCATCTTCTGCCTCTCCGATCCAGAACTTCTTCTCCGCGCCACCCCAGCAATCTGTCCACTCACAACGGTAACATTCATCCCCGCCTCTTCTTCCTCCTCTTCATCCGCCTCCATCAGATGGAAATCCTCCAAATCGTCTGCATCGCCACTATTGATCCACCCAGCTGGAATCTCCAACTGTGGCTGGTGTTGGAGATTATCTGCGGTGAACCACTGGCCAAACGGCTCGGAATCTCCGTCAGAGTCGGAGTCAGAGTCAAAATGGAGTGCCGAGCACGTAGACAACGCATTGTAGAGCTGCTGGATACTGGAATTATCTTTAAATAGCTCCAGTTTCCCACTCTGGCCGTCCTCATATAGAACTAGCTCCACAGTGTTAGTGAAGTGGTCAGATTGAGAAAAAGACCGGAAAACCTCACAAGAAAGCAACTGCAAGTAGAGAATTGGTCGCTGCTCCACTGTTTTGAGTGCATGGAGTGCCACCAGTGTGTAGGGGATCTCGATTCCGATATTCTCGTCGTTCATCCAAATCACAAGACACTGGTTGAGAACATACACAGAAACAGAGCTTCCCGAGAGATTCCTGATGGTGGGGTCGAGTTCCAAGGTCTGAGGTGGCGACACCTGTACCACTTCAACTTTGTAGTGGGTTCCCCCGCCATGAAGGACATATTTGTCGTCATCTAGCAGTGAGAATCTGGCCGGGTATTGGGCTCTGTATGCTGCGAGGGGGATGGTATTTTCCACATTGGGCGGTTCTCGGATGATTTTAGGAGATTTGTGCATCTATATATTAGCGTTTGGGTGCTTCCTGTGGGATGTGGAGGTTTTTGGTGGAACTAACAGTTGTAAGGTTGTATTAGTTGGTTTTTGAGAAGGTACGGGGCACGTAACGCAAGACGTCTAGACACTGTGAAATTCCAATGGAAATATATAGTTTCGACAATGAAATCGAATAGTTTAGACAATACTTTAGTAAACTGGAACAAAAATCTTAAAAATGGAAACAGTACAAACATTAGAAATGTTCGAATTTGTTTAGATTGTGGAATAAGCTGAGACTGTGATATTGGCTAAGACTGGCTAAGAGTGTGAAGGACGCTTAGACTACGGGACTACGAATTATTCTCCCAGCTACAATCTTCAAATCCTACTCATACTTCTACTCAATGTCTGTCCATTAATACTCACCCAGAAAGCTTTCGAATAATTCGCAGAAAGACGGGATTACTCCCCAGCGACGCAATGTCCTTCTTGATCTTCTCCTGTCTCTTTTCCTTGATCTTTTTCTGCTCGTCTGCCGTGGGTGGCATCGCCTCGTTGGCAAGATCTGCCTCCCGTGCTTCCTCAAAGCTGGATATCGTGGCTCGAAGTCCCTCACGTCCATTGCTCAACGATCCCTTTGGCAAAATGCCCTCGTTCAAACTCTTCAAGCGATTCACATTCTCCGCCTCTTCTCTCAACACCTGGTACATGCGGGCCACACGTCCGATTGCCAACACCTTGTTTCTCAACGCAAGTCGTTTTTCCTCTAGGGAAGTTTCTGGACTGGAAACCACTGGTTCCTCGGGGAAAGAAACAGGTGGAGTGGCGGATATAGGCGAAGGTTGTGGTGAATCGAAACCTTGTGCAATTGGCGTATCCTCCTCAAGCTCCTCCTCCGTGCAAATATTCAAAATCGAAACCAACATATCGGTGACCTTTTCACCCACAAACGGCAACGACCATGTGAAAACATCCATGAAGTGGGGCAACCAGTAAGGGTGGGGCGACGAGTTGAACTGGCGGATGTTCATCACATTGTTTTCATACTTGAGCACCGCCGCCTTGTTGTTGTATGTATCCAAATAGTTTGGAGCAGAAAACATCGTGAGCAACGACGGAAACCCCATGGTTTTCGTGCGCTTATACATTCTGTAGCCGGCGTCCTGGGCCTCGTGGGCCCGAATAATGGAAAGCAACCCCGTGCGCTCCAAAAACTGACAGGCAGCCTTATAAGTAAAAGCATAGGAACATCCACGGACAGTGTTGCGAACAAACGTCTGGTCCATATCGTTTTCGTCGTAGTCTTCGATGGGATCCGCCCAGAGCAAGTCGCACATCAACCCCTTGGTTGGCGGCTCGCGGAACCGGTCGAGTCTCACCAAATCGTCGAGAGTACGCAATTCTGGCGAAAGTCCACCATGAACACACAAAAACTGCTTGTTCATGATCGCCGCCAACGGCAACGCATTGAACAGCTGCAAGCACTCCTGATACAACTGCTCCGAGTACTTGTGGAGACACTCGGCCTTGAACGTGAAGTAATCGGTCAAATGCTTACATTCGTGATTTCCTCGTAACATCCAGAATGTGGTGGGGTAGTTGAGCTTTACGCTGTACAAGTAGAGTAAGCACTCGATGGAAAACAGACCCCGATCAACATAATCGCCCAAGAAAAGGTACTGTGTCGTTGCCGGATCGCCGCCCACCTCGAAAAGTTTCATCAAATCGTAATATTGGCCGTGGACATCTCCACAAACCGTTACTGGAGCTGGAACCGTAAGCAAATTGGGCTCGGTGGATAAAAGGTCGGTAGCTTCGCGGATAATACGAACCGCCTGGTGGTGCTGCAACCGGCCCTCGTGGAAAAAGTGATCTTTCAAGAATTGTGTGTTGGGCAAGCCATTCTCCAAAAACACCTGCGAATCGAGCGGTTTGAAAGTGGCCGGAGGAGTGACCGACGGCACCGCCCGCTCGCTGGTGCTGATTTCCTTCCCATCCTCTGTAATATACACCGACAAATCCTTTGCATTAGTAGAATCCGGTTTCTTATTCATGGCCTCTAGAGCATTCTTGATCTGAAGTCTATTCTCCCTGGCCTTGATGGAGTCGCTCATGGTGGATATGGGTGGGAAAGAGAAGGCTGGGCAGAATGTTTATGGCGGATTTTACCTTGGAATTGCTAGCAATTTCTTGTGGTGGGATGAAATTTGTCTGGGTAGGAGGCTTGGTTTTCTGTCACAGTGACATTTGTCCTCCATATTGCGTCAGTGGCAGGGCAAATTGACGGGGAAGATATTGTGGAGGGACAATGGCGATTTTAGAGTTGGGGTGGTTGGGGTGGTAGCAGGGTCGATTACGATTTCTGGGGGTTTTTTTTTTATTGGTTTTTCTGATGGTATTTCCGATTAATGGAGGTCTGTTTGATTATGGCTACTAATTCCGCGTGCGTCTAAGCCGTGAAGTATTTTTTCGGCGAAGACGGCGAGTTGAAACTCCAATAAGATGGATGGAAGAAGGGGATTATTTTTATTGTTCTTTTATTTTTTTTTTGTAATGGCGCTTCGTTTTGTTTCATTTGCCTTGAATCATTTATTGATCTCTATCGTGTGCTATTTTTGTGCATAAGCCTGTCTCCCTGCACACTCTACGACAATCAGAACTGGTCTATATTAAGCAATTGACAACCACATACTTAAATGCCATTACTAAATTCCAGCCAGCATCACGTACTTGACGTTGGCACGTGAACTGAACCCATTAAACGATGTGGTGGCCGCAGAGGTGTAAGCTCCCAAGTTGCTGAAGTACAACCAATCGCCCACTTGCACGTTGGCATCCAAAACCAGCCTCGTCGAGACACAGTCCAACCCATCACACGTAGGCCCCCAAATCGAGAAACTATACTCCTTGGCTGTTCTGGACTCCTCGCTGTCTTTTCCATAGAAAAACTCTCCGTTGTGCCTCAACACTTTAGCGGTGGGGTGTTGGTGGTCAAAGAGAATACAGTTCAAGTTACCGTAGACTCCATCGTTGATGTAGACCATAGCCTCCATTCCATCCACATTCAAGTCACGACGAGCGATGATGTGGGCGGCCAACGTGAACGAGTTGGCCACCATGAATCTGCCCGGTTCGGCAATGAACCGGATCCCATGCTGCTCGACATAAGTGGAGGGGAAGAACTTGTCGAGCGAGAGATTGACCATCTCCGACGACTTGCCGAACGATTCCCGCTCAAAGCCTCCACCAATATCCAAAACGGTCATGGCCATACCCAACTGCGCTGCCCTGTCAAAAATCAACCTGGCCTCCTTAATTGCACGGTAGATGGAGTCAAAGTCCTTGGCTCCAGATCCCACGTGGAAAGCCACACCAACAGCATTGAGCTCCAACTGTTGGCACAATGGCAACAATTCGTCCATTGCACAACTGAGCGAACATCCAAATTTGGTCGACAACTGGCACTGGGCAGTGCTGTCGTCGGTGGCAATTCGGATCAAAATTCCAGACTCGGGATGAAACTTTTTTATCTTGTAGAGCTCCTGGGTGTTATCTACGGTAGTCAAGTTGACATTGACATTTTTGGCGTGACGAATGAACGAGTTGGTCTTACATGGATTGGCGTAGACAATTCTCAGCGAGTCAAACCCCAAACCTAAGACGGTGTCGATCTCTGCTTTCGACGCACAGTCGAAATTCACTCCAAGGTTTCCCAACAACTTGACAACCTCAATATCGGTGTTGCATTTCACAGCGTAGTGGGGGTGAACCTGGGGAAGTTTCTCCATCCATAACTGGTAAGAACTATACACTTCGCCCAAATCGGCAACAAAGAACGAGTCCTCTTCGCCCGCTTCACAAACATCGTGATCAATGTTGCTAACCTCGGCAACCAAGGCTTCCCGTACTAATTCTGTAGTGTCAGCCACCAGTTTTTTCTCAATCAAAATCGACTGAGCAACTTCGGGCTTCTTGTAGTTTAAGATTGAATTTTCATCTTGCAAAACCTCAAGGGAAGGGGCCATATCTTTGGTGATGATTTGTTCGGTGGTGATGACCTGGGAAGGTTCAATATTGGAGGCTTTCTGGGACAATGTGGGGGGGGTAACCTTCCAATTAACTCACGTGAAATGTGAGTTGAGTACTATGGAACGTCAAGCGGCAGCTCTCGTGAATGGGAAGGTATTTCTTTTGGTAGAAAGTGAACGGAAAAAAAAAAACGATGAGATAGGTGTGGAAAATTTGAATATCTCAGAGTGCATGCAGCAAGGTCCGCCCCACGATCTTCGCTAGCAACCAAAAATAAACGATAGCAATCGAGGGTTGCTGAGGACTGAAAACATCATACAAACATATCAAATTATCCAGTTTAATTACCATAGCTTATTTCCGTCGACATAGATGCCTCTTTTGTTCAACTCCACAAAAGTGTCACAACTTTCGACACAGTTAAGTCACACGCGTACTGCATGAACCTAGGCCCATCACAACTCAATCAACGGTTCTGGTTCGGAGCGGTACTTTCTCGATTCCGATGTATCCAGCTTCTTCAATTGTGGCAACTGTGACACTCCGTCAATGTCGTCCAATTCGGGATACCGCTGAGAGGCGTGAGCAGTTTTTGGTGCCTCGTTCTCTTCGTTCTCTTCATCAGAAAATCCAGGAACTTTCGGAAATCTGCTAGCAACACTTTCATTGTCAGTTGCCTCGGATCCTTCCTGTAGATAGCTCGATGAAGTGTGTTGTGGTTCCTGCAATTTCGGGTCAGAATTAGATTCGAACGACGGAAACGTTGGGTAGGCAAACTTTCCAGTTTCTGGTGGGTTTCCAGCGTTGGTAGGGTTGTAGCTTCCTGTGTAGTTTGGATACTGCTGTTCCGAAACCAGATCATCGAAATCTGGCTCAGAAGGTCCTGCTGCGTAATCGGGCTCAGAAGGATTCAATCCATAATCTGGCTCAGAAGGTCTCAGTGCATAATCTGGCTCAGAAGGAACGTTTCCTTGGGTAAACTTCGGCTGAACGCTAGACATATACAGATATGGCGTCGAATCCTCCATGGGGTAGGGCATACCCTCTTGTAGTCCCGTCTGCTGCCTCTTTGGGCTTTGTTGGTTCTTCAGTAGATTCTGCTGGTTTGCCTGTGGAGCCTGGTACTGTTGTCCAGTCTGCTGGTAGTTTCCATACAGGTAGCGGGGACCAGTCTGCTGCTGTGGGGCGTGACCAGTGACTTGCTGACGCATGTAATCTTGTTGAGGAAGGATACCTGCTTGTTGCGTCATCTGATTAACAGGACTCTGAGGACCTGTTGCTTGAGGACCAACTGCTGGCCTTCCAAATTGCCCACCAGTAGCATCTGGAGCAGCGTAGCCACCATTATCATTGAGTCTTGGCCCCGTGGTCTGGCCCTCATAGGGAGCTGCTATCGTATGTCCGTATTGATTGTATGGAGAAGAAATATTATGCTTGTTGTATGCCTGGTTGAGTTTGGCTTCCAAGAACTGGTCGTAGAGGCGTGTGATGGTGCTTATCTTGTTGTTCATGTCCAAGAAAAACTCGTACTTCTCGATGGAATTGCGAAGCGACCGGTTCAATTTGGGCTTCAACTGCATTACCTTACTGTGCAACTCTGCCAAATCTTTGTCGTAGAGGATATTGGCCTGCTTGGAACTGTCAGTCTTGATTCCATGCATAAGCTGCAAGAAGAGGTTGATGTCGTCTTCTTCCAGTGAGGTTAAATCCTCTGTGCGAGTCTTGTGCTGTTCAATATGCTGAGCTGGAGTCATGGATTCCGAAGGTGTTGTTTGCATGCTACTGGCTCCGCCAGTGTTCTGGTTCTGGAATCCTGTGTTCTGGTTTGGGAATACCGTGTCCTGTCTCTGAAATCCACTAGGTTGGTTCTGGAACCCTGTGCTCTGGTACTCGGTCTGGTAGTTGGCAATCTGGTCCTGATAACCAGTGGCTTGCTTCTGGAAACCATCCTGGGCATCTGAATATGCATTCACATCAAAATTCATGATATTCAGATAGAAATCCAGCTCGGGTTCTGTTTGAGTCTGAGTCTGTGGCTGGTACTGAGCTGATTGACTGGGCTGTGCCTGTGGCTGGGATGCCGGTGGCCGGTAAGTTCCTGGCTGAGTATCTTGCAAACTGGCAGCAATAGCCGCCTTAAGATCGTCATCCATTTCCTCGTCGTCTTGTGCCGGTTCAGATGCAGTAGGAGGGTAAGGAGGTTCCGAGGAAGTTCCGTAGTTTGCGGGAATCAGGGAATCCTGCAAGCTCATCTCAATGGCTCTGCGAATCTGCTCCTCCTCGTCATCTCCAGCGGCCGGTGGCTGCGTAGTAGTATCCTTATGTCTTTCACGGTCACCCAGTTTGTTTCTATTGGTATGAATTTGGTAGCAATCGTCACACACTCTCACCGGCTGCATGATTCCTAATGAAATAAGCGGAATGCTGTTGCTGGAGTGTGTCTGGCAAAATACGTTTCCGCAGGCCCGGCAATGGTGTTTTCTGTTCATGACCGAAAATGGAGTATAACAAATAGCACATTCCTTGCCATCGGTCCAGTCAGGCGGAGCCTCGGAGTCGATGAAATTGGGAGCACCGTTCACAATCAGCGGGTCCACGGCTGGAAACTCGTAACCCTGTCTCACCAAAGTGTTATATTGTTTCTCCAAATAGTTGGAGTCGTGGTTCTTGAAGTAGAGAGTCCATTCCTTGATAAGCTTGAGAATCTGATTCCCCACCCCGAACTTGGACTCGTTCGAGTACACCTCGTAGAGCTTGACATCGTAGTTGACCTTGAGAATGAAATCTACCAAGTAGTCCACAAACTCCTTGGTGTTGATTTCAGCCACAAAGTGGCCGCCGCAGTTCTTCACACACAAGTCGATAAGCTTCAACGTGGACGAAAGCAAGTTGGGGTTGCCATATACTTTTGTCAACCGCTTCTTCAAGCTCCGCATGGCGGTTTTGGGAGGCACATTCTTACTTCTTATCATATCGGTGATTTCCAACCCTACGGCGATATCCAATTCTCCATTGGGGATTGTTTCGGAGGTTGCCTCCTCAATTTTTGCGTCGAGTTCCAACGCAGGGTCTGTGCCGCCAAACCAAGCCATAATGTAGTAGATTTGTAAAGAATAAGATGTGAGTAGAGATTAGTGGAGGTAGGGTGGTTTGGTGCAGGAATAGGCTTTGCCACATAGTTTGCCACAACTGGTCATGTGGAGGAAATGTGGGCAATATACTGGGAATTGGGAATTGGGAATTTGTGGACATTGTAGGAATTTGTTTCTAAGGGAAATTCTTGGGGTCCTTGTGGGGGTTTTCTATGCTGATTATGTGGATGATGTCGCAGGGTCATGGAGGCTGGGTGCGAATTGCGAATGATGATTTGGTATTGTTGTAAGATTCTAAGACAGGATGATAAACACTGGCAATTATATTATAAGTTTACTTTTCAAAATTAGTATGGACTTGTTTCAATTTTATTCTAGACTTGCTTTATCTGTAGAGGAGAGCTTTTCCTCGTGATGGAAATTGTGGATAGTTAATGATAGGTGACATTGCAACTGCATTCTGGTAGAATATGTGATTAGGACCGTAGAAGGAATGCCAAACTAAATTCATAGAAATTTAAAGAAGTAGAGCAATTTAGAAATAAAACAGCACGACTCGAAGGAAGAATTACACTAAATAACAAAAACAATGGTTTATGTCCAAGAATGTACTCTGCACATTTCACTCATCCTCTGCCAGAACTCGGAACGGCTTACGGGCATTCAAATTGAACTCTTGAGTTCCTCTCTGTCGAAGGTCCCAGATAGCTTGTAAAGCGGGTATACGTTCGTGAACATAATATCAATTTGAGGCAAATAGTCCAATATTTCCACCACAACTTCTGCTGGAAACCATAAATACATTCTGGCAAGAAATGAATTGCGAAGAGGATAGAAACTCAGTGTGCCAAGATTAGACAAAGTGAAGAAGATAAGAAGGTCGGAGAAATGCTTTTAAAGCAATCTGGATCATATTTATATGATCAAATTGCTCGTTGCTTGCATAACAAGTTCTCCATTCTTTCCTATTTCGCAGCTGGCACAAGAGCACTTCACAATAATTTTGACTAGACCCGATGTCAAACAAGTTTCTGCAGATTTGTCTTTTCTTCATTCTCGACATCTCTTCGATTTCCACGATTTGTCATTATCTAACTGACTTCAATCTCTATCACCAATTTGCACCTTCTTCCACCCAGGTATCTCCAACTGTTCCTAGCCGTACTGATAGCATATTTCTACATCTGGATAGGGCCCATCTAAACTGGCACGGACCCTATATCCGCAACACTCAATCCAAAATCGTATTCAATAACCTAATCTGTTACGCAGTCTGCATCAACGTGCAATGAAACTCGGACTTCCATCTAACGTTCCAAATATCCGTCTTGTGTTTAACGCAACATGAAAAACGCCGAGCCCACTCCCAAAGCAGCCACTGAACACCACCACATTCTGTCATAGTGCTCATTAGAAAATTCCCGCACAGCATTGGTCCGGTACTGGTTCTCCAACGAACGCTTCACTCTTCTTGGAAGAGACGAGCTGGTCTCTGACGCCTTGTCGGTAGGATTCAATGCATAGGTTGGCAACATCATCGGTGGCTTGTACGCCAAGTACAAAGGCTGCATGGGAGACCCGTCAAACTGGTAGATCTGCAACATGTATCTGCCGTAGTAAGGACTGATCATCACCTCGTATGTCTTGAACCATGTCAGCTGCACATATCTGGAGTATCTGGCAGAGTCAGGATAGTCTCCACATGGGTCACTCAACAACTGTCTGCCGTCGACGGCAATAGGGGTGAGAACCACACTTCCATTGCTCAAAATCTCGTAGGTGCCGTGCTGATACGTGATACTGGCCACCGGACAAGAATGATTTTGAGGGTTCGATGTAACTCTATATAACGCTTCTTCATAATGACCATCGCTGGTGAAAGAGTAGGAAATTCCTGGCAAGGCGGGCTCGATCAAGAGCTCGTCAACCGGGTCGTAAAAACCTGATCCTGTGAACACCGTATTGGACTTGGAGCTCCAAGTTCCCTCCAATTCATCCTTGTTGGGAGCTCCTGCGGCTAATTTTAGCAATAAGAAGGTGAAAAGGTATGAGAATGCGAGCATGGTGGCAACAGTGAAGTCTGAATCAAAATAGAGAAAAAGTTTCCAGATGTGATGTAAATTGGAACGAGTGGTAAATCCGTAGAAAAAAGTAGTTGATGGTTAGAGGTGTAATGATCGAAAGAACGAAAAGTCGGACAGAATCGCGGTCTTGTGCAGGATCAGGAGGATGGTTGCCCAGACGAGGCGATGTTATGATCCGTACACCAATGGAAGAACCTGTACATCCGGAAATAATGTCGGGATGTACGGGTTTTCTATCTAGTTCCCGATAAAAGCTAATTAACAGCTCCAGTTACAACCTGAATAATTGGATTGTAGTTCAGTACGGAAAAGTGCCACATTTTTCCACTAAATGAGGTTGTTGTTTTCTTCCATCAGGGCTAAGCGAATATCTGTACTGGGCGTTGGTGACACTTCTCCTTTAGGAAGTGTTTGATATCAATTCGTATGTTTCTACCAGCATACTTACCCCTATCTAGATTATTTCTTACCAATCGAACGCAATATGAAATTATTTGAAAAAAAAACGTACAAAACTGCCCTGAATCCTTCAGATAATACCCGTTAGAGAATAGCCGCTGAACTTAAACTATCCGCAGCACTCGCCAGGTAACAATTAAGAATGTCGCCACGTGGCAGGTCGAGTTGGGCAGCAGAAGGCTAAATCTCGAAGTATCTTAATGACTATAGTTATCTATGATTGTAGAAGCTTAAATAGTAGTTGGGGTGTGCTGCTCGACAAACAATGTAGTAACTGCATGGCTCAGGAACCAGCGCAACGGCTTCAAACCCAATGCATGCACCACTCACACTTTCCGATGTAGGCATTAAAAATACTGGAGGCATGCCCATGCACGCGCCAAATGTGCATGGTGCCCTGCACAGTACCATATGGCCATTTGGCTTACACAATACAATCAGATACAAGTCGGAACAATGCGCCATGCGCATTTAGCTTACACAATACAAGCAGATGCAAATTGGTACAATACATGTAAATAATACAGGGTAAAGTTGCCGTTGCCATAATGGAACAGAACCTCAATACGGACTTTGCTTTGAAGGTCAGATATCCCCTTTATGAAGACAAAAAGACCGAGGCTATGCGTCAATCTATGATGGTTAACATTGCTGTCGATTTTTCAGTTTGTCTATTGATGGTAACATTAAAGTGAACATAATACGATTATAAGTGGAGCACCATATGACCATTTGGCTAACACTATACAATCAGATACAAATCGGAACAATGCACCATGCACATTTAGCTTACACAATACAATCAGATGCAAATTGATTCAATACATGTAAATAATACAGGGTAAAGTTGCCGTTGCCGTATGACTGCCATTACAGTATCTTGTACGGATGGGGCCATTCGCAAACGAGTGGAAGAGAGTGGGCCAAAGAAATGAATTCTTGGGAGAATAGTGACAAAATAGAAATGAATGAATGGAAATTTTGATGTCAACGCCAGCCCAGGAAATAACTTGAAGTAAATACCATAAGGAAAATGTTTTCTGATGCAAATTAACCTTGAGGTCGTGATGGTCAACGGTAATTAAGTCCATGATCAAAACAAATATCAAAAAGAGAAAAGCACGCAACGGTCAAGAATGATAGAAAATGGCGATCAGCAAAGTAAAATGGTAAAAAGATCGCGATCGGGTGTGATACTTTTGGCCATTCGAGAACAAGCCAGCACTCGTTGTTCACGTCACGTCATGGGCGTGGAGTAGCGGAGTAAATTGTGGTCAAAGATTTGATCTTTGGACGATGCGGACTGAAGGCTCACATCGCTGCTGTTGATGCTGAAATATGCGGAGTGTGCAGCAGGATGCATTGGAGGATACTGGTGGCAGTTGGGATAGGCCAAGTCAGTGAATTGTCGGCGAGTGATTGTTAAGAAAGTAGGCAACTTGGGGTCAGTTGACTTCTGTTTGCTTTCCGAGAAGTCGGAGTTTTGACTGCAAAGTGTGGGAGACACTTTACTAATGGCAGGTACATATTCAGAGAACACCGAATTGGACTCCGATACTAACGACGATTGCAGTCCAGCCGATGCAGGGAATGTGACGCCAGTTTCTTGCACATTTTCGTGCTTCTTTGGTCCATCGCCAGTCTCATTTAGTCCAATGTCAATCTCATTTAGGCCATTGGTTTCCCGGAAGTTGACAGCCAAGAGCAGGCGGAGCAGCTGTGGCCCGCGCGAGCCAAACATCATCATGAGGTACGGAGACGCAGTTACTACAGCTTGCATCAAATGGCATTGAATATCCCGTACATCTGCCACAGTCTCGTCAACGAGAATGCTGTGGTTAAGTGTCTGGAAGCAAACATCATGCTCGTACAATGAGAAGGTTTTGTTAATCAAGTCAACAGCCGCGTTGGCTACCTGCAACGGTGAATATGCCACAAGATCGTAAGCGTAGCAGCCCGCATAGGCGACAAACTGTTTCATCATAAAAAACTCCCTGTGGTTGTCGTGGGTGTCATCGTTGTTAGGAATCCTATGTTCATGCGAATGAACCATGAAGTCGTCGATACCAGGGTCATTAAAACGCCATTCTAAAGCAGACATGATGTGCATCTCCATCTGGTTGAACATGCTTGCGTCGTAGTTGCAGCGCTTCCCGCAGAGTTTCACCAACTCGTTTACCTTAGGCATGCGGAACCTTTCAGTAGGGCCTCTGAATCGTGCGCCGGAGCCAAAGCCCAAATCGGCAATGGTGCGGACGCTACAATTAGTGGAATCGGACGTCAAATTGGCAAAGTGATTGTTGCCTCCATGGATTTTGGCTGCGATCCACAAACAGGTCGTGATAATGAGCTGTGCCTGGTCCAAGAGCACAATGCGCTTCAGACAGTAACGGTCAAAGAAGCGCACAGCCCGGCAAAACACAAACGGCAACAATTTCAACCGCACCAGCATCTTAAGCAAAAAATCCACCAATTTGTAGCGAACCGTGGAATCCAAGAATGGTTGCCGATTGTAGAGATGAATGTTGGGCGCCGTGGCATCCAGAGCGACCATCATGGTTTCCACAATGTCACTTTCGTATTCGTGGATACAAGTTTCGTGATTTTTCACCTCTCTTTTGTATAAATTGGCGGGGTACTTCAATTGGTGGATGGATACATGGCTATTTGAGAATGTGCCAGAGACTTCTGGCATGGTGTGGAGAGATAGGAGGGTGTGGTGGTCCGAGGAAGTTTTTAGGTACCTTTGGTTTTGACAAAGTCTGGGGTTCTAAAATTCAAAAATTAGGGGCTCTCGTGGCATTTAAACACATCGTCACCGCGTTGAATGCACCATCAATGCAAAATTTTGCGGAATGAGATTTACAACACATGGTGCATGCACTATTATAATAAAATGGCGCATACCCCTGGCTTTGTGCCGGAAATGGTTGAGAGCTGCATTAGCGGCGCAGCGTCTAACAAAATCATAAGCCGAGGTAACTCCAGCTAGAACCTTAAGGAGAAATTTAGGACTGCAATATAATTGCGGGAATAACTCCGACACCGACCATCAAAAAAGGCAAGAGCACAGTATATCCCACACGAGCAATGGAAGGTTAGTATTTCCATGAAGTATGAAAGGTTATATCCACGATGAATGGAATTTCAGGTAGCGTGGACGAATTGGGCTAAGTATCGGCGATAAGGCTTGGTTGACACTTCCGTTTACATGCTCCAAGTTGTTTGTTTACCTATGATTTGATGATTTTTAATCTGGGGACTTGCGTACAAAACTGGAATTGGCAGTGGAAGAAATAATCAATGTTGATCGTGAGAGAAATGGATGTTTTCGTTTGTAGCTACCGTAACTCATGTCCGTTCCCTACTTATTACTATATATCACTGCCTTTCTCTCTCTCTAGTTCTCCAAATCTCCAAGTCTCCAAGTCTCCAAGTCTCCAAGTCTCCAAGTCCATTGTGCAAGTCACTTTTCAAGAATTATTTTCTCAATTCTCTGATTTAATTCATTTTTCTAAACAAGTTCTCTGAAGAACCCAGTCGGGCCCTCTTTTCAATCTAATGACTTCAATAATATATCTTCTCATTTTTCTCAGCCAGCTCCAGCTCGCCAAAGATCAATTTTAACGATTATGGACTCACGTCGTACTGCCACTGTGGCCTTATCTTCCCTATCCTGTAGATTGATCTGTTCTCTTTTCCTGCAAATGCTTACTTTGACGCCGCGCCTACATCGTACAATTTTCGTCCTCCACATCGCCATGAAATTCTCCATATGTAAATCCGCCAATTCGTATTCCATATTTCCCTAAATAGCTCTTCGAGTATTCTTCCCTGACTGTTTTGGTTCTTCTGTTTTGGTTCTTCCTCATACCCAGACTTTTTACCTAGGATATGGGGACCAGCTTCCATTATCGTATGCGTCATTCCTCTTTGTGTTGCCCGGCACCACTCTTACTCTGGAATGCCTTCGTTGGCTATTTGGTACTTTCATTATCTTGATCGGGATAATATTATTGGAGAGTCATTATGATTCAGGACTTTCCTCTCGCCCAATTCGCGCACTTTGCATTACTTCCCGAATTCTTCCTACTTCATTGTCCAAATACTACATGTACGTTCTAGAAAAACATCGGGACATCTTGCACGAGGTTACCATGACCATTTGGAACATGTTTCTCCAAATCGTCCGCTGGGTTTACGTTTGGGAGTATCAGTGGCTACGGACTTTCATCCTGATCCTGTTCAAGTTTTTGGCCGCCCCATACATTAAGGTATGGTCATGGGTTCGTCCAGAGTTTGTTGCATTACACACTTTCTTTTCATCATTCATTTCGCCCTATCTCTTCTATCGGTTGACAGTAACGTTTGGCGTTTGGTACTTTCTATATGGTAAGTCATCGAATGAGGTCACCATACAGGAACATAGTTATGACTACTATTATCAAGACGACAAAGAATGGGAAAAATCTGGGATGTTGGAGTCGGAGTCACTTCCGTCATCTCGGGAAACTACTTCCTCTTTTAATGAAGAACGTGCACAAATTATTGACGATACCCCAGCAGAAATCTCAGTGGTCAACCTGACACACGATTTTGCACCCAAAGATGAAGTGGAGTCAAATATTCCCACTGCAGAAGGGCCCATTGTCCCAATTGAGGAAGGGAAATCCCTCGCTGCAACACCCTCTGAAGAGGATCTCCATTACAAGCTCGGCGAATATCGCATCCCACGCCTAGACAACAATCAAGTCGATATCACCAAGTTCCTCGACGATATTCTTCCGAAAGTAAGAAACCAAAAGTTCCAATTTGGTCATCTCGTTGCCGAACTTTCACAGCGGAACCACAAAAACTCCTTGATCGTCCACCTTAAACGCAGCCATCAACGCCAACCAATCACGAACAGGACACTTTTCAAACAACGAGTTCTTTCCTGCAAAAGAAGTACATCAGCCACCCACGGAGAGTATGCTAATGCCCTTCTTAGAGCGAGCGCATTAGCGACCAAAGTACCGCTTCGTCTTGAACGGAAACCCCTCGTGAACCTTCTTGACTTCTTAAAACGGACACATGAGTTGTCATTCTTACCAGCTCAGAGGTTCCTAAGTTGGCACTCCACTCTTAACAAGTTGCCGCATCCTACTCTAGACGAAGACACGCAAGAATATGCCGCGAGAATAGTGGGAAACTTTCGCCAGAGTCGTCCTCGTCGACGTTCGCCTCGTTCCGCCAAACGCTCTCCAAAGACCGACCCTATCAAGCCTAGTGTCGATCAATCTTTAGGGACCACGTCAGACTCCGCTCTTCCGGTCACGGAAATCATCATATTAAGCGGTACTAAACTCTACCCCATCTTAGGTACGGGATGTGAGTATTCGATGATGAGCGCAGACTTTGCGGCCAAACTCCAATTGGAAATTCATTCGGACCCTGATCGACCAACTACCACATTTTCAACTGTTGTCGAAGATCGAACCATACCCCGCCGATTGGCTTCCCTTCACTTCAAGTTTCCGAATGATGACACCATGCACCATGAAGCCTTTCATCTTGTACCTCAGTCTGGTATCTTCATATTTGGCTGCGATTTCATCCAACGTTTTAACCCAGATGTCATGGTCCGTGATTGTTCACCTAATGGCTTGAAGCACTTGGCCAAATACTTTGAATTCTAAGAGCGCGATACACCGTAAGAATATCAACGGATTCGTTCCTCTCAATACTACGGTCTGAAGGTATCAGTCAGCTATGTATAGAGCGGATTTCAGCTAAGGTCTCATTGTGAGTGGGGTGGAATGAATCGGCCTGTACTAATGATTCCTGAAAATTCATAACACTACAAAATATTGGGGTCCATGATGACTCCAGAACTTATAAAAAGAAGGATGTAGAGGATCCCTTACTGTCGTGGAATTGCAACATCCAGGAAACTTCAATTTTATTAAGCTTTTGATTCTTTCGATGGTTTTGATTCAATTCGGCGTGCCTTTAACCTGTTGGTTGGGTCGCTACAGGCTGGCTATCTATCGCTATTCTGTACTTCATATTGAACAGCATCAAGAAGTCCCAGAACACTTTGCCACAGTCCTGGGTCGACCGACTGGTTCCCCAGAAAATACCTCACTGGCTCCGGATTCGAGGTTTCGCGGAGCCGAATCTCTCATACGTTCTACTGGATTTTAACTCTCCCTACGCTCTCTTCGCCCCTTTGTATTGAAACCACTACTTGATAGTATCATCGAGACAATTATACTGAAGTCTACATCCGCATGGAAATTTCGTCTCCTTTAAATCTTCTATTAAAACAGATCATTCTAGTATATGCCAATTGTCTAAGCAAGGAAGTTCGACAGCATAGAGGGGACAGTCGAGTGGGCATCGATGTTAAGATTGCCATCATCTATTATGCCATCATCAATACTCTTTTTGATGATGTGGTCCCAGTCACTCGTGACGACAAACAACGTCTGCAACAAAGACACGAAGAAAAGCGCAATGAGCATACCAAGCCACAACCCCAAAAGTCCCAAGTCAACATAGAAGGCAAAGAAAAATGCAAGCGGTAACGCAATCACGTAGTAAGAGATCAAGTTGAGAACACCTCCGATCTTTTGTCTACCTTGACCTCTCAAAATTCCACCCGTAATACACGACAAGAAGTCATTGATTTGGTAAAACGCTCCCACAATCAACACCTTGTCAGCAATTTTCAAGACCACTTCATCGTCGGTATATAACGAAGCGAAAAATCCTCTAAACGTGAAGAGAATGGCTCCGCTCAAGGCTCCCAATACAAGGGCCGCCAACAAAGCGGCCTTTGTTGCCAACAATGCTGCCGTTTTGGAAGCAGCACCAATGTACCATGCAATTCTGGTGGAGGCAGCAATGGAAAATGCAAATGGAACCTGATACATCAAAATACAGGTGGTGGACACAATGGACTGAGCGGCCAAGTAATCCGTGCCGAAAGTCGACGCGGTGAAGGTGATAATTTCAAAAGCCAACCATTCAGCTTCCACCATCAAAACACCCGGAATAGATAAGTTGATCATCTTGGTCCAACTGGTAAAATATACCATGTCATACAATGGCTGTCTGGGCAAGCACTGGTAGCCAGCGACGTAAAGAGTGTATGCCAATAATGCAAAACACATGAGCCAGTTGGTAATCACCACCGACAATGGAGCACCGATGAATCCCAAACCGAAACGTTCATTCCAAACAAGAACATAATTTAAAAAGGCATTGAGTGGCGCACATACGAGAAGAACGTATGTTGAAGCATGGAAAATACCCTGTGCTTGTAAGAAATGCTTCAAGTTCTCGAAAATGATGAAACCTGGCAATCCAAATGCAATCACGCGCAAGTAGCTTGCGGCGAACGTAGCCAATTCTGCTTTCTCAGAACCAATCAACGCAATCAAGATTTGCTTGGAGGCAAAAGCCCACAAAGTCATCATCGGGATACTCAAGAGCAAAATCAAGTAGCAGCATCTCACAAAGTGTAATCCCACCAGATTGAAGTCCTTACGGCCGTATGCCTGAGCACACAAAGTATCCAAACAGGTGGAAACACCCTGGATAATAGCGTAACCACTAATATTGGCCGTCATAGAGGACAAAGAAACCGCAGCGAGTTCTGTGGAACCCAATCTACCCACAGAAAAGACAGAAGCGACAGTAAGGGAATATTGCAACAAGAATGTGATGGTCAACGGAACGGAATACTTAAACAACACACGAGCCTCGGTGGCTAAGGTAGTGTCTGGCTCGGCCAAAAGGGCGTTGGAATGTACAGATAATACATCTTGGATGTTGGAAGTATTCGATCTCACCGAGTGGAGTCCGTGTTCGATGCTGCCCCTAGAATAACGCCTGGTCAAGGAGAATTGCAGCGGAATGCTGTTAGTTCCCACGGAAAGGATGGAAGCTCTTCGTTGCTGGACATAGGCGACGACTTCCAAGCTGTCTACGTCGGAACTTGAACGTATGGAGCCAGTGGAAGTAACTGGTAAGAGAGCAGTGTGCTCATCGGATGGCTTGGGCATTAATGAGCTTATAGGATTAGCACGATGGCTGGAAATAAGTTAGAAGTAAAAAAATGGGATTGGGTGGGATCTCACAAAGGGCAATTCCTAGAAATATAGAAGGGAACTGGCGGAAAACTAGATAGATAAAGATATCGTATCGGTGAACGGAATTTACCTGTCTTATCGGTATGCAGGATGGATAGGGCGCTATCGGTGGGGAGGGCCAATTAGATATGCGATAGGGCGAGAATTTCCTTATTTGCGGCAAAGGATCCGGCATCAACATGAAAGTTTGGCGTCGACGTTTTGGCTATTTCTTTTAAGTTTAGAAACTTTCTATGACTAGGGTTAGGATTCGATTTGTAAGATTAGTGTTTTCATGCTGTCCACGTTCCCATCGGGGTTTCATGTAGAAATTGCGTTCGGCACATATCATGCTTTGATCGGATATTGAGCCCAAAAGGGAGCAGGAACTGGGCGAAGTATGAGAATTTGGCGTCGATTAGAGAGTCGTGGGTGGATACGTTCCTGGGAGATGAAGCAGTAGCGAAGAATATATTAGTCCCGGGTTTTTCAGTGCAGTTCTCGATAGTTCTGGTTTGGAACCATTTGGAAATGTTAGGCTCCTCTTAGTTCTTGATTTCGTATGTTTGGTTGCATTTGTTATGGAGTCTGCCACTCGCCCCATCATATCCAACGATATTCAATCCATCGAAATCAGTCTTCATATAAATTGGCAAATATTGATTTCTTCTATTTCAATAGCAAGGCAAATCAAATATCAACTCGATGCGATTTGGACACTTGCGGCTGTGTGAATGGCCGAAAAACCATTTCTTTTGACAAGTTCTGCGAACAGTCGCTTGACTAACGTGCATATTTCCCTGCCGGGCTCTACACCGTAATTTCCACTCGACCAGAGGACAATGCCGGAATTAGAGTTAGACTTCCAACACCCTATAGACTTGTGCCGGGACAAACGATTTCCCATGCAAACTTGACGGAATTCAGGTGATCGAATCATAGTAACGACCTACGATTCGGCCGAGTACCCAATGCAAAGTGAGAATACGGAATCTTGTTTCACTAGTTAGATTTACGAATGCATTTCCGTTTTCCAACTTGACAAATGCCATACCAGCTAGGGTGGATAATTGAAGTAATTATGCCAAGCTTAAATGCACTTTCGGAGGTTCTGGAAGTTGTAATTGTATGAGTGCAAGTGGAATGTACGGCTTCGAAAATTGATCTGAGTAGACCCAGATATATTTGTCACTTCCAACATTCTTGAAATTGATCTGACAAGGAGTTGAAAGTTTGGTTTCTCTTTCATCAGGGGATTCTCCTCCATTACTACTTCTCCATATATTCTTTCTACTTCCCTCCTCTCTATCATACCTCTCTATCTTGTATGTATTTCTAAAACTTTCCACGCAACAAGTTCTTCACCATATCCAATCCAGTAAAGTAACTCGTTCTTCCAAACGAGTAGTAGTCTAACGTCAGCGATACAAATGATACAAATCCAAATGGCAACATGGCAGGAATCCACCCCTGAGCCAACTCAAGCGCAAACGACCCTCCAGGCATCGAATACTGCTTCACCCATCCGCGTTGCAAGTGATGTTGATCGCCGGGCATGTAAATCTCGGGGGTTGTTGCATTTGGAAGTGCAGCCAACTGCTGACCGTACAAAATCGTGAAATAGTCGTCGGCATAGTGCACGCCGGTGTGGCCCTCGGTACCAATGGCCGAACCAAAGAAGATCAAGTACTCGGAGATCGAGGCATGCAAAATAAACATGGTTCCCATGGCTCCACCGGCATTATTGTAGACCCAATCCTCCTGGTTGAACTCGTTAACAATCCCCGGGTATGCGGCGGAGATTTTGGGTGCCAAATTGGTCATAATGTCCATGGCAGTACCACTTGGAACTTCCATCAACGTATCTTTGACAAGCTGCTGTAAAACGTCCTTGTCGAAGACAAAGCTAGAAGGGAGCCAGGTCTGGAACGACGCCTCGAGAATGGCAAACACAACCACGGCCACGGTGAGAAATTTGGACCACATTGTTGGAGAAAAGCGAAGGTGAGAATGTGAGTGCTATATATATGGCTAAACGACGCGACTATACGAGATGATGAGAAAAGCGACCATGATGAGAAAAGCGACCATGATGAGAAAAGCGACCAGTGGACAAAGGACAAAAATGGAAAGGGGCGTAGTATGAATGGTTAGACACCGACGGAATTACTGGGTTTTTTCTTGATTCCGATGCAAGTTGAAGATATTCCGTCGGAATTCAATCTAGTGCTTGTTGATGTTGTTGTAGGAAGTACGACTGCGAGAGTAGAGAGTTAGGAACGATAGGTGGGGATATATGAACTGTTTAATTAATTCTGGCTAGATTGTTTGGCTTCCTTTCCTTAACTTATGTCATGATTTCTTTTGCTTCCTAATTTGTTTCAATGTCTAGGTGCTACCGCTTCGCTATAGGAATATCTTCTCGATGTAGGAACATCTTCTCGTTGTAAGAACATTTTCTCACTGTAAGAACATTTTCTCACTATAGGAACATTTTCTCACTGTATAATCATTTTCTCACAGTAGGAACACTTTATAATCATTTTCCACTGTAGGTCCATTTTTTTGATTTTTATTTCTCTCCACTTCCCTCAATTTTTAGTTGCTACTCTTCAATTTCCTTCCTTTCTCTTTCTATTCTTTCCAACCTCACTTTCCACATACATACCAGTATCCTCCACATAACTCACCTACTACATTCATAATGGAACTCCATCAATTCATCACCGCCAGCCACGATCAAGATGACCTCGTCGACAAGCTAAATCGCTACATTCAGTCTCTACCCTTGTCCCCCACTTTGGCTGATGAACTTTCAACTTTGGCCCCACCAAACTCCGATAATGAACCAGTGTACAAGGTATTTGCTCTAGAAGCGCTCATGTATCACACGGAAATAGAAATAGACCACCAAAAGGTTGATAACTTGCTCAAGCAATTGGCTACCATCGCACTTAAATCCTCAAATTGCCTGTCTCTGCTCAGAATCAAGTACTTGGACTTGCTCACAGACTACCAACTTCTATTCTCACCTGATGTGAGAGAATTGAAGCTCATAGATTTGGTCAGCAAGAAAATCAACTTTTTGTCTGCGGAGGATGACTCTCTGCCGTTAGTTCGTGACATCCAGTTCAAAGTGCTCATATATTACCTTCTCTGTGGGTCGGACTTCAGAAAGAAGAACATTCATAAGTATTTGAGAGACGAAGACGTTTTCTCGAGAGAATTCCCTGTTGCCATCCAGAAATATATAGCATGCTGTCTGACAGGTGGTCTTATCCCTACTGAAGCCTATAGTGAGTTGGTCAGCCACTTGAATGAGTCTGTGGAGTTTCAAGCGGTATTCTCGAGACATAGGGGCCACCTCATGGAAAATTTTGTGGAGACAAACTTGGAGAAATTGCCCAAGTACTTCAAGAGCATTAGATTGACGAGAATCAACAGTTTATTGGGTGTCGGCTCGACGGTGGACATTGAGGATTTACTATTTCGCATGATTACTACCAAGAAATTCACATCACCAACGACTATCGATCAAATTGAGGGCATAGTGGAGTTTGGCGATCTCAACTCCAAATATGATCCATTCAACTCACATATCAAGAAGGTGTGTGATTTGGTCGAGACATTAACTCAGTGATCCTTAATCTACTGAACACACAAAATTCTCTCGATTCAACTAAATACGTGGCTCCACGATTTCTCGGAAGCTCATCTATAATTTCACTGGTCGTATTTGGAGTACTCCTTGGTCCAGTACTGTCTCAAAGGTGGATGTTTCTTTCCAATAGTAGTGATCTTCTCCACCTCGTCACTCGTCAACTCAAAGTCGAAAATATCCACAAACAGGGCAATTCTCTCCTCCTTGGCTGAGGTGGTAACCGGCAAAACATTTCTCTGGAGGGTCCATCTCAACAACACCTGCGAAGCAGATTTGTTATACTTGGTGCCCAACGTTTCCAAGTACTGGGTGAATTCTCCCTGCTCCCCCTTGACAATTGGGCCCAAAGGACTGTATGCCTCCACCAAAATGCCGTTTTTCTGAGAAAACTCAACCACTCCAGGAGTCTGGTCTTGCAAATACGCATTGAACTCAATCTGATTGATCACAGGCTTGATCTTAGCAACCTCCAACACCTCCTTTAAGTCATCTACGGAAAAGTTCGACACACCAATGTTTCTGGCAAGGCCGTCCTCCACCAATTTCTCGGCCGACTTCCATGCCTCCTTTAAATCATATCCATGAGACTCTTTCTTGATGAATGGGGCATGGAGCAAGTACAAGTCCACGTACTCGGTTTTTAACTTGTTAGCCAAGTGGTACTTCAAAGACTCGTAGGGAGATCCAAACGAAGATCTGGCAGTATAGCTTCCGTCTCCAGCAAAGAACTTGTCGGTGATGAACAACGAAGCCCTGTCTGTTCCGGCGATAGCGAGGCCGATTTCTGCGTCGGTATTGTAAACTTCGGCTCCGTCGATGTGGACAAAACCCTTGGCCAAGGCGAGTTTCAATGTTTTCACCAAGTTGGTGTCGATTTCGTCACGGCCCAATTTGAACCATTTCGTGCCGGTACCATAACCAACGGCGGGAATGGTGTTGCCATTAGACAAGGTGAACAATTTTCCAGAAAGGGACATTGGTGTCAGCTATAATGGTGTGGAAATTAATAATGCGTCAATGGGATAATTGTACTATTTATATAGTATCTGTGTCAAGGTGCTATATGTGTAGTATCCGTACGGCCGGAATTAGTCATTGGGTTCCACAGTGCTGACAACGCAAGCCACACAAGGAGAGAGCAAATGTGGATTCTGAGGGTTCAATTGTGGATTCTTGTACTGGTTTACACTATTTGATGGTCAATTGCTCTCGATTTTGCCCATTTCCACAACGATTCTGGTGTCCCAATTAGTAAGCGAGATCTCACCTTTGATGTCATCGTACAGTACCTCACCTCGTATCTAAGGGTTTAGTTCATTCATGCAATTTAATTATTTCATACAATGGAGTTCATTCATGCAATTTATTCGTCTATGTAATTTTACAGCATCAAACTTTCATGACACATATTATTCGTAATGCAGCCACCCCTAGTAGTAGCCCAGGCCAAGTTGTAACAACGACTTGGCCACGGAGAAACTGTTGGGAGTGCCGAAGCTGGATCCTCTCAATGGCGACGACCCCAACATATCTTTACGCTTGATATCCTGATGGGTCTCGTCGGCAGTCTCGTCAATGGTCTCGTCACTATTAGCGTTGGCCATGTTGTACATCAAGGTCCGAGTAGTGGCCCTGATGGGAGTCTTTAAGATCTTGTGAACGGAAGGAAGACGGTGGTGCCCAGAGGAGAGAGGAAGCCTGTGGGGGTACAGATTGTGGAATGACGACAGCTGTTTTATGTGGTAGAGGCGCAACTGGCTGCCTCCATTGGAAGAACCCGAGTCCTTCAGAGTTGAAGCCACGGGATTGGTGGCCAGCGAAAGCTTCTGCGCTACCGATGTCAACAGAGGACGCGCCCCCAGCTTTGGCTTTTGCAAGTTCACGTTGGCGGCGCCATGGAACGTCCGTGGACGCGGAGCCCGAGTCTTGGAAACCCGGAAGGTGGGGCAAGAAGCCATCAGATTGTCGCGATTCAGTTTCAATTTGTAGAACGCGAGCTGCAACCGGAGCTTCAACTTGGTGGCGGCTAGATCGGCCTTGACGTTGCGGCTGTTTGTGATGGTGTAGTCGGAGAAGCTTTCTGAGGAACGTGGAACCAGGGCAAGCGAGGTTGTGGAGGGTACAATCACGCTAGCGGACTTTGTCAACGCCAATTTTGGGGTGTGCGACGGCGTCAACGGCAACCCGGGGAACTTGCGCTTGTGGAGCGGCGACCCGATGTTGATGTTGATGGGCGCTAATGCCACTCTTTTGGAGGGAGTGAAAGACACTGGCATGAGAGTAGTGAACCAGATACTGGAAACCCGAAAGACCGAAGGCGAAACGCGGAAGACTAACAACGAAAGACCAAAAACGAAAGACAGAAACGAACGTGAGGAAAACTTCTTGGCGACACCGATAAGTTGGGACCGAGATTGGTTATTCTATTGTTTGTTCCAGGTTTACTATCACCAACTAGTTTTGTGGAAACGACCCGTGTGAGCAGAACACTGGATATATGACTCGCGACGTGGTGGTAAACAGATCCCAAACAATGCTAAATCAAAACAGATGGACCATCACCAAATTAGAAATGGCGTGCATGGACTTGTAGGCTAAACTATGAGCACCAGCGTGTCTGTTTATTTTGGCCTGTATGAGCGGTAGTATGCAGGAAGTTCTGGCGAAACTAGCAGACCAGGACAGGGTGTGAAATGAAAAAAGGAGTGGTAATTTTTGTTGAAATATTTGTGGAAAATGGGTAAGGGTGTGATGTTCTACTTGAATTTTGTAAATGGGTACCGTTCGTAAAAGTTTACCACAGGTCAGATATTAGGTATTCTGGCAGAAGTGTATGTCACATTATTCTCACTTTCATCGAAACCTGCAAAGCCAATACCACTTTCCTGCTTGGCGGGGGCTCCTGCATTGCCGAACACCTAATGCACGATCATGATGCAGCCCAGCTTCCATTGGCCAGAGGGAATATCGCGTAGAGTCTAAGATGGGAATGGATCTCCAGAACTGTGAAGCCCCGGCCAAAACAATAGATTTGGATCGTAGTGCAATCTGGGTAGACTCTCGCCGGCAAATGTCAATGTTAAGGTTTTTTGTTCTGTTTCGTTGTGGAATTTTTGGATTTAGGTTTTGACCGCTCGCTGCCATTCGTATAGAGTTCGCGCATATGCGAACATGGATTAAGGTTGCAAATGTTTCATATAACTAACATTCCGACAATTTCTTCTAGCCAGAATTGTGGAAATGATTTAACTTTGCCAAACTTCAGACAATTGTATTATTACTCTCTTTTGTCCATTCTTTTGTGTGGTGAGGTTGTAACTACTAGCCAATGCTGACTTTCTTCCCAGTCATCACTTCAACCTGCTCTCTGCACTCCGCTGATCCATCATCATCAAAATCCTATAGTAATGCGCCCATTTTCATCCAAATTCCATTCTGAAAAGCTCTTCCGTTTTCAGCATCCTCCAAATATCCCCTTCCCGAATTGCACCCCGCTATTTGCAAAACTCGATTTTTACCATCCACTTGTTGTGTTGCACTTTTGTCTGTTCTGGGAAAAACTATAAAATATCTCCAAATTCGCGGTGGCTGCCCAAACAAACAACAGTGAGGTTTTCCTCTTTGGTTATATTACGTCGCGTGGCGTGCTTTCTTACGTGGGGCGGGTGATGACTGCCTCAATATTTAGATTTTTGACTCTTTTGGATTTTGCCTTTTAGTGTTGTTCCGTGGGGCCAAAGAAGCATGACTAAGTGCTTTGCATAAGAAGGCATCGTTCGGTAAAAAGAAAACTACAACTATAGGAGCTTCTAGGTAGACACCGTTAATCATCAAGAAAAATGTTGTCCCTTAACACAAGAATGGATAAGTGAGTACACTTTAGATCTATTGACAATGGTCGCTTGCAATTTAACTCCGAATCACACAAATGTCCCACCATTCTCACAACCCACCGTTTTCACACTAAAGTTCCACTATCCTAGCCCTCATAATTCCATTTCCCTCAGCTCTCCCCTTCATTTCTTCAACTCGCAGTTTTTCGCCTACTTTCACCTTTCGCCAACTTTCACCTTTTCGCCAACTCTCACCTTTTCTCCTGCTCTCTCATTATTTCCTCTACTCCCTCCACCTCTCTACCTCCTCGCCTGACCTATCCTCCTGCACCCAACCCATCGATAAGAATCCCTCTTATCACCCTCTCCACCCATACCATGAGTATCAGAAGCAAACTCTCCTCGCTAAGAGAATACTTGACTCCCATCAATAACGAGTCGAACTTTCGCAAAACAGGCGAAATCTCCCCCGAGGAGTTCGTCAAAGCCGGCGATTACTTAGTGTACAAGTTTCCCACCTGGAAATGGGGAACCTGCCCTCCCAACTTACAGAAGAAGTTCTTGCCCGCCGACAAACAGTATCTCATCACCAAGCACGTGCCGCTGTACCAGCGGGTGGCGTCGTACTTGCCTGAATCGCCAGACCAGACCGACGAAGATCAATATCCTGATAGCGACAGTGAGTGGGTTCCTCGTATCACCACCTCCTCGGTAAACGCCATGAAGCAGCAGCAGCAACAACAGGATTTGGACGACTTGATGGACGAAAATGTCGAGGACGCCGTGGAAGACGATCTCGACGAGTTCACCCACATTGAGTCCAACGAGCTGAATCTCCGTAAGTACGACCTCTACATCTCGTACTCCACGTCGTATCGAGTGCCAAAGATGTATTTGGTGGGATTTAGTGCCAACGGCATCCCACTTTTGCCCCACCAGATGTACGACGACATTTCGGGCGATTATAAGGACAAGACTGCAACCATCGAGAACTTGCCAATGTCGTACAATACCACGGCAGTCTCGATTCATCCCTGCAAGCATTCTTCGGTGATGAAGGTGTTTATGAAGCATGCGAAGGCGAAGGCTGCGGCCGATGCAGATTTAGCGGATAATATGGAGAAGTTGGACTTGGAGGGTGAAGACAATGGAATTCGAGTGGATCAGTATCTTGTGATTTTTCTTAAGTTTATTGCGAGTGTTACGCCGGGAATTGAGTACGATTTCACCATGGATGCACTCTGAGGAGCAAAGATTGGCTCATCCAGATTCGTCTCTAGACCAGATTCGTCTCTAGACCAGATTCGTTCTAGTCCAGCTGGGCTGGGTATCAGTTTTCAGTTGATTAATTTATTTCTAGATGCTCGTCAATGGCGAGTTTCAATACCACTAATATATAATGTAATGCTTAGCGGAGTGTTATGGTAGGAGGTCGATTGGCTGATCACTGAGGTTTCGTTTTCTATTGAGAGCCACGAGGTTCTCCAATTGGACCTCCATTCAAATTCAACATCTTCTCTCATTCATTTGCCTATTGCACCTCCCATTTATTTACTATTCCCCATTCATTTCCTTTCTACCTTTGCTTTCTCCAATTTGGTCTCCAAGTATTCTCCCATTCTGCATATCTAATTATCCACCCATTGTTCCCTCGAGTCCTGCTTTCTCCGCACAATCCGCTATCGCGAATCAACTCCATAGCTCATTTTCCCCATGGAAGACTCTACAATTCACAGCCGAAAAAGTCGTAAGGACAAACATGAAGACACAAAAGAGTCTATCGAAGATGTTCCCATTAGGGAATTTCTGCCTGATTCCGGTAACGACCAGACTCAATTGACCAGAAGCCATTCTCGTCACTCTCGCCATAAGGTATCTCAACAGAAACAGGAACTCAAGAAGAAATTGTACCAGTCAAGAAGAGTAACCTTCATCTTGGGTGCCATTATTGGGCTTTTGGCCACCGTTGTCATCACCGCCATGCTGTCGGAAGATATCAAGTCTGAGTTGGACAGATTGATTAGCTTTGACTCCATCAACGTATTCTTGGACGACTGGAAAGGTGCGTTGCCGCTCTCTTTGCAGCAAATGATTGAAACCGACGACAAGTCCAAGAACGAGTTGCTTGGATCCGCTCAATCGTTCTCTGTTGGTCGTAGAATGGCCAAAATGTATGACATGACCGACAAGTATAATGTGGTGATGGTTCCGGGAGTAATTTCCACTGGAATCGAGTCGTGGGGACTCAGCGAAGATAGCGAGTGTCCTTCAACGCCCCATTTCCGTAAGAGGTTGTGGGGATCCTTCTATATGTTGCGCACTATGGTGTTAGATAAAGCATGCTGGCTCAAGCACATAATGCTTGATACCGAAACGGGGTTGGATCCTCCAGGAATCAAGCTCAGAGCGTCGCTGGGCTTTGACGCGGCCGATTTCTTTGTAGCTGGTTACTGGATCTGGAACAAGATCCTCCAGAACTTGGCCGTGATTGGATATGGTCCGGATAACATGATTAGTGCTGCCTACGACTGGAGATTAGCGTATCTAGACTTGGAAAGACGCGACGGGTACTTCTCCAAGTTGAAGGGTCAGGTCGAAACCACATACAAGCTCAATGGCCAGAAATCCTACTTGGTGGGCCACTCAATGGGTGTGCAAATCATCATCTATTTCATGAAGTGGGTCGAGGCTGAAGGAGAACTCTACGGCAATGGAGGAAAGGACTGGTGCAACAAGTATTTGGCTGGAATCGTCAATATTAGTGGGTCTGTGTTGGGGACTCCTAAGGCCATTCCTGCGTTGATGTCGGGAGAAATGAAGGATACTGTGCAATTGAACCAGTTGGCAGTGTACGGATTGGAGAAGTTTTTCTCTAAGAAGGAGAGAGTGGAGATGCTCCGGACCTTCGGAGGTGTTCCCTCAATGATTCCCAAAGGAGGAGATACTATCTGGGGCAACTTGACACAGTCGCCTGACGACCGAACAAACCAACCCCATTCGAATGATTCCGATGTATCGGTGGAAGATTTCAAGAATGAGACTTTTGGCCCGTTTATTAGATATCATGCAAGAAAGAGCAATGCCGCCTCCATCACTGGAATCGAAGACGACAGCAAAGACTTCACAATGACAGAGAGTATCGAAGTACTTTTCAAGGAATCGCCTGATTGGTTTTCCAAGAGAGTGAAGGAGCAGTACTCGTTTGGAATTGCGAAAACTAACGAGGAACTTGAAGCAAATAACCAGGATCACTCCAAGTGGGTGAATCCGTTGGAGATTACACTTCCAAATGCTCCAGACATGAAGATCTTCTGTTTCTACGGTGTGGGAAACCCTACCGAGAGAGCTTATACATACAAGGAGGACGATACCAATTCTGGATTGCCGTTTGTGATTGATACTGAGAGCAAGAATCCTGTTTTCTTCGGCGATGGAGACGGAACGGTATCGTTGATGACCCATACCATGTGCCACGAGTGGCAGAAGGAAGGAACAAGATTTAACCCCAGCAATATCCAAGTCAAGGTGGTAGAGATCAAGCATGAGCCGGATAGATTTGATATCAGAGGAGGAGCCAAAACTGCCGAACATGTGGACATTCTTGGGTCTGCAGAGTTAAACGAGCTTGTCCTCAAGGTTGTATCAGGACATGATGATCTCATCAACAACACCTATGTGTCTGAATTGCACGACATCGCAGCGGGCCTCGATCTTTGAAGATGACGTAGTCATAACCGGTATGAATTAATAGGATGGGCAGACTTAGAGAATGATTTCACGTTTATTGACATACTTTAGACACTTGTACTTAGGCTGCGAAATAATCTCCCTGCACCAACGACCTGTTTCTCCAACTATGGACACACCCCAGATAAATGCCGTGGAATGTCGGTTTTGTAGCAGGAAATTCGCCTCCAAAAGTACATACGGACGTCATCTAGACTCTAAACGTGCAGATGCCCTCCATCCAGCCGAAGAGGTCGATGCTCTACGAAAGAATGTGGTGAGAAGAGGAGAACCAAGAGTAGTGGACCCCACCAAACAAGAACGCGACAGACTTGCCAAACAAGAGGCTGCTCGCAGTTATAACCTGAAAGTAGACGTCAAGGAACGGAACAAGAAAAGGAGAAAAGAGCGAGATGTGCGGATTAAGTCCAATCTAGACGCATACGCTTGCTTTCTTAGTAAATTAGCGAAAGGCAATGTGAAGGAGCCAACAACATTCTTGGAGATGGTGGCGGTGTATTTGCCAATGAGTAATTGGCCGAAATTTGGAGATTTTCCAGCAGAAAGCGAATTACAAAAGGTGTTGGCCGTATTGGTGGGAAGATCGGCAGCGGAGAGTGTGTTTCCCGCTTGGGCCGACTGGAAGAATTTTGACGGAGACAAGGTGAAGATGTGGCAAGAGACTAGTGATAAGGTTCTTCGAGAGGCATTGGGAGAAACGAGTGTACATGAAATTGTGAATTGTGAAGCAATGGTGAAGGAGAAGTGTAAGGAGGGAGTGGAGAGTTATTCACAGGGAGATATATTTGAGTTGTTGATGAGTGGAGATGAAAGGTGAAAAGAATTGGGTGGGATTGGATTAGAATGATGGGAATTTGGGTACTAGAGATGAAGAGGTATGATTGTGATGGATTGGGATGTATCAGTGAAAAGAAGGAGAGGCTTGAGAAGGAACAGATAAGGAAAGCGAGTTGAGCACCAAAGAGAGTAATATTATGACAAATAGGATGGCGAATGAAGGGTGAAGAGCAAAACTTTCAATTATATTCTTAAAGCCAATCAGGCTCTCATTTGGTCATCATAGATTATAGGTTAAGTGGAAAAGACACGAGACATGGCCAAGAACAATATAAGCAACAGCTAAACGATAAAAGCTAGTTAGAATCCAAACAAAACAACACACTCCTCAAAATTTCCAGTACTTGTCCTATCCCAATATCCCAACTCCCAACTTCCCCCGTATCTCCACACATCCACGACCTTACTGCACTTACCCTCACACTCACACGTCCAACACTATCAACCACACTATGAGGTATGTTCAATTCGTCCAGAGGCGCCATCGCCACTAACATGTAGCGGAAAATTCGTCAGAGCGTCTAAGTACAGACACGTGTTTGGCCAGGCCGCCAAAAAGGAATTGTGCTATGAGAACTTGAAGATCACCAAGAACGCTTGGGACTCCAACATTATCAACACCAACGGAAAGTATCTTTTCGTCAATTGGGATGCCTCGGGAGGAGGTGCATTTGCTGTCATTCCCCTCACTGAGGTCGGAAAGGCCCCGGATACCGTTCCCTTGTTCAGAGGTCACAAGGGCCCAGTATTGGACACGGCCTACAACCCATTCAACGAGCAGCAGGTGGTGAGTTGTTCGGAAGACGGCAAGATTTTGTTGTGGGACATTCCTCAAGATTACTCGTTCCACAACTACGTAGACGATGAAGGCAAAATCAAGACCTTGGAGCCAACAAAGGTTCTCTCGGGCCACACCAGAAAAGTTGGCCGTGTGGAGTTCCATCCGTGCGCCGAAAATGTGTTGGCGTCGTCCTCCTTGGACTACACGGTTAAGATCTGGAACGTGGAAACTGGTAAAGACGAAATCACCTTGCAACACAAAGATTTGGTGACGTCGTTTGCGTTCAACTATAACGGCTCGCTTTTGGCCACCACTTCCAGAGACAAAAAGTTGAGAATCTGGGATGTGAGATCGGGAAAGATCATCTCGGAGGGTCCAGGTCACACCGGTGCAAAGCCTTCCCGTGTGGTTTGGTTGGGCAACACCGATCGTATTTTGACCACGGGATTCTCCAGATTATCGGACAGACAGGTGGGAATCTGGGACATCAACGACATCGAGAAGGGTCCAATTGATGGTTTCTTGGTGATAGACTCGTCTTCTGGTGTGTTGATTCCGTTCTTTGACGAATCAACTTCTATCTTGTACTTGGCAGGTAAAGGTGACGGAAACATTCGTTACTACGAGTACGACAGCGACGAACTCTACGAGTTGTCTCAATATCCTTCCACGGACCCACAGAGAGGCTTTGCGTGCGCTCCAAAGATCAAAGTCAACCTCCACGAGAACGAGATCTTGAAGTCTTTCAAGACTATAAATGACAACTCGATCGAGCCAATCTCGTTTGTTGTCCCTAGAAAGTCCGAATTGTTCCAGGAAGATATCTATCCAGATGCATCATCCGACAAGCCTGCACTTTCTGCCGCCGATTGGTTTGCCGGCAAGATTGTCAATGGTCCATTATTGATGAGCTTGGAGTCGCTCTTCGACGGAAGTGCTGGCGAGGTCAGAGATTCCACTCCGGCAGTGAGCATTTCTGAAAAGAAGAAGGAGAAGGAGACCAAGGCGGAGATCAAGGCTGCCAGCCCCACACCTAAGGTGTCAGTTCCTTCCACTCCAGCACCTAAGGAAACTACTCCTAAGGAAAAGGAGGTGGATGAAGTATTGAAGTCGTCCGATAAGGTCGACAATCTCCTTAACAAGGTTGTGGACGAGTCTGATGATGAAGACTCTAAGAGAATCAAGGAGAGTAAGGATGACGATTGGGAGGAGGTGCTGAAGCCTATTGAGGAGCCTGTTGTGGAGAAGAAGGAACCTATTGTGGAGAAGAAGGAACCTGTGGTTGAGAAGAAGGAACCTGTGGTTGAGAAGAAGGAACCTGTGGTTGAGAAGAAGGAACCTGTTGTAGAGAAGAAGGAACCTGTTGTGGAGAAGAAGGAGCCTGTGGTTGAGAAACCTGTAGTGGAGGAGAAGGAGCCTATTGTTGATAAGAAGGTGGATGCAAAAGAAACTCCAAAGAGCGAATCAAGTCCAAGCTCCACAGGTCAACCCACCTTGAGAGGTACCGTAGACAAACTCGCTAAGCTAGTGGAGAGCTTGGAAAAGCAGGTTACCCTCTTGATGGAGAGCGGCCTTGAGAAGAACCATAAGATCGAACTGTTGGAGACGAAGATCGAAGAACTCTTGAAAAAGTGAGGTATCATTATGTGATTTTATACTATAGAAATCGAACCCTTAGTCCTTCTTGATGTCGTAGAATTTTCTGAAGATCAAGGCAGAAAGGTTCTCAGTATCGAAAGTGACCATGCCGTTGAACATTTCCCAGGTCTTCTTGTTCTCATACTGGTGATCCAACAATTGATCCAAGGTTATAGATCCACAAGCACCTGGAATAGTCACCGACCCATTAGCCGCCTCTATCACAAATGTTCCCAGAGTGTGACAACTAAACATGAAATCAAGCTTGGAGCTCGAAGCCCCCTTCCCAAAGAGATCTCCACCAATGTCCTTGATGATTTCCTGATCCATGAGTCTCTTGACAGAATACTTATACGATCCAAATTTGGGCAACCGGTTATTTTTTCTAAGCTGGCGGTGATAGAAGTATTGCTTGCTGAATACCGGGATAATGTTGAAGATCTTTTTCTCCTTTGGTTTGAGTTGCAACTCTCCAAGAACCTTCTCGATGTGCAGCTCGTAGTCCTTGAGTTGACGAGTCAAGAATATTTCCTTCTCAAGCAACTTGCTGACAGTCTGGTTTGCAATCTTCAACTGTGATTTTCTCGACACCCTTTGCGAGTCCTTGGTCTTGATGTCAACGACAATCAGATTGAGAAGCTCTTGGAACGAGTTCTTTCGTGTAACAATTTCAAGTGACTCTAACTGAAGAATCACCTTGAGTGCGAGTTTCTTTAAGTCAATATAGCTCATTTTTGTCAAGTCGCCCAAGAATGATTTTCCATAAGGATTCACTTCGTAACTGTTTCCAGAGCCATCATTTTCACTGTCTATGATCTTTCGGAACTTTTCTTCGTGAAAGGGTTTGATACCATGAATGAAAAGTTCCAAGAGATCGTCCCCGTCTTGAACTCTGATAATATAAAGCAAACACCGCTTAGCCTGGGTAAGAAGCTGTCTAACTTTGGAATCTGCAACGGTATCTTCCTGGGTCTTTGGTGACAATGTTAATGTGATGCTGCCCATCTCTGTGAGAGTGACAAAATCGTCAGCGGAATTAACCATCTCGTTTAACTCGCTTACAATTGTGTACAACTGGTCATCCAAGCTCGGAGCCACCACATCAAGGTTTCTGGTGATCATTTTTTCCACAGCAATCATGTCACTGACCTTCATGGTCAATTGTGGCTTTGAATGGGAGACGATATCATCGTAGTCGTTCATCTCGTACTCGATTTCCAACAGCTTGACGTTGATAACCTCTTTGATAACGACTCGTACGGTTTCCACACAAGAAACAACATAGTCGTTCAAGGGTTTCATGAAGTTGTCGGTGAATGGCTTCATAGAGAACATTTGCAACAAAACTCTGCTGAGATGCTTCAAGTTCTCATCCAGAGCGCTTGGGGATTTGACTGCTGCGCCATATGGTTCTTTTGTGGAATATCCGAAGTTTCCTGGAAATTGCAAGATGTTGTTGAAGTAAAGTTTGATTAAAATCACTCCGGCAACTGCAAGATGTTGTTGTTCTGAATGATCTGGGAAATTCACTGTCGAGAGCTGGTATGCCTGGTTGGCAAGAATCCTGACGTGGAGAGGAATTTCTGAAACAGACTTTTGAACCAACTCGAGCGAGTCAGTGGCTGCTTCTCTCAATGCCATTAAGTTTCTTACGAATGCTGCCGAAACCTCCTCGTCACTGATAGCTTCCTGGGGTGTGACGTTGATCTTCTTGGATGAGGACCCATGGATCCTGGTCTCTTTTTCCCTTATATGATTGTAGATGATGGAAGGATCGGATTCAAAGGTGAGTTCATCGTCATCAATGACTCTTGACACAATCTTTCCAAAAATTTGCTTGAGATGCGTTCTCTGGTAGAGGTGGTTATTGAAATCGACAATATAGTCTACCCAAAAGGCAGATTTGGCCTTTGTGATATCTGCAATGTTCGTGCTTCTTGTCATATCGGTCTCCATCAAGGAGCAGATGAACTTCAATAAGAAAAACTCCTCCCTTGAGTGGGAATTCACGGAGCCTCTCCCAATCGGATATACCAGAAGAATTTGGTACTGGAGAGTTTTCATGAACTCATCACGCTCACAGCCCGGATGATATTTGAAGAGCCTAATCCAATAAATTGGTTTGGTTTGCAAGAAATAGAACATTGACAGATATAATTCAATTCTCTTTCTGGCGGAAGTATTCAACTTGTCCAAGCGTTTCACGTTCATTGTCTTTGGCTGAATAGGCTTGTAGGCTTTGAACTTGTTGTTCTGCTTCATGAAGTCTTCAATGGATATCTTGTTTTTGTCCAACAAACTCAACTTGATATCCAAATTCTCGATCAGCAGCTCCAACTCTTCATTATTCTTGGACTTCTCAAGAATGACATCCTTGAGCTTGCTCAATTCCATCTCTTCCTGAAAGTCGGTGCCACTGTTGGAGAGCAAGTAAGCAAATTTTCTGACCACACTAACTGGTGGATTCTTCATGTTTATCAATGCCTTGTAGGCGGTTTGGGTGTACTTGCTTTTGAGAATCGACTGTGCTTTGATCACTAAGTCAAGGTTTTCTGTGTAGTAATTTTCCATCAGTTTCATCTCCTTAGAGACCTTGATTGCTCTGATTTTGGCTTGCAAAGTAATTACCGAGTCAACACCCTCATAGATGTCCTCCATGTCGACATCTTGGCGGAATCGAAGCAAAATTCCCCTGAACATGGTCTGGATAGGAATGATCTCAGACTCCGCAACAACCTCCAACACAGCTTTTTTGTAATTCACCTGTCTTCTGAGAAAGTTTCCTCTTGCTTTAGCGAAGAGCTCGTTCATTTTCACGTCTTCTCCAAGCAATGTGATCAATACATTATTGCAGAGTCTTGTCCTCAAGATTGCTCCCCTTCCGATGCTCTGAAGCTCTTTCAAGATATTGCGCTCTCTGGAAAGACTTCTCAAGCATACCCTCACTATATTTCTGGATTGGCCACCTCTGATGACTGATTGGAGACTGGTTACTTCCTTGTCGTCTAAGCGAGAAACAATGGACTTGTTTGTTTGTCTATGATATAATGCTCTACGAGCAATAGACTGGAGGGCTATGACAGAAGGTTCAATGTAAACTCTGTTTGAAGCGGTGCTAGACACTCTTTTGTGGATATCTTTGCCTCGAATAATGCATTGGAGTTGAAGCAAATTGGACTCGTTATTCTGTAAGTCGGTTTTCATATTTCTGAACCGACATCGAACAAGATACCCACGAACGAGATTCTGGGTCTTCCTGATGGATTTTTCGTCTTCTGGACCGAAATTGTAATTCAAAAACCTTCTCAGAAGATTACTTCTAGCAACCGATTGCAAAGTTGTTATTTCTTGCTCGTACAAACGCAATTCATCCCGATGACGGTGCACAGTCCTCTTCCTGGTGAGTGTGCCTCTGATGATAGAGAAAAACTCTGTGAGCTCCGAATCGTAGGATCTCAACATGATCTTGTCGACAAACATTTTGTATCTGAAGAGGGCACCCTTGGACACTGCCTGTAACTTGATGATATTCACATCATGTGTAGCCAACTGAGAAGAATGTCCATCAGTCACCGACTTGGGCTTGTGCACAATCGGCGAACGCAAACGAGGGGAAGTTGATCGAATAGAATGTTCTGCAGCAAATCTTCTTGTTGGACTCCGCTCCGGTGTTTTCAGAATAGCCGCAGATAAATCAGGTTTTCTGACGCTGTTCAACTCGTAAGGCTCCAGTAGCAGATTCACAGACGATTGGTCTCTGAATGGATTTGGATCCGGTGACGAAATTGGCAGTCTGGGTGGAAGAGCCAATTTTGTGGGGGATTGCATGTTCAATGTTTTGTTAATGTAGGAGTTGTGGCCATCGGAACTCGTGCTGTTGTCTGCACTGGCGAAGTTGGGCAAATGATGACCCACCAATGCTCTGGTAGCTATTTTGATATCGTCGTCTGAAAATTCAAGCTTTCCAACCAAATTCTCGATGGAAGGGTACGAGGCGTCCATCTGGTTAATGATGTAGCTCATAGCATGAAGACAGAACCAAACTTTGGGAATATCTTTGGCGTCGTAGAGATCGGTGAGCTCGAATCTGAACAAATCGGGGATGTTCAAGTATTGGAGCAACCTGAAGAAGCGGTTGATATTTTCCGTGTGTCTGAACTCGAGTTTGAGATCATTCGTATAAGCTGCTTTCTTAACTGGTAAGAACACATTGGCCAATTTGGCCAAGTAGATCCCGTTCTGGATATAGGCGATGAGTTCGGCGGGTTCCTGAGCAATTTTCTCTTGTAGAACAGCCTCGAGCCAGTTTTTGATGGCGGCGATCCGACATAAGTATTCGTACCCCTTCGCAGATTTATCATTTGGTCTGGTAGGTGACCTTCTGCCAGATGGAGTCATTGGAGCAACAGTTTTGGAGCTCGATCTGGATTTCGGAGAAGTTTTGAATGACGAAATCGTCGCAGAAGGCGTGTCAAAGGATGCACGTAAAAGTGGAGATCTTGCTGGGGTGTCAATGTTCATTTGGCGGGCCATATCTTCCAAATCTGGGGAATCTTTTTTGGCATGGAGATTGGTTTTGGAGTTGAGCTTGAGTGTTGTTGCCAACGGCCGCCGGCGCGGCGTGGAGTCTTCCAACGCCTCCAAATAGCGGGAAGCGATGTTGCTAACGGAGGCCATTGAAGTGGGAGAAGAGAGTTTGGAAATGGGTGAGTTTATGTTTGGAGAGGTCAATTCGATGGTATTACCGCATTGGGCGAAATCCACAATAAAAGACGGTGTGCAACCATAGAGCTTAAAACATGGAGAATGGATGAATCTGCGACGCAGAAATGGAGGAAATGGGGACTGGGATATACTGAAGAGTATAAGGAATTCCATTTTATATTACATGTTCGATGTTATGTTGATTGGCTGTTGATGTGAAAGTCTGACTCGAGACTGTGAGAACAAGAATAATGGTACAGTATCATAGCATGGATTATCGACATTACAAACAGCTGGACATAAACTCTTAAATTGCATTATTCTAGCAACTACATTAGTTCTAGTAGTTAAATTAGTTCCAACGAACATTAATTTGAGAAAAATAGCTGTAATCTAACCGAAGAAAGTTAATCGTATTGAACAGTAGCAACAACTGAGAAATGCAAGGACCCACAAGTACATCTTTATTGAATTAATTATAAACAGAAACGTATTGTATATTGATCCGGAGATGAATCTGTAAAAGGGGTATTCCGGCTGCCCTTTAAAATAATAATGAACACCTACTCAAGAAAGTCAATCCTGATCGAACATTACTTCTACTAATCATTCGCAACAAATTAATCCTGAGTTCAGTGTACATTCTGAGGAAAAATATTCAATACCAACCTGTAACCGATTAAACACTGGTGTATATATTCCTAATCCCACACTGATCTTGTAATCATCCAAATACTCAAATCCTCCCCTTCTGCCGTTTATAATTATCTTCCAAAAACCGAATCGTTTGGTCCAACGAATCCAAATGCGCCCGTTGGTTTGGAAGTGAGCTCTTGAGCCCAGCAAGCACCCTGATGCTCTCCTCAAGTTCCCCCACAATCGCATCGCTATTCGGGATCGTCTCCTCCATCGACGGAACCTCTACATTCTCAGATTCATCCTCGCCCAATTCTTTAATGATGGCAGTAACTTCCTGGTCGGTGCCGGCCACCAACGACTCGTAGGCTTCACGCGTCCGCTGCGGAAGCTCCCGTCGGAGCCGCGTGACCTCGGTGGTTTCCTGCTCCACCAGTTGGATCACTACCCTGAGTTGCTGGTTCAATTCTGTATCGAACGGAACCACTTCCTCCAACGGCTGAAGCGCGAGAATATCACGAATCAGTACGTTCTCCTCGGCCAAGTCGCGGCCATCCACTATAAACGCCAGTTTGGCTAATTCAAATGCGGCAGCGAGATTGTCGTTGACGATATTTTCCACATCTACTCGGAGTGGGTCGAGACGGTCGGAAACAGGAAGGTGTTGCAGAATTTTTGCTTGCGACGCCACGAGAAATTGTCGATAGAGATGCGCTAGATCTTGCTTGGAAAGAACGATTTTGTCGTAGTGTTGAGCGCTCATTCTGTGAGTCTATGACTAGTAATTGATGTTGTCTTGAAATTGGAGTTGTGATGTTTGTCGTTGTGCTATAGTTGTAGTTTTAGTAGATTTACTTTTAAAGTAGTCACTTTCGTAGTTCCGACTTCTGAAGTGGTGATTTCTGTTGTAGTTTTTGTAGTTGTTGAAATTAATTGTAGTTGTTGAAATTAATTGTAGTTGTTGAAATTGATTCTAGTTGTATGTAGTAGTTACATGTAGTTGGAGCGATATCTATATGCAATGCCTCTATAAGTAAATAGACACCAACCAACCCTTGCACCAAACTCTACAAAAATCACCAATCCAAAATCTCCATCACTGTCTAAACATTTCTATATTATTTCAACCACTTCTTCTCTCCTCACACCACCCTGTCTTGTCCCTTTTCAACTCCACCTTCAACTCTCGCCTTCGCACGACCCGCATGTCTCCGACTCTAATAAAATAATCGCACCTTCAACTATTCAACCCAAAATGAGTTCTACAAGCTCCGAGCTCACCCCATTCTTTGCTCCGTTCTTGGGTTTTGCTGGCTGTGCCGCATCCATGATCTTCTCCTGCGTGGGTGCAGCATTTGGCTCGGCCAAGTCGGGAATCGGTATCGCTGGTATTGGTACCTTCAAGCCTGAGCTTATCATGAAATCGTTAATTCCCGTGGTGTTGTCGGGTATTCTTTCCGTGTACGGATTGGTGGTGTCGGTGTTGATTGCTGGAGGTATGAATCCCTCTGAGGAATACTCGTTGTTCAAAGGTACCATGCACTTTGCCTGTGGACTTTCGGTCGGGTTGGCTTGTATGGCTTCTGGTTACGCCATTGGAGTCGTGGGAGACGAAGGGGTCAGACAGTTCATGCACCAGCCCCGTTTATTCGTGGGAATTGTGTTGATTTTGATTTTCGCCGAGGTGTTGGGGTTGTACGGCTTGATTATTGCCTTGATCTTGAACACAAAGGGAACCTAGCTTACATACTCAATGCATTATTGTTAGAAATATATTGTACATATCCCGCAGGATGTTTTTCTTCGAACCTAGTCCGTGTGCATCTTGTCGTCGTCGGCCTTGCCGTTGGACCCCAAGGTCACTCTACCTTCATCATCAATGAACTTGTGGGAAAACTCACTCACAAACTTCACCGACCGCTCGGAGTCCAAAAACAACGTGTATGCTCTCTTGAGATCCACCAAGTCGACGGTTTGACTCATTCTCTTCAGGGCAATCTGCTGCGACACCGAAATCAAATTGGAGGCATATCTCAAGCTGGTTTCCTGGCCAATCTTGGTCAACAATTCCAATGCATCCGCTGTCAACTCCACCTCTTCCTCATTGGCACGAATCGACAAGATGGTTCTGATTTCGTCACCTGTATAGTTGGAGGTGTGGATGATAATGGATCTGTCCAACAAATCCAACGGAACACCATGGGGAGACTTATAACCAGTTCCTCTAGTCTGCGATACTCCACGGTTGGTGGCCATCACCACAATGGGGGCAAAATCATCCTCCAATGCACGGTTTATGAACGAGAAACACTCGATATCCAACATGTGTACTTCATCGATGAACAACACTCCAGGAACAATTTCCGCCTTGCCTTCCTCCTTCCACTCGGCAACCTTGGTGTTGATCTGGTCACGCACCTCCGATCTAATCTCTCCAGTGTCTCCCGAGAACAATGCCAAGAAGCCCTGCTGTCTGGAGTTGATAACATCTATCTCATGTAAACTCACGGTATGAACAACTTCTTTTCTCTTCTGCAACTCGCCCTCCGGACACTGCACAAACTTTGTTTCGGGACCCATGGCGTCGTAATCGCGGGCTCTGGTGAATGACTTGCCCAACTTGGTGATTTTGCCCGATGCCTTGTCGATGGAAATCACATCTCCTGCCAAAACCTTCTCCTTGGTCAATCCCTCAATCATCTTGTTTCCCAACTCGTAGATGGTTTCCATATCAACGGTTTTGATAGTAAGTTTTCCCTGCTTGTGGCCGCCGGTGATGGAGCGGTCGATCTGGATCTCCACCACTTCTCCTTCGATAATCTCTGTTTCCTCCTTGATCTTGATGCCGATGGACTTTCTGAACGCCTGAGTCAATGATTCGGTCTTGGATAAGTCCAACGAGAAGATCTCTGACCCGGCAATGGCGGTGAAGGGCACGTCGTGGCCCAAACTCTGCGATAAACCCATGGCAATGGCGGTTTTTCCTGTGGATGGAGGTCCGGCAATCAAAACGGCCCTTCCGGCGATCTGACCGGCCTGAACCAACTTCAAGATGAGTCCAGCGGCTCTTCTGGCTTTGAGCTGGCCAACCATGCCCTGTGCAGATTCTTTAGGTACCAAATTGTCATCCAACCCCAATCCGGAGATGTGAGAATGCGAAGCAATTAGCGAAAGTCCATTCTGGTCGGTCGACTGAGACGACGTGGTAGCAATAGTGGATGCCTGGATGTTAGTAGTGGATATGGCGGGGCAGAATTAATTGTGGGGGCACGTACCATTTCGTTTATGGAGAAATAGTTTGAGTTTTCGATTGTGAAGAAGTGGATGTCGCGGGCTTCGCACGACGCTAGATATGGGGGAGGGAACTAATGAAAGATGGGAATTGAGCTTACAGAGTTTTGTGAGTCTTTCCAGGGGGTATATTGGATTTATAGCAACTTTCTTTTGTTTTATTTTTTTTTTTCTATCAATATTTGTAGGTTGTATTTGGTGACTAGTCTGGTGGATTCCCTGCTCACTATACTTACAGTACCTACAGTACCATATTTAGTAACGGCAAACAAACTGCTGGGAAATAGTGCTAGATGGGGCATCCACATCTTCTACAATGACTTTCACTCACAGATATACTCATAATTTCTATTCCTAAAGCTTCTTCTTGATAATCAACGCATCCTCCTTATACATACTGTCAATTTGCGCAGCAAAGTACTTGGCAGCAATAGGACGTCTAATCTTCACAGTAGGAGTAATGACATCTCTCTCCAACCTCAATGGCTCAAACTCAACGTACAAGTTTCTCATGATCTCAAAACCGTGAAGTCCCTTCACGTGTTTGTTCAACTCCTGAAGCAACTTTGTTCTGTTCTCAACCCTGTTCACCTGCTCCAAAATGTCCTGCTCATTCAGAAGCCGCGACTGGCTTACTCCACATTCTTTATTCAAGAACTTGACAATCTTCTCGGGGTCAACACCAACAATGCCAACCAAGAAGTGGTTCAATGAGTTTCCGTGCACGAAGCATTGGGTAAGAATGGTGTTGCCAGAGAGGTAGGCATTCTCCACCTTTTCTGGGGTCACGTACTCACCTTGGGCCAACTTGAAGTAGTTCTTCACACGGTCAATAATGTAAATTCTGCCATTTCTGTCGATTCTGGCCACATCTCCCGTGGAAAACCATCCATCCTGCAATGCTTTGGCGGTCTCCTCTGGATTCTTGTAGTAATGAGAAAAGATCTGTGGCCCACGAATCTCAAGCTCTCCACTAGGTCCACGAGGATCGTCCAACGTGTATCCCATTGCTGGCAACTCCTTGACTCTGATTTCGCTGCAGACACCTGGGGATCCACAAGAGCCTGGGTTCAGTTCAAATGGCGAACTGAATGAGAACCCTGCAAACAGCTCGGTCAAACCGTAACCTTGAGAGAATCCAATATTGAGAGCAGCCTTCATGAATTTAACCGTCAGAGGAGCAATTGGAGCCAGCCCAGTGATAAGGTATTCTAAGTTGTCAAAACCCAAAGCTGCACGCACCTTGGGTGCAAACACACGATCGTAAAGCCAGTGTTCACCTTTGGCTTCATCCTGAGAGTTCTGTCTTTCGTGCTTAATGCCGATAAGCTTCTCGAAAAGGGCACTCTTGATGGCCAGCTCCAGCTTAACGGTTGCGTTCTTGATGGCAGTTTCCATCTTGTTGTAGACACGAGGCACGTTGGCCATGTGCTTGGGCTTGAACAACTTCAAGTCTTCAACCAACGTCAATGGAGTGGCGTTCATTTGTGGGAATCCTGCCAATCCTCCCAACACCAAGTTGAAGGCTACCGCCTGTCTTTCAAAAATATGGGCCAATGGCAAAAACGACAATGCTCTGTCGTCCTTAATGTAGGGAACACGACAAGCAAGGAAAGTGACACCGGCAGCAGCGTTTTCATGGGTCAAAACTACACCCTTGGGAGCATTTCCGGTGGTACCAGAAGTGAAACTGATGGTGTAACCAGTCTTGGACGAAGGAGGCAACTCAGCATGAGGAAAGAGCTTTCCGACTCCACACACCTGGTCGTAATCGTAAAGTTCAATATTGACAGCGCGAGCTCTCTTGACCAAAGCATCACCTACCGATGGAGAAACGCAGTCCAAGGGGTCCATCGAAATAAGCGAGATGAGAGCTCCCAAACTTTCAGGAAGTTTCTCCTTCAACGAAATGATGGTCTCGAGGTGATCGTAAGACAGAATCACCACGGGCGACTCGGTGAGCCCCAAAATGTACTCGGATGCCGACTCTCCCAACGTGTCGTACAACACGGTATTGGTGATGGCGTATGCTACACAAGCCAAATCGGCCAACACCCATTCGGCACGATTGGCCAGGTACAACGTCAAAATAAATGAGAGGTTATCCTTGTCGTAGGAGTCATAATCGGCCACGTGGGCGTCGATCTTGCGGTGAGACTCGATATCGGGATTCTTGAACGGGTTGTTGCGGAGGAGAAACATGAGACCAGAACCGAGGTGAAGTTTCTTCTCCTCCACCTCCGCAAAGGTGGTGGTCACATAGCGAGGCTCGGACTTGCGAGTCTTGTAGTCGTAGGGTCTAGAAGCAATGGCAGCCTTTTGTGGGTAGAAGTTCACGGCATTCTTCCACAAGTGATGGTAGGTTTGAAGGTCGCGAGACATGGCCCTTTTCATCGACTTCACGGAGCCGTTGCGGTAAACAGCAGAATGGCCCGGCTCAGCCAGCCCCGGAATTGCCACGGAATTGTCGCCGTTGGGGAGCGCCAAGTAGGTATCGACAAGCTCATCAAAAGGAACTCCACACTCTTCATAGGTGTTGAAAATGTAATCGGACTCGTCCAGAGCCAAGGGAGGAAGCATAGCGGCAGAATCGGTGGTTTGTAGGGAAAGAAACTTGATGCTTTAGATGTAGCAGTCAGAGATTTTCAGCTAATGGTGCGGATTTTCTGATGATCAATGTGGATCTTCAGTTGAGAATGTTGCAAAATTTCAGTGTGATCGTTGTAGATCGTCAGCAGTGTCAGCGGCGGAATGTAAGGAAATGACCAAACTACTTGATATCACCAATAAATAATCCTGAGATAGTTCCCTTTCCCCGGATAAGTCCCGGTTTATATACCCCAAGGTTCTCCGCCTCGGCCCAGTCCTGCGAAATGTGGGGAAATGCCGACATCGATACTACTGTATGTAATACACTAATTGGCAGAAAAGGTCAACGGTGAGAGATGGAATCAGTGAGGTAGGGATGTGGGTTAAGTTTGTAGATTGCAAAGAACCATTTCCAAATGTGGTCGTTTTATTTCTATGTGTATTGTGTTTGAGACAAGTTCCCTACATGTAGCGGAGTTCGATTATTTGGTGACGATGGTGGCTAATTGGGTGGCCGGAACTTTTCTCACTAGTAAGAAGTGGAGAATATCTCTTCCTCGGAAACCAGCACCGAGTGGGCCTCCCACGAAATGGGGTCATGGATTGGCCCGACATGGTGATTGGCCACAACTGTGAGGTTTCTTACATATGAGATGGAGTTAGTGGTGTTTCGGTACTTTTGGGTAGTTTTTATGTGCTCGTTCTTTCCTCTGGCTAACTTCTTCGCATACTTGTAGTTACATTTTTCTCCTTTATTCTCTTCCTCGGCTAAACGAGATTCTACACATCAAATTGGCAAATCAGAAAAACTTTCTTCTTAATCATTCATTCATTTTAACTTTATCTTTCTTCGAATTATCTCTTATTTTATCTCTCATTTTATTTTCTCTCATATATTGATTCCTGTTAACACATTTTATTTTTTCTCATTTTAATACACACCAGAATACCCTTATTCAAACATGTTTCTGAACCGATCAGGAACATCAAGCTTGGCCAAGCGCAACTCGTTCATCTCGATCTTGCCAGTTTCTCCGCGAAGCGAAAGCTTTTGCAATTGCTCAGTAGTTTCCACCAACGTACTCACATGCTTCTCTTCTTGAACATCTCCAAACACCTTGAAGAAGTCTCTCCATCTCCAAGTGTCCTGGATATCATTGTAGGAACGTGTAGGTCCCAAGATGATTCTCTCCACAGTGTATCCTTCGTTGTTCAAGAGGAAGATCTTAGGTGGCTGGATGTCATATCTCAAGTATGACGACAACTCCTGGATGGTCATCTGTGCTGAACCGTCGCCTTGCACCAAAATGATTCTTCTGTTACTACCGGCATCTCTAACACCACGAGAAATTCCCAAAGTGGCAGGAAGAGCGTAACCAATAGACCCGTAGTAGTTCTGCGAGAAGAATTGGACTCCCTTGGGCAAGCTAAGGTCCGAAACAGCAAACAAGAAACTGCAGGTTTCCACCATAAAGATGTCGTCGGGCTGCAAGTAGTTGTTGAAGAAGTCGGTCAACTTGTTCTGGGTGATGATCTTCTCGTCGCAGGTATCATTCAAAGAGAACTGACGAGGAGTGTACTTGTAGTCGATGTTGTTGATTCTTCCGTCGTTGTAGGTGAACTTCTTGGTGTTGAAGTCACTGGCCATTCTGGTGAGCAAATCGCCAATGGAGAATGCCCTCTCACCAGCAGAATTCTTCAAACGAACATACTCTCCATCGATCAACACATAATCGGGATGCACTTCCACCCTGTCTCTGATATTGCTAAAGTCGTAAGAGTATTTACCAGAGTTGACCTCGTTGTTCAAGTATCCGAGCACCAACAAGAAGTCGGTCTTCTTTTCCAAGCTATCAATAATGTCTTGGTTTGCACTCAATTGACCCTGGTAAGTACCAACAAAGTTTGGCAAAGTCTCGTTGACATTTCTGGCCATAGCATTGGTGAACAATTTCACAAAGTTTGCTGGCATCTTCTCCACGAATTCAGTCAAAGAAGCCTGGGCTCCGAAACGGGTAGTCAAAGTATCGGAAAGAATCGATGGTCTTTCGGCATCGTACAATTTGTTCAAGATCTTGCGAGAAACCTCACCCAAAAGCTGCTCATCATTCAACTCACTGATAGTAAGAGGAACTTCCAAGGCAGATCTTGGAACCAAAGTGTCTGGAATGTCACTTGGGATATACAAGTAACCTGGTCTTCTCTCATGCAAGATGGTGGAGATAACCTTATCGATTTTGGCGAGGTTCTCAGAAGCATTGTCTGATTCCAAAGTCTCCTGAACCACAGAGAAATCGGCGGCAGCACGCTTGTAGACATGGTGATCTGGTGGAAGCAAGGAGTCTTTGTTCTGGACCAAATGGTGAATGTTGACCACATCAGAAGGTGAGGATGCGTTCTGAGCCTGGGAAATCAATCTGGTAGATGTTGTTCCCACAATATGTAAAACAGGAGCGAATTCGGCATAAGCACCGCCAATTCCATTGAGTGCCGAGAGCTCACCCACTCCATATGTGGTGATCAACACACTCAATCCGTCTATGGCCTTAGCATAACCGTCAGCAGCATATGCAGCATTAAGTTCATTGCAAATTCCGACAAACTCCAACTTTTGATCGTTTGCAACCGAGTCCGAGTATAAATGCTCCAACAATGCCAAGTTAAAGTCACCAGGAATACCAAAGATCGACTTCAACAAAGGGTTTGCCTGGGTAATTCGAAGAAAAAGATACTCACCCAATGGGATCATATCATTGTATGTTGCAGCGAGATTTTCATCCGATGGAAGTGTGGTAATGACAGGAACCATGTTTTGATATCGAGTTAATTAATTTATGACAAGCAAACATGAGAGAAATCGATGAGGATTTATAGTTGCACGAAGTAACCTCATGTGTTGCAAGTTTGCAATCGGTAGGCATAGGTGTGGGCGGGTATAGACGGGTGTTCGCGGATGTTCGCGGATGTGCGCGGCAATTGGCGGAATATCGGCCGACAACAACCATTTGCCGAGCAATTAAGAAAACTAAACTTTGCCGATAGGGCGAATCTGGGTGTGGCGCAGAAAATACTCGAGCGAAATTACCCGAAATAGCACTGCGATAATGGCACGGAAAAGGGCGGAAAAGGGCGGAAAAGGGCGGAAAAGGGGGTGGTTCTCTGCCATAATGGAAACAGTAGGTAGTTGAAATAGTGAAATTAGCAGCCAGTACTATTCAACAAAGTGATTGTAAATGGCAAGTGACTGACTTCACATTATAGAATGTCACGAAGCAACCACACCACCGTGTAGTAAAGTTTCATGGTGCATGATTCTGAAGCCTTGGTAGAAGTCATGGGTGCAAATTGCGGCAACAGCGGGGAAGCAACAAGAAGTAGGTTGTCAACAACGAGGTTTTTTTAGACAAATATTGAATGCTTGTCATCAATCGGATAGCTGCTCCTTCAACAGAAAAGATCTCCTTGCCTGGTCAACTTTCTGTAGTAATTTTCGGTTCCCACGATTCCATGATTCCCACTCCCCACTTAAACTTCCACCTAATCTCTCACTTACTCTCTCACCTAAACTTCCACCTCTTCCACTTAAGCCTCCACTAATCTTCACCGTGACCTTTCTGTGACCATGCTCCTCTCACGTACTATCAACCCCACTCCGCCGTCAATAACCGACATTCTCTCTCATCTGAACGATAACATCGCAGCTTAACCTTTTAGCTTATTCAAATTGCCCCTCACCATGCAGCCACGCCTCTCCTCGAGTATGCTCCCAAACGATTTCACCCCACCTTTCACCATCCGGAACCTTCCAACAATAATCACGCTCCACCGTCGAGTAATGGGGACTTTCAGTTGCTCTAGTTGGCCAATTGAAGTCGTCCACACCAAATCTGCTCGAAGTCAATGTCTTTGTATCTCTGCTGTAGCCTCCAAATGTAACATTGTCGCAGTGCTCTATCACTGCCCGACCACTGCCAACATCAGCAAAAACAGCGCAATTCACCATGTTATGAAGACGAAGTTGGTGACTAGCCGTGATCAATACACAATTAGTCATGTTGTGGATGAATATGGGCCCTTCACTGTGAATATACCACGCACAATAGTGAGAATCGTCAATATGGAGAGATGGGACCGTGATTTGCAATTTACTGCCACAAATGTGGCGAAATACTGTAGACTGCTTAACTTCAACCGTTAGATTCTGTCGGAGAATGTTTTCGTAGAGAGCAGGTTCCGCTGTGGGTAACTTTTCCTTTGATTCCTCACGAATTGTAGACCGAGTCAGGTTCTCTGGTGGAATCGGATCTCCATGGAATTGGAAGAACAGCGGATTCAACTTGCGGTCAGCAGCATCTAAAGCAGACCAAAGTTCATGCAACGTTGCATACAATCGCTTCTTATCGTACATTGTAGCATGGTCTTTATGGCTCTGGACCTCTCGGTCTAGCTCAATAACTTGAGATTTGAGTATCTTCAACTCAGCCGGCGTACACGATTGCAATTCAGCCACAGCATCTTCAATTAGTATACGAATTGTAACGATCATATACCTAACATACCCTTCAATCTCTTTAAAAGCTCACTAGCCATGATTGAAGACTATATACCTCGAGCTTATGCAGGCCCTATCTATGTCCATGGCTTTCCTTACTAAAATTACCCAGTTTCTACAATTCGTCTCTATCGTTGTCGTAATAAGTATATCAGTGGATTCTGCTTCTGCCCACCAACTGGTCGCAAATGACTCTAGTCTTGTCCCAAGAAATCTTCTTAGGCATTCTTCTCTTGATTTCGGTTTCAAAGTCCCACAATTGTCTGATGGATGTGAATCTCAAGTGTGACGACTTGACACCCAACACAGACGCCGTAGCAGAAATCTCCTTGTCATCCACGGCAAAATCGATGTCGTCTCTATGCTTCAGAATGATGTCACAGGAGTCTTCAATAAAGTTAACTGCCTGCACAGCAAATCTGGTTCCTCTGGTTCTGTCGATAGGAGAAGGCAATCCACCTTGTTGGACGTGACCTGGAATGGCAGTCTTGGCGTCAAACTCACCGTAAGACTCCAGTTTCATGATGTCAGCCAAAACTTCTGTGGTCAATACCTTGGAGGCATTGGTACTCTTCAACACCAACTTACCGGCCTTGGACAACCCACGCTCGGCAGCAAAAGCTTCTCTCAAAGACTTGATGTCAAGCTCCAACTGTGACAAGTCAATTCCCTCCTCGGGAACGTAGGATGCTTGTGCACCACATGCCAAAGCAGCAAATGTAGCAATGTATCCCGAGTTTCCACCCTGGGCCTCGACCACAAACACACGGTCTCTAGAGGCGGAAGCAGACTGCTTCACAATGTCACAGTACTCCATCAACGAGTTCAAACACGTGTCGGACCCCAACGAGTATTCGGTACCTGGCACGTTGTTCGAGATGGTGGCAGGAATCAACACCATTGGGATTCTGAAGCTTGGATACATGGCTCTGGCCTTCTCCAACTGATCCAAAGATGCGAAAGCCTCGAAACCTCCAACCAAAATCAATCCATCGAACTGGTACTTCTCGAAGTAGTATGCAATCATGCCAAGATCGGTCTCCTCTGGGGTTGCTCTGTTCGTTCCGATCTCGGAACCTCCGAGTGACGTCCAACCCTCAATGGACAACCAATCCATGGAACGTACAGACTCGTGTCTGGCCAAACCAGAGAATCCGTTGTGGATAGCGTAAGGCATATGTCCACGCGACATACAGTAGGTAGCCATGGCGTACACGGCACTGTTCATACCTCCCGCAGGAGCTCCCACGTTGATGATTGCAATCTTCTTTCTCTTTTCCACAGGAAGGGATGGTTTCTCGTGGTTAGCAGAGTTGATGGCCATGAAATTGTTCAAGTGTTCAACAAACTCAGAGTCACGCATCGACATGGCCTTGGCAAAGTCCTTACTCTCGATTGCAGCAGCAACCGACTTGGTGATCCGAACAGCATCGACCAAAGACAATCTGACAATCTTGTTCTCCTCGATACCGATCAATGGAGATGGGGTTTCGGGAGTAGATTCCAACACAGCCTTGACAGCCTCAACACCCTGCAAAGTGGCAAGAACTCTATCGTAGGCCACAGCCGTTCCACCTCTCTGCACATGGCCCAAAGTGGTAACTCTGGTGTCCAACCCCAACTTGACCAACACATCCTTGACCTCCTTGGCGGAAATTGGTGTTAGGTCGCTGGTGATGGCACCCTCGGCCACAATGACAATGGTCTTTCTCTTTCCCTTGGCTCTGTGCTTCGAAACAATGTCACACATCTGGTCTTGCCAACCTTTAGAGGATGACGGTTTTTCTGGAATCAAGATATAGTCGGCGCTGCAAGCGATACCAGCCATCAAAGCCAACCAGCCACAGTGTCTTCCCATAACTTCCACCACAAACGCTCTGGAGTGGGAGTTGGCGGTGGCATCGATGTAGTCGATGGCAGTACAGATTCTGTCCAAAGATGAGTAGGCACCAATGGTGGCGTCGGTGGTGGCCATATCGTTATCGATAGAGCCCACAGTTCCACAAATGTTCAAGTGCTTATGCTTATCGTACTGGTCGGCGGAGATCTCGCCAGTCTCCTTCAACTCTTGGATCAAACTGGGCCATTCAGCACGGAACAAGTCTGCACCGGTCAACGAACCGTCACCTCCACATACAATCAAAGCGTCGATTCCCGCGTCAATGAGGTGCTTACATCCCTTCAACCGACCAGCTCTTTCCTTGAAAGCCATACATCTGGCCGTACCAATATTGGTTCCTCCCTCCGACAAGAAACCACGAACATCTTGCCAGTGCATCTCACGAATATATTCGGGGCCCCCACGTACCAATCCCTCGTATCCCTCCATCACCGCAAACGCTTTACACCCTCTGTAGATGGCAGCTCTCACCACTGCTCGCACATTGGCATTCATACCCGGAGCATCACCTCCAGAAGTCATCACGGCGATGTTTCTCTTCACAGTAGCGGTGGAGTCCATGTTCTTCGAATATTCCGACACAGAGGTGGACATCATGGCCGCAGGCTCGTGGTCCTCGATATTCAACTTCTCTACGGGAGGATTCAAAGTCAACGCATTAGCAGCACTGGTAAACCCAATCAAATGGCCCAACGGATCCACGGTGTAGGCCTCGGTGGGGTACAAGTCGTTGGGGAAGAGCTGAACTGGAAACTCGAAGCTCTGGAAACGAGTTACCAAGTCGTTCAAGTTGGATACCGATAACGTCAAGTGCAGCAGCCGAGAGCGCCAATCACAGATGTGGAAGTGGTCAGCCCAGCGAGTTTTCATGTGGGTAATGGTTTCAGGCGAATCGGCGGCATCAGAGATCTCAATTCGGACCGTGGTGGAGTTTTGGCCCGACAATATAGCAACATCAGACGATTCGGACTTGATCGACATTCCAACCATGTTGGAGTAGAAATTGATAGTCTGATTCATGATAGGCTTGTCGGGCGCCATCAACACGACGGCGGCCGTGCCGTTTACCACAGGAACAGGCATGATTTACAAAGCTTGTGAGTGGTTGTAGGTGAGATATAGATGAGAAGTTGAATGAGAACTTATACTCCGGACTATATACTGAGCATCACCTGACAGACGGGGAATTGGGGTCCGCTGATGATAAGATGAAGAGGTGATGAGAGGAGGGCGAGAATTGAGAGTTTTGATATTGGGTGGCAAGGGGGGGATTAGTTGGTGAATGATCTGGCGTTTTTTACTAAGTGGCTGGTGGGTTTTCGTGGAGGTGGTTTGGGGTGGGAGACTAGCTATGCGCATCGATGGGGCCAAAGGCTGCGAACAGGTGATGTAATGGCTAGTAGGAGTGAGATGGGAGATACCGAGAAAAAACGTTGGGTGATTATATCACGAACGGGTGTTCTGGTAAGGTACTTTTGGCGATTGGGAATTTGGAAAGTTTGCTTTTTGGCTTTTTTGTGGTGCATTGCTATTTCTTGTTCTGAAGTCTTTTTCGTGGGAGGTAGCATTCGGAGGAATGATTGGCTGCGAAAATTTGACTATTGCCAGAATTGGTGAATATTACTACAATGTGAGAATAATCGTTTGGTGATGAAAGTGCGGAAATAGAGATATTGATGGACGTGCAGTAGGGGTTAGGTTTAGAATGGTGGGTTGGGATAGTAGTCATAGTATCGAGAAACTACAACAAAGTGGTGAGATTGAGGTTGGAATCATTAGCGATACCTGGTGGGATAATGATTTTACAAAGAAGAATGGGCAATCAGCTGGATTAAGTGCTTGTCATACTCGTTGATCCAATGGTTCAGTTGGTGCACATTGCTAGTTTGTATCGACAATGCATCAGGAAAACTGGAAAATGGTGAAGATTTGAAAAAATGGTATCAATCCCACAGCTTCTGGGACGAATATATGGAAATGCGTGTCGAAAAGCAATATAAAATCATGTTACAATTGAGAAGTCGCCGAAACTAGCAATGTGAATCAATAGTAGTTGTGGAAACTCCAACAAGAGATTCAAAAATCCCATCGGATTATAAATAAATAAGGTGCAACAGGATGGTTATTACGCTCATGGTGCATCCACTTCCCTGTTGATGTAATGGAGCATGGATCACATTTTCCCTCAGGACTCCACGACAGTAGTCATCCTCGCCGCCAGAAGGAAACTGGAGCAATAAGTGCAAGCACATCTTCCAATATTATTCTTCGATAAACCTCGATAAACCTGCGTCAATAAGTACTTTTCTATCAATACTTTTCAATAAATCCTGATACAAATGCTGTCATGAACGCCGATTCTCACTGCAGACCTCTATCTTGCGTCTCTTGCGCTTGCATCGGTAGAACCTGTATTCCTACACTATTATCAGCGTTGTAGTATCCACAACTCAATACCCTCGCAAGCGGCAAAAGTCTAAATCTTTATCTTCATCTTGTTCGATATCTATGTATATACTTCCTTTTCCCACTATTCTCTTTTTCCCTCACAGCCCCTTCTCTACTCTGGGCCTCTCATCCACTGCTTGTCCAATTCGAATCACTCTCTAAGAATTCTCACCAACCGACTTTGCCCCACACCATCGGAATCTCTCATCTCGTTCACAACGTCCTATTCATATACATCATTCCTCCTCCTTTCTTTTACTTTCTTCTCCTTTCCTCCTTTTTCTCCTTTCTTCCTTCCCTCCTTTCTTCTCCTTTCTTCCTTCCCTCCTTTCTTCCCTACATCTTCTTCAGTCTCACGTTTACCCGCACCCCCGCCACTCCCACCCCACCACAGCGTAATCTCCCGCACGCACAAATTTTTCTCACTCGACATTTCCATTCTCACCACTTACTTACATCCCAAAACCATGTCGGAACCACAAGTGACGGATCTCTCCAAGCTCGCCGTACCCACTCTCCCTAGCTTGTCGCCTCTGATGCCCAAGCAGAACGGATTGTGGTCCTCCAACCCCGTGTTCTCCTACTTGAACGATGTCTATATCAACATCTCTGAGCACAGAAAATCGTTGGGGTTGACCAACCCAGGAACCCTCGAGAACATCACCAAGGAGGTCAACAGAGACGTGTTCTTGAACCAGTACTTCTTCACCGGGTTGCGTGCCGACTTGAACAAGGCGTTCTCCTTGAATCCAGCATTCCAAACCTCTCACACTTTGTCCATTGGTTCCAACGCATTGCCTCCATACGCATTCAGCGCCTTGTACGCCAAGGAGGACTTCTTCGTGCAGGGAAACGTTGACAACGAATTGTCCTTCAGCGGTAAAATCAACTACGGGTGGGACCAGCACAACATTTCTAAGGTTACGTTGCAGATTGCTCATGGCCAGCCAGTCATGTGTCAGTTGGAACAGGATTACCAGGCTAACGATTTCTCCATCAACTTCAAGACTTTAAACCCTTCGTATTTGGATGGTGCATTCACCGGAGTGGCGGTTGCCTCGTTGTTGCAGTCGTTGACCTCCAATCTTGCTGTGGGTTTGGAGTCCATGTACTCTAGACAGGCGGTTTCTCTTCCTCCTGACAGCGCCGTCAACTATTTTGCTCGTTACAACTCGGGCAACTGGATCGCCACTGCTACTTTGCAGGCCCAGGGTGCCTTGGTTGGTACTTTCTGGAGAAAAGTCACCGACAAGGTTGAGGCTGGTTTGGAGACTCAGTTGGCTGCTTCTGCCAAGCCCATTGTCGACTCCATGATGGGCACTCCTATCGGCTACGAGCCTGTTGTTGAGGGCCAGACCACCATCGGTGCCAAGTACGAATACCGCCAGTCTGTGTTCCGTGGTCAGTTGGACTCCAACGGAAAGGTGGGTGTTTTCATGGAAAAGAGAGTGTTGCCTACTGTGTCCATCTTGTTTTCGGGTGAAATTGACCACCTGAAGAACGCTTCCAAGTTGGGTGTGGGATTGCAGTTTGAGTCTGCTGGTAACGAACAATTGATGTTGATGCAACAGGGTTTGGTGGACGCCAACGGTAACCCAGTGCCAGGTGCTTCTCAGTTGTAAACTAACGACTCACGACTTCTGTATATAAAGTATTGTACATTTTGTACGTTTCATTCAAGCCGACTGTAGTCTTACTAGTAGTTGAGATGGTCTATTGTACATTGTGTCATAAATATGTGGTTCATTCACCACCCAAAGAAACGGCCTATGGCGCTTCGATTTTCGAGCCCCTGCTCTCGGTTGCTTAGAAGTTTGTACACCTCATTTGAATTTAGGCCATCCAGCTTGCTATTAGCGTTGCGATGTTCGCCTCGCTTGCGATTCACTTGCTCAGAAACAAGTAATTTGGAATAGTACGGGCTGCCTGGCCCTCTGGCTGCTGTAACATTGCTTCTTGAGGTACCCTTCTGTGAATATTCTTTGTCTTTGGCTGGTTCAGTGAGCGACATTTGGTTCAGGGTGATGGTTCGGTAGATCTCCCGATATGTGTTGTTCAAATTTGGCACCCGAGCGTTGCTGTGTCTACTTGCCAACGAATAATTGGACTTGGAATGAGAAAGCACATTCTTTGGGCCCGGTTCCATCCAGTTGCTCACTGACGTGTATAGCTCGCTCTGGGATGAACGCCTCGACTGCACACTTCGGCCGTTATGATGGGCCCTGTTGTATCGAGAGAGGGAAGTTGTTGGAAAGTCGTCGTCGTCCGCCTCTTGTTCCACAGTTCCGTAATGGGAACCTGTGTTGATGATTCGGTCGGGAAAGAGTGCCATTTTACCGCGCTGGTATTGTACTGGTTGTGGGTGGGAGCTTGATGTAACAGAAATTGCCCGAGACGCAGGTTTTGACATATTGAAGTTAATGGACTTTGTTGTCGAGATATTTCCCTCATACTCATCTAAGAGCGAATCCATTGATGACAGGTCAGAATGGTGATCGGGTATTTCATTCCCATCTTTCCGATAAGGATTTGCAAGGATCACGGCTCTGGGATGATGTAGATCCCGCCTTAGTTCCCCATTTGATTTGTTACTGCGTGGCTGCCCAGCCATGTTGAATGTAGCGAATGAAGTCGTGATGGACTGGGTTGACTTTTTTGGCGCCATCGTAAACACCGGCTGCTTCACTGGCAGAAGTTCAAAACTTTCTTCAAACAAGTGGAGATTTCCTGGAGAAACTGGTGCAGATATTGGCAGCTCGGGTATATCGTTGAAAATTGGAGTGAACCTGCCGGATAGCGGAACATTTTCGTCCAGCGCCTCATTTTCTGAATCTGAATGAGGGTTATGTGGAGCATTGTCGCCAATATGTCCGTTTGTTGATGCGTATCCGCTTTCAGGTAGCCATAGGTTTGTGTAGTTGACTATCTTCTTGAGAACAGCCTCCAACTCTCCAATTACGTGCATATCACCGGAATCAATGTGGATCTTCCAGTATCTCTGCGGGTTCACTAGCGGAAGGACGAATTGGTTCTTGTCTATGCGAAGCATCTTAAGTTTGGGCAAGAGTGGATACACAAACAGGCGACCACATGCCAAATAAGTCACGCCGCCATTATGTAGCTGGAAAATTTCGAATTCTCCATGGCCCAATAGCGTTCCCGAAGACCCAGTGGCGGAAGAGTCTTCAAGCTGCTCATGAAAAACTACAATTCTGGCAGCTGGACATTTGAATAATGTGGCCCGATCCTCAACTGTCTGGTTAGTCAAGTCCAAAGTTAATTTGCTGTTCCCGGTCGCATCCTCTGGCGACGGCCGACGGTTTCTTTTTAGTTCTTTCACCTCACTTACAAACAGAGGTTCCCCTATCGTTGCATCTGATTTCTTGTGACGCATTAGCGTCTGCTTGCGCGGGCTCAAAGGCACCTGGGCCTGTGGAGAGGCGATTTTGGGGATTTCATTCCCATTGGAAGATATATCAAGCTTCGGTAGCGGCTCTTCTAGAAGATCTTTGGCTTGCTGCTTCTTCTTCTTCGGCTTGCGTTTTTTTCGCTTTTCGGAAGGGCGGCCATTTTTGGGTGCACCCGCCCGAGAAGTAGCATCGTCCATTTTCGAATGTGTGATTGAATCCGGCGCGTGCTATGTGGCTTTAGTTTAGAACCTAGTGGTTACTCTGGGGATTTGACAATAGTGTGGGGACCACGGTTCAGGTGTACGGGTGCAGTGAAGCGGTTAGTAGGACCTTTGAATTAAGAATGGAAGAAAAACGGTAAGAAAAAAAAAGAAGGCAGAAGGATATGTATTGTGGCTTTCTTAGTTGTGGGGATCGATTAGTTCTCCTATATTGGTCTCTCCGGAAGTTCCTTGTTCTCAGTGTCAATAGGCAATAAGTGTTGAGATTCACACCATTATACCCAAGAAAAATACATCTGCAACATACGGCAACACAATAATTATATAGCAATTGTAGAATCTTCCTCGTGGATCAGGTGCCCAATCTTCTATTGACAGACTCGTAGGTCTGGGTAGTCGAAGGCTGCGCGGAAACGCTCGACTCCAAGTCACCAACGAAAATCGGTTTATATGTGAGTCCTCTCTCGTTAATTGCATCTTCCTCTCTCAAGAAGTATACCAACAGCTGCAACTTGGTGATTCCTTTCGACAAGTGCTTCTCAATGAACAAAATCACCTTCGCAGGAGGAAACATGAAGTTGATCTTACCGGACGCCAACAAGTATCCCGCTCCGATACCAGCCAAATGGCCAAAGAAGGATGACGAAGGCACCAAGATAGTTACAAGAAGCAAATTGACAAATGGGAAGTAAAGCGTTGGAATCAGAATCTCTCTTCCATTGTACTTAAAGGTGTAGAGCACCGGCATCGCCACGTGTTCCTTGAAACAATAGTAGGTCAAGAAGGAGAAGCACTCGCCCAGCAACCCGCCTGCTAGCAGGTTGGGGTACAACAACATTCCCACCAAACAGTATTGGATAGCAGTAACCACCGCAACAATATTCAAGGTGATCCCCGTGTAGACGGTTCCGTGGGTCTTCTCGTATCTTGACAACAATGGGAACAAACAGAAAAGATTCAAACCCAAGTGAATCACGTTGACGTGGGGGAAAATGTAGAATGAAATGGCGTTCAAGTTCAAATCATAGGGTGACCATGGAGAGAGAAGAAGTGCATGCGAATCGGCCGGATAGATAAGGAAAAACAAAATCGAGAAAATAATGATTCCTACCGAAAGCGCAGGAGTCGCCTTGAGCTTCTGTCTGAGCTGGTCGAGAGTGGGGATTTCCAACGAAGCCATTATATCCGATGAAAAGTCGAGAAGTGTATGAAGTGCGCTATCAACAATAGTGGTGTACATACATTTGACAGGAAGGAAGGAAGAATATCAGGAGAGGAAAACGAGGACAGTGAGAGTAGAGATGAGATGAAGAATAGTTGTGATTATGATTTTGGGATCTATATGTGTTGGTAGCAATTATCGTTTCGTCATTAAATTAGTAGGTCTAGGAGGAATGGGCGTGGAAGTGGAGGATTAGCATGCACGCGTTGACAGTCAAGTGAATAGGGAAAATGGCAGAAAGAAGAACCTGAAGGAACAAGGAACTTGTGGAAGGTAAGAAATATGGTTAAAGTAAGCAAAATGTCGAGAATGTCGAGAATGTCGAGAATGTCGAGAATGTCGAGAATGTCGAGAATGTCGAGAATGTCAATAGGTCAAGAAATGTGATCTAGTCGTCCATATAGTTTCGAGAACTTTGCCAATTGAAACGAACACCAAGTAGCCATGTATTCTTAACAGAGTACACTTCATGAAGAGCTCGAAATCAACTCTTCCCAATAGTAGACTGAACCCTAACAATCTCGTTTGCCTTTGCTCAATGTCTCATCCTAAGTCCTCATACTCTACATTGCCTTTCATTGGCCATCCTGCGGATCCACCCATCTCTTTCCCTTAAGTCAGCTTTCCTAGGTCCAGAAGCACCCTCTCCCGAAACTGACTCAAAAACTCCACCTTCTTCTCGTTACTCTCCTCAATGGTCTTGATCTTCTTTTCTCGTTCACTTACTGTCTCGCTGATCCCCTCCACTTCCTGCAAATATTGTCTAACATTGTTCACCTTGAGACGAATCGTTCCTGCGTTGTTGTCGAAGTCCTTGGGCTGCATGTCGCCTTTTTCTAGGCTCTGTAGTAAAGCAAAGAGATCAGGAAGTAGTTCAATGTCTGCCAATTTCTTCAATGGATCGACCTCTTCAGGATCCGAATCAGTTACTTCGTGTCGTAACGGCGATTTCTTCGCCGGTTCGGCCTGCTGACTTCCATGGTCACTTATTCCTAGTCCTTTTGCACTCATGTTCACCCACAATAGTTCTACCTAAGTGTGAACCTGGTCTCTATATACAAACCCGTACACCAGCTTGGGTCGGTAGTTTGGACCCCTACGACAAAATGCCATTTTTGTTTGAAAACAACAGCATTAAATAGATTCAGAGCCTTACTCGTGTCTAATTAGCGTGATTTCAAATCCAAATTATCAATTCCGCCCCGGAATGTCAAACTATTGCCCACTGTCTAATCACATGATCCTGCAGGAATGCCAGTTACCAAGCCAATTCGGCCTTGCTCTTGACATTCACACCTACAACAAAATGGATCTCCTACTAAGCGTTCTCACCAAGTGTCTTCCGTGTTTTCCTGACCTTCTGCACCCAACAATTACCGTCAACAATACCCGCTACAAGATCATCCGGCTTCTCGGCGAAGGAGGCTTCTCGTACGTATATTTGGTATCTCAACGCAACAATTGCCATGTTCTCTACGCCATGAAAAAGATCCGGTGCCCTTACGGAAGTAGCGACTCGTCGTTTTCAAATGCAATGCGTGAAATCAAGAGTTACCACCGGTTTGCCGCAGTTAAAACCCCATACATTATCCATACAATCGATGAAGCCATAGTGACCGAGAGCGACGGCTCCAGAACGTTTTATGTGCTCTTGCCGTACTTCGAAAAGTCGTTGCAGGATATCCTCAACTACAATGTACTCAATAATCTCACCATGGAAGAGGAAGAGGTGCTCAAGATCTTCATTGGTGTGTTGAAAGGTGTTCAAGCTATGCACAAGTATAAGTCGGTGGGAGAAGACGACGAAAACGACGAAAATGACCTCATGCTTCCTCCCGAGGAAGATGCAAGCATTTCCAATGAATATGCAACCGAGCTTCTGGAGCTTTGTCCCTATGCCCACAGAGATATCAAGCCAGCCAACGTTATGCTCTCAGCCGAGGGACTCCCAGTGTTGGTGGATCTAGGTTCGTGTTCCAAGGCTCGTGTTGAGGTCAGAAGCCGTCAACAGGCGCTAATGTTGACTGATTTTGCCCAGGAGCACTGCACACTTCCCTACCGGGCACCCGAGCTCTTGGATGTGGCCACCAATGCCAATATTACTGAACTGACCGATATCTGGTCACTTGGGTGTCTACTCTACTGCTGCTGTTTTGGGTTTTCGCCGTTCGAGAAATTGGAGATCGACCAGGGCGCCAACTTGAATTTGGCCATTTCGCAGGCCAAGTACGAGATACCTGCCGATACCAAAGGATTTTCGCCCGAACTAATGGACATGATCAGACTGTGTTTGGTGCTTGATGCTACGCAGAGGCCCACGGTTGACGAGCTCTTGGAGACTGCTCTTGGGTTGTTGCAGAGGGTTTGAGGGCGAAACTCTGTTTTTTTTTCTTTTCTCTAATTATTTCTGCGTGTTCATGTAACTACTTTCTATGGGGTTTCGGTGGCCTGGACTGCACACAACACAAGATATCGATCTATTGACATCTGCGACCATTTATAATTTCAGATCTGGAGCGGCACAATATGACGAAATATCAGCGTGGCGACTTGATGGAGGGCTGGAACGACTGTCCTCCGCCTTCCCTCTCACGTGACTCAAGCTCGGCTAGCATCTCCACATCCAGATCGAAAAGACGTACCCCGAGACTCTCCGGGATAGCTACTGGAAGTGATACTCCGCCAACTCGTCGGGCGCCTGGCAATAATGTTCTGTCGGGAATTCCTCCATCGGCTCCTCCACCAACGCCACCTTCGGGTCGTCCTGCACTGGTTTCATCCTCTATGCTGGCCAGTAATCTGGAACAGCTGATTCTGAGTAGAGCAAACGCTGATTTGGCGGCTGAGACATTGGTCGACATAAACGAGACGCCAGAGAAACTTCGGGAAATACTCAGGGGTGCAAGTTTGTCAGATATCGATAAGGCATTCTTCACGAAGAGAATTGTGGAACCCTACGCCAATTTGACCGAGAACCACAAGGGATTTGTCAGTAAGATTGTGAATGGACTTTCCAGCGGGCAGGATACGGCAGCGCTCAAGGGCGAAATCCTCAATTATATGATGATTCACAGTGGAGTTAGTACTTGGTGTGTTCCCCTCAAGAAGCTAGTGGAGAGTATGTAGCGCATGTTTGAACATAAGGAGTGCTTTATTGGTGCATGGAGAAGAAGCGAAGAACACGAAAAATGTGGAGAAAACACAGATGTGGAGGAGGTCTACGATACACTACATTTGCGATACAGTTCGTTTACGATACTATATGTTACTCTACCTTCAGGTTCTGTTTATCGAGATTATTACTATACAGATAACACAGGACAACTGTAAGCCAGCGCATCCAGTTGTGCAAGTGTAGCAACGGAGAACCCCGCTCAAACTCTCTTTCTTCTGCCGATTTGGGCCTGGAAACCGGTCTTGATGCTCGACACCGATCTGGTGGACCCACATGCTTTACAACTCAAGAAATGTAATCTGTTGGCAGACTCTCTCTTCAACTCCGTGTTCATGGACTTGCATGTTTTGCATGTCACGTACTCTATGATGTATCTTCTCAACACTGACTCCATCTGCTTAGGCTGGAACTTACCCTTCAACACCAATCTCTTCTCTCCATCAATGGATCCAGAAGTACCCAACTCGGCGAACAAGAACTGGATCAAATGCTCAGGGTTTCTCTGCAATACGGTAGCAATGTCTTGCACGTTGGCAAACAATGTCTTCTTGGAACCTTCTCTCTGACAAATTGGAGGAGGGATCTTGAATTTGGGGCCCGATCTGTCTCCGGCCAACTCCGGGTTGTTCTGCTTCAAGATGGTGAAAAAACGAGACAAGAGGAACTCGTATGGCAATCCCAAGCTGGTCTGGATCGACTCTTCCGTCTGAGGAACCGTAAGGGCTGCATCGTCCAACCCGGCTTCTTCCAATTGCTGGTCAAAGTCAGTGGCAACGGCCTTGGTGGACTTTTTCTTCTTTTTCTTCAATCCCAAGTCCTCCAACGAGGCGGATAACTCATCCACTGCTGGAGAAGCACCGGAATCAGCCAGCTCATCGGTGGTCTTCTTGGTTTTCTTCTTCTTCTTCAACCCTGCAAACATGTCGTCCATGTCGGCAGCAGGGGTCGAGGCGGCGCTGGTAGCGGCGCTGTCGTCTGTCTTTTTCGACTTCTTCTTCTTTTTCAAGCTTGGATCGAATCCTAAATCACTCATGGCTGTGGATTATTAATGGGTATAGATTCTCTGGCGAATTTTTTCTTTTCAGATCACCTTGGACGGCACACGACCCTAGTTTTCGTCAGTGGAACTGATTAGAATTTCTATGGGTTTGAGGTGGGAGAGGTGTATCACGAGTATGGAATTGGGTGATTTTGTCAGTTATGATGTTTTTCTCTTATTTTTCTTCTCTTTTCCGGCACTTTCTCTGTTCTCGTCAGTTTCCACAATTCGGTGCTCTGAAAATATCTCACTTCGCACTTTCACTTCTAACCTGCAAAATGTTATGGAGAGAAGATTACTCACATGAAAAAGGGCCCACAAAAATCGGGAACTTCAGCAATTCTGTCGGGATCAATTTAATCAATTCGTACTATCACTCCAAACCCCTCCTACAAAAATGACTGCGAGTACCTCACCGGATCTACTCATTTCTTACATTGTTTATACTGTACAAGAGCTCCTGCTCATCTATGCAATCATAGTTCCAATTGGGCTGTCTTAGACTCGACATTGTCCACACTTTCCTGTGCCAACTTCTTTGCAGCCTCTGCAGCCTCGTCGTCCAACCTCTTGGATTCAGATCCCGGAGTGTATGTGATCTTCGTGTTTTCTCCAGAGTCGTCCACCTGGACATCATCTTCTATAGCGTACTTCAGCAATAACCAGTTCTCCACCTCTTCCTGTCCACCGTTCTCTGCCTCGAAAATGGCATCGTGTCCTGAAGAGTTTTTATCGAAAACGTCGGCGCCGTACTTTTCTACCAATGCCTTAACTACTGGCAAATGTCCATTGAAAGCTGCCCAGTGCAATGCCGTGTTCCCACTATCGTTCTTGGCCCTGACCATTTCAGCGGCCACCTCAGGTGTAACTAGCGACAAGAAAAATTCCATCACGTCCAAATGTCCGTTTCCGGCCGCCATATGAATTGGAGTGCTCAAGGTGATAGAGTCTTTGATTGTGGGAACAAGCAGACCTGGAATAATCGAGGGAAACGCCAGTTTCAAGAATTCAAGGTCGCCTTCTCTAGCATCGTAGAGGACAGCGTCCATCTCTTCCTGATTCAACGACGTGACACTCATGGTGGTGATTATGGCGAAATATAATTCAAGATGAGAAAGGCATCTCATCCATCAAATCATTGCACCCGTACATCCCGATTACCGAGCACTTAAACTACTACAGATTATTCAATTCTCAGTGGGAGTGATTTGGAGTTTCTGTTGCAATGAAGATCGAAGAGGTTGAAGGGTCCAAACCCGTGAAGAAGAATCCTTTTGCCCAGCGCAAGAAAACCACTGCCAAGCGAGAAAAGGACGAGGTTTATCCCGAACGCAAGGGCCTTAATAAGCCGGAATTTGTAGGAGATTCGCCCCTAGATCAGATTTTCGCCAAACTTGAAAGAATTTTGCACGAGGAGCTTCCAAAGGTAACTGTGGAGTCGATATATTCTAATCTTTTCAACGACGACTTTCCTAGCGACTTGGAAGTGGCACGTTATAGGGTGGTGGAACTGCTTCTCGCATTTCTACTAGATATCCAGAAATGCTCCATTGAAGCCAAAGAGAAATCTACAAATAAGGATCTAATTAGTATTTCCCTCCACGACATCAAAACTTTCAGCAAGTTGATCAATGTCATTATCTTGTTGGGCATTTATCCTGCCATATCTGCATTTAGTATTGGGATTCCATTGGAGAAGCGAAGACTAAACGATTTTGGGAAAGGGGTGTACAAGCCGATCAGATTGGCTCCGATTGAACCTTACAAGGACTCCTCAACGGCAACAGGTCGCTTTTCTCGCCAAGCGCACATTCTTCAGTTGGTGTATGACAAACTCTACTTAGTGTTCAGCAAAGACTCCGATGTGAGAGAACTTTTGCTCAAAGGCTCGGGATATTCCGACTTTTTGACCGTGGCAATCACTCTTATAACAGTTCCATACTTTGAGCAATCACTTCGTTCGTCTGTTTCGCAAGCCTACAAGGAGATCACTTCGTTTGCTGCCACCTACGAATTGTACCAAGACTACACTTTACTCATCAACACACCTTCTCCTTCCTATTTCAAGCAATTTGTCATGGAGAAACTACAGCTATTGCCATATAGTGCGCCAAAGGGTGATGGCGTATTGACTGTGGTGGAATTCGTTCTTGGCTTGCGAGACCAGGAGGAGATCAGAATGGAAAAGCTTGACCATGTTGCCAACATCCTTCTCCTGAAACCAAAGTCACTCACCACTGTTGCATATTTCACTTCGATTGGCAACCAATGCTACGATATTCTTGTCAATATCAACCGTCCTACAATCTCTACTGCTGTAAGCAATTTCATGGAGAAATTGTGGTTGAAGAATCCGCGTGTGGTGCAAGATTTCTTTCTCAAAAGAATCTGGGAAAATCTTAACCCTCTTCCTGATTCTAGTAAATTGGTATTGGTGAGCGAGGCAGAGTTGAACAATAATATCAACGTGCTCATCTCCTTGACTCAAAGGGGCGTCACCAGCGACCTTCTAGTTGCACTTTTCATGCCTATAGCCGTTCCGCTTTGGTCATACTACGCATTTTTGAGATCTCATGAGAAACCCAGCGAGGTGGCCCAGAGTATAATTGTGGGGTTTTTGACATTTGCTGGTGACTCTGAGAATTATGCGGTTGAGGCATTGGATATAATGGCTAAAAATTTAGCATCAGATGGTGGTGAACACTGGAAGTTTCGTCTTGGACCTAACCAGCTAGTGGAAATTTGTCCTGACACTCAAGAGTTAGAAGCTGCTGATACAGAAAAGAAGGTGCTTTCGTTCATCAAGCTTCTTGACTCAAACTGCAAACTGTTTGTGGAATTGCTCAAGCAGGTTGACCATGAAATCATTCTGAAATTGTTCGTAGGTATTCTCTCCAGATGGCTCAAGGACCAGTCTGTTGATTTGAGCTTAGGGGACGAGAATCCTTTTGTTAAATTGGTCGATCTTAGACTTCTTGAGAGTATAGGCAACGAGTTCAAGGACAGATTGGCACAATCCCCATTCGAGATATTGGATCTTGTTTCTACAATATTGAAGTACCGAGTGAAAACGGATGAATCTAAGATGGATATTGACGAAGATGCAGATTCTGATGATGAGGATTCTGATGATGAGCAAGATATCTCTGCCAATAGTGATGTTGTATCAACGGTTTTAGAGCTCTTATCTGCCATCATTCTGGAGTCCAATCCAGCAGAGCTAGACGAGAAATGTCGGGACAAGTTGAAGATTATTCTCAGTCTGTTGAGGGACCGCTACCTGGACTTATCAACAGCCAAGGCGCTTGGTGAGAGAATCGAACTCCTCCTCCATGGAGACCAACCAGTTGCAGATGAAACTGAGGCACAAAGAAGAATCTTGACAAGGGCAATCACAAATCTCAATGACCCTCTTGTTCCTATTAGAGCCCATGGGTTATACCTCTTGAGGCAATTAGTTGAAGAACGGAGTTCTGTTCTCACTGTCGACTTTGTCGTGAATTTGCATTTGATGCAATTGAAAGACCCAGAGCCCTTCATTTATCTTAATGTCATCAAGGGATTGGGAAGCTTGCTTGAGTGGAATGATACTGAGGTTCTCCCTATCTTATTACTGATCTACACCAATACCCCGGATGAAGACGAGTCGAAAAACAAAAAAGAGAAGATGGAGAATTTGGATGAACGCTTGAGAGTTGGTGAGGTTCTCTTGAGGTATGTGCAACACAAAGATGAAGCTTTCACTGGAGAAAATGCCAAGTTGGTATTCAATGGTGCACTCAAGCTTATCAGGCGTTCAGCAAGTGAAGAAGATAAGGTCGATGACCACTTGAGGATGTCTGCGATGTCCATTCTTGGTGTTTGCTGTAATGTGAATCCACTAGGTGTTTATGGTAGTTTGGAGTTAGCGTTGGATTGTGCCGTGGGAATCTTGGACCTTGAAACCGGAAAAGATAGTGCCATAATGAGACGCTCAGCAGTGGTGCTAATCTACGATTTAGTTGCTGGTACTTCAAAAACTGACAAAGTGACATTTCCAAAGCTGTACAGAGAGAAAGTGTTGACTCTGTTGCGATATGCTGTCGAACAAGATAACGACTTATTGGTGAGGGAACAAGCACAGGATGTTCTTAACTACATTGACGATCTCGTTCGAATTGCAATGGATGTTGATGGGGCTTAATACTTATTATGACCTTACGAATATTTGTAAACCAAATATATATATAAATATATAAAATTTGTTCTGGAACTTAGGTTTCAGAAACTAAAATACATGACATAATTAATCAACCTCCTCCATGGCAGACTCGACGACTGGCTCCTCAGTAGAAGCAGTAGTAGTAGCCTCTTCAGCGGCTTCTGGCTCGTCATCCTCGATGTTCAAACCCAAGGAGATCAATCTGTTAATTCTACCAGCGAAAGAAGATGGCTCATCCAAAGAGAAACCAGACGTGAGCAAGGCGGTCTCGTACAACAAGGTGGTCAAGTCCTTCACAGTCTTGTCCTCAGCGCCGTCGGCCTCAACCTTCTTCTTCAACTCCTTAATGATAGGGGACTTTGGAGAAATCTCGAAAGTCTTCTTGGAGGACATGTAAGAGGACATGGTGGTGTCTCTCAAGGCCTGGGCCTTCATGATTCTCTCCATGTTAGCGGACCAACCGAATTGACCGGTTCTGATGGCAGCTGGGGCGTCAACCAACTTGTGGGACACGACAACCTTCTCAACCTGGTCACCCAAGATCTCCTTCAAGGCCTTGGTCAATGGCTCGAACTCCTCAATCTCCTTCTCTCTCTCCTTCTTCTCCTCCTCAGTCTCCTCCAACTCGAAGTCCTTGGTGATGTCAACCAACTTCTTGTCTTCGAACTCCTTCAACTGGGTCATGGCGTACTCGTCAATTGGGTCAACCAAAAACAAAACCTCGAAGTTCTTAGCCTTCAAAGCATCCAAGAATGGAGACTTCTCGACAGCCTTGATAGACTCACCAGTGATGTAGTAGATGTTCTTTTGGTGCTCTGGCATACGGGTAACGTAGTCAGACAAGGAGGTGTACTCCTCAGTGGACTTGGTAGAGTAGTATCTCAACAACTTAGCCAAAGCCTGTCTGTTCTGCTGGTCCTCGTGGATACCCAACTTGATGTTCTTGGAGAATGCAGAGTAGAACTTCTCAAATTGCTCAGAGTCCTCAGCGATCTCGTTGAAGGTCTCAATCAACTTCTTGACGATGTTCTTCTTGATGACCTTCATGATCTTGTTCTGCTGCAACATCTCTCTGGACAAGTTCAATGGCAAGTCCTCAGAGTCCACAACACCCTTGATGAAAGACAACCACTCTGGGATCAACTCCTCAGCGTCATCAGTAATGAAAACACGACGGACGTACAACTTGATGTTGTTCTTCTTCTTCTTGGACTCGAAAGCATCGAATGGAGCTCTCTTTGGAACAAACAAGATGGCTCTGAATTCCAATTGACCCTCAACAGAGAAGTGCTTGACAGCCAATGGGTCTTCCCAGTCGTTGGAAATGGACTTGTAGAAAGCATTGTACTCCTCCTGGGTGACGTCAGATGGGTTTCTGGTCCACAATGGCTTGGTCTTGTTCAATTCCTCAATCTCGGTGACCTCCTCGGTGACCTTCTTGGTGGTCTCCTTCTTCTCGTCCTCATCGTCGTCAACCTCCTCCAACTTTGGCTTCTTGTCGTCCTCAGACTCCTCCTTGGACTCCTCCTCAACTGGGACATCCTTCTCAACCTCCTTGGTGACAACCAACTGGATTGGGTAAGCGACAAACTCAGAATGTCTCTTGACAACCTCCTTGATTCTCTTCTCCTCCAAGTACTCCAACTGGTCGTCCTTCAAGAACAATCTGATGATGGAACCACGGCCGATTCTCTCGTTGGTCTCATCCAAGGTGACAGTGAACTTGCCACCGGCGTTGGACTCCCACACGTACTGCTCGTCGTCGTTGTGCTTGGAGATAACCTGCACGTGGTCAGCAACCAAGAAAAGAGAGTAGAAACCGACACCGAACTGACCAATCATGGACACATCAGCACCAGCAGACAAAGCCTCCATGAAGGCCTTGGTTCCAGACTTGGCAATCGTACCCAAGTTGTTGATCAAGTCAGCCTTGGTCATACCGATACCGGAATCTCTGATCTCCAAAACCTTCAAGTCTGGCTTAGGAGTGAGTCTGATGAACAATTCAGGCTCAGAGTCCAACAACGATGGGTTGGCCAACGATTCGTATCTGATCTTGTCCAAAGCATCAGAGGCGTTAGAGATCAACTCTCTCAAGAAGATTTCCTTGTTGGAGTAAACAGTGTTGATGATCAACGACATCAACTGAGAAATCTCAGCTGTGAACTCGTGTGTTTCAACTTTGGTATCAGACATTGTTGATTATAATACTATGAAGTATAGAAAAAGAAGTGTGGACTTGGTCGGAGTTATATAGCTGCAAAATTGGACGAGTGCGCGTTGGCGAAAAATTCCATGGGCTTCCATGGCCACCGGTTGGGGCACGACCCAGGTATCTAGACAGTTCCATGGCACTTCTAGGTGGTGGCGGCGAAAGTAGTTAGAGTGATATGGGTGGGTTTGTTGATAATGGTGAGAATTTTCTTTACTTGTGCGATTTCCATAGCTGGTTAGTGAATTGTAGAGCAGTGTATAGGTTTCTTAATGGAAGGTTTCGCACTGTTCTTCCCAAACTGGATGATTAATTACATGCGGATTGAACCAGACTAGAAAAGAGGAAACCGCAGATATATTTTGGATTAGGGTTGCTGGGGCGAGGTGGTGGGTGCAATTGGATTCAATTGATAGCGTAGTATGTTTAAGTGAGTTTTATGTTGTTTCTGCTAATGTTCTGTTATTTACTCGGCTTTCCCATTAGACTTCCATATCAGTTTTCTTAGACTTCCATGTCAGTTTTTCGCAGCAATCGCTACAAAGGACAGGATTGTCTGGGGACAGAACATAACGTGGGATAATAGTAGGCTGACTAGATGAAGTTGAGTTTCTGGATATTATTGACTGTCTAGCTATTTTTGACTGTATGGATATTTTGATTGTCTAGATTTTTTTTGGATTCCTTTCACATTCCGGATGGAATTAGTTCTCCAAATCTATGACACATTTACGAACTCTTCGAACAAACTCTAGTACCGTCGATTAATTATTCTCCCATGGTCAAGCCTCTCACCATCTCAACTTTCTCACAATCCCTCATATGATAACCTCCTCCGTCTCGAGCCCACAATCAACACATCGTCTCTTCACCAATTTCTCCCCTATGGAGATCGGTGCCGCCCATTGATGCACATGTCGTTCTCCCAATGACTTTCCGTCTCGAAGCTTCCGCGTATACTCCTCGGCACGGGTCTTTTTCCGCATTTCCTTCAACTTGTCTTGGTACCGTTTATCACGTCTTTCGAGCCTCACTCGCTCACGACGCTCCCACTCCTGATCTAGACCTTCTGGAGACCCCCACTTCTTCCAGGCAAACTCCTCCACTTGAAATCTCAAAAAGAGCTGCATTCTCAGAAATCCATGGGGATTTGGTTTTTCAATTCGGTGGAGAAGCGAGCTATCTCGAAGCTCTGGTTCTGTGAGTAAGTAGTCTTCTCGACACTCAGTTTTGGTTAACAACGAGTATTTATCCTGATTTTCTTTGATGCACCGCCGACATACACGCACTTTGAAGTTGGTAAACATATTGGGGTCGATCTCCAATGAGTTGCACTCGAAGCATTTGGGAGCATTCTCCAAGTCTATCGGAGGGGCCAAATCCTTCACAATATGCTGCTGTTTTTGCTTCTCCTTCCACTCCAAGAGCGACTGGGGCTCCTCTTCTTCGCCCTGGAGTCCAAATTTCTCTTTTTCGTCCAAGAATCCCCCTCGGCTATCCTTCATCGTAGAGAAATCAAACTCAATGTAGTCTTTCTTCTGTATGGAAGGTCTCTGGTCCATCTTGAACCTCTTGCGGTCTCTGTCAGTCACTGGAGCAACTGTTGTATCGTGCTGAGAAGCATCACGGCGATTTCTATCAGCACGCTTGATAGCGTCCTCTCTGTTTCTGGCTATTCTGTCCTTTTGCTCTTGAGTGAGCTCCACTCTGGGAAGCAGTGGGATGATTCGCTCAGACTGCGGGAGCATCAGCCCATGGTCGGGAGCACGCAAGGGCATATTTCTGGTGGATGCTAGACTGTCATTTGAGGCTGTACTTTTGGAAGCGTTGCCACTACTTTTAGTTGATGACGATGATGATGATTCTTGTGTTCCTCCTCTTCTTAATTTTAGCCTCTCGAGAGCTTTTCTTCTGTTTTCTTCCTGAATCGTTAGTAGAAGCGAGTGTAGATGATACGAATGATACATACGATTCTTCTTTTCTGGTCATCAGTCAACACTCTCAGAGACATGATGATTAGGTGATGTAGATGACATGAGGAAATGCAGGATGGTTGCAGAGGAACTATCATAATAGTTAAACAGGAAAATGAATAATCTTGCAAGAAAAACGATCTGAAAGGTATTATAATTATGTTCTAAAAGTTAGACCCATTTTGGAAGATTCTCTTGATTTTCATTCTGTCTTGAGGTACTCATTTGTCATTCCTTACATTCATGTCCTTGCCTACATTCATGTCCTTCCTTACATTCTTTTCTTGATTACCCCAACTACAACCACAACTATCCCCAGAAGTCCCCTATTCCTCCTCATCAACTAACAAGTCCCTTTGTCCATAATAAACCCCAACAACCGCCAAAATCATATCCACAGTTTCCTCCGCCACTGCGGGAATACTAAGACCCTCGTTCTTTCCTTCAAGGAACTTTGTTCGGAGCTTTCTTGCCTTCCGCCCCAAATCTCGAACTAGCGACATTTCAGTATGGTCTAGCCCGTTGTCTAATCGAACAAATGTTATAAAAATCCACTCAGTCAATGTGGCTGGCATCGACACCAGTAGCCATTTCGTATAATAGACAATTAGCTTGATTATGGTAGCATGTTCTAGTGTGTCGTTGAAGAAACTGATTGGCGGAGGACTCTGGGAGAATACTACATTTCGCCACGCACTTGCGGACTGAGGAACCTCCATGGCTGGTTTCTGATCGTCTGGCTCCTCCACTTCAACATTGACATTCACTCTGACATCATCATCGTCTTTGCTGTCCACATGGTGCTCTCCAGCGACTTCGTCGATCTCACACCAATCTAGTGGCATTTTCTGGACTACCTGACGCTTGTTTGCTAGCTTTTCCTGCTCCAACCTATCTATAACCATCTTCACATATTGTGGCGAGAGTTGTGTTGTTTTAGAGATGTTGCTGTGGGTGTTCCGCTCGATATTTCTGGAAATAAAATGAACAGATGCATCGGACTCGGCTTCTTTCCTCACTTCTGCCAAGTAGTCAAACACCGAGGAGTCGTTGCATTCTCGAGCTGAAGCAGAATCTAGTGGAAACGCCGCATGTTGACCAAACTTTTCGTCCAAGGGTCCTTGCGTATATAGGGTTTCCCTTTTGGGCCGCTTATTACTGTGGAAGCTAGCCACACTTCTTTTGCACATTGAGTAGATATGAACTATCAGCTGTATGTAGGGTGAGCATATGAGTTAATGATGCGACCATACAAATAGGTTGCATATTGCGAAAATGGTCAGTGAAGTATTGCGATCGATTCATGGTTATTACCTATTTACTTTGCATGGAGATGCTACTTCCAAAAATCTGGAATCGTCTTCTATTGTAACCTCCGTATTCGTTATTATCCTCTGGTCTCGTCTTCTGGGCTCGTCTTCTGGTCTTGTCTTCTGTGTTCTTCAGTGTTTTTCTTCAGTGTTCTTCTTCAGTGTTCTTCGTCAGTGATCTTCGTCAATGTTCATCTTCAGTGTTCATCTTCAGTGTTCATCATCAGTTCATCCACATAGTCCATGCTCTATTGAATGAACAGCAAGTCAGCAAAGAATAAGTTTGCTGAATATGACAATTTCTATCTTTTCTCAGAATCTTTCATCCCATCCCTATGATTACTCCTCTTCCTTTTCCCTCTCAATGTTTTTGCCAATCTCTTCCACCTTCCGCTTCTTCCTAGCAATCACAGGCCCTCTCCGGAGCTTTTTCAAAAATTTCTCGTCAAACTTCGACTTGCACGTCGGACACTCGCCCAGCTCCGGAATCAAACTCATGATACAAAGACACACAGAACACACATACCCTATGTCCACTGCTTTCCCCGTAATGAAGCAGCTCGCTTTATAATTGACATTTGAGTTTGCCGGCAAGATCACAAGGGAACGAATAGACGGTTCAATGAAAAATGCTGTTGAAAGCGTCTGGATAAGACCCTGCGGTTCTCGGATGTGGAGATACACTCCATTGGTAGCATCGGCTGCTTGCTGAAGGTACGGAGAGTCTTGCATGCCAAGCTTGGCCACGTCAATGGACACCTTCATCTTCTGTGCCGCGAAAATCGAGTTCATGATGGCAATGTAGTTGTTGTCGTAAGTGTCGTTGGCTGTAATGATAAGCAACCTTGAGTCCATGGATGTGGTTGGCATCGTATTTGTCAGACCTGTTGCCGACGAAGAGTTGAGTGCTTTATTTGTTGTGGAGTTAATGGCCGATGCGGTGGTGGTAGAAATGGACTGGTCTACATGGAGCATTCGATTGGTATAGGTGAGTGCCATCAGGAGAGCACCGCCCAATGTCGATAAACTTTGGTTCTTCGGGTATTCAATGATGCGAGAAAGCTCGGCGTTGAGCTCTCGAAGCACTGTCTCGTCCACAATACGAAATTGTCGGTACATTTCCTTGCTCACCAAATGAGACTCCGGAGTTGCTTCGTGGTCCTCAAACAGGTTCTCCAAATTTGGGAATAAGAACTTGGATCCCGACGGCAGCGAAGTAATGAAGGCAACCTGGTTGCTATTGTTTAATGCCAAATGGGCATTGAGAAGCACCAAAAGTGATTTGGTGAGCTCCTGGATAGTGATTTGGTCTTTGATGGCATACCAACTTCTTGGAGTCAACTCAAAGATCACTGTCAACAACGATGGGTTATCTGTGACTTCTTCAGTGGTTGGTACCTCTGTGAAGACACTTTCTGAGATATCATCCATGTCTTGATGAAGATAGTGTGAGTGAATGGTTTCTATCAAATGTGAACCCGTACACCGGAAGATGGAGAGAATATGGGATGCACGAATATTGAAAACGACTGGGGTAAATAAAGTAGACTATACTAATGGACGGTTAAATGGAGAGATTTGGTTGTCAACATCGTTTATAATGTGGGGAGGTGCTCATTTGGACATGGAAACCTGCTACCTTGTGCTCTTGGAGGTACCTTTGAGATGATTATCTTCCATCGCATTTCCTACTGATAAGCCGACTATTATCCATGATTTAGATGAGCTGGCTTTCTTTAGAATTGATAATGAATCGACATAGGCTGATCCATAAGCTTCCCTATATACAATCAAAAGCAATTTTTAACCCTACTTCCATCTCCTATTTTCTCATCCAACCAACTCCTATTATCACTTCAATTAATCGAGTTGCAATATGTATGGTGCAATACGTTTGTTGCAACACCTAAGGCAGCCATTTTCCTTTCCGCAAACCTTACCTACTCCGCTCCAATATCCTCGTTCCAGTCCTCAGGTCTTTCCTTGATGAATTTAGACATCAACTCCTCGCATTGCTTGTCATTCATGTTCACCACCTCGATTCCGCATGACTCCAACAACTTTTCAGCACCCACAAAGTTCTTGTTCTCGCCCATCACAACTCTCTTGACACCGTACATAATGCAAGCTCCAGAACACATGTTACATGGGGATAATGTTGTGTACATGGTGCACTTCTTGTAAACTGAACCTGGCAACCGGCCGGCGTTCTCCAAAGTGTCGATTTCTCCATGCAAAGTGGCGGAATTCTTCTGGATTCTCATGTTGTGTCCACATCCCAACAAAGTGCCGTCTTCGTGGATAAGTGCTCCTCCAATAGGAATACCTCCTTCTTCGTAACCTTTATGTCAGTCTTAGGGTTGTAAGATAATTAAATAAACGTCAACATACTTTTCTTGGCTTGCTCGAATGCGATCTGCATTCCAAGTTTATCGTCAAACGGCATTCTGGGGAAAAAATAATGGAGCGAAGGAAGATTATGAGACCAAGATATATAATGTGCTTTGATGCATGCCGGAATAACGGTTTTCTGGTCACTTGTATACAAAAATGGTGCCGTTCCTCTCCACCGCCACGACCATATTGTATGGGCGGCTCACAATTGCCAAATCGGTAATAGTATCGTGAACTGGAATCAGACTGTTTTCTTTGCTTTTCGTTTTCGGTCCGGTTGATTTTTCATATGACACACTAAACCGCAGCGAAATCTGATTCTTCGTGAAATTCACTTCTCCGTCAGTAAAGAGCAGCATTGACTTATTGATGTTGTCAAGATCCCACAAAATCACCCGGCAATCCTCAGTAGCCGTGATGCAGTAGCCATTTTCACGGTTGACTCCTCCAGCTCCAGCAATATACGTGAGAGCGGTATTGCTCTTGCTGGTATCCTGTTCTTGGTCTATCGAGAGATCGGCTAAGATCTCCTCCACGCTCATTTCTTTGTTCAATTCCACTTCTTGTAAAGCGTAAGGTTTCAACCGGGGCGTTCTCTCGTTGGCAATGAACACTTGCCTACACTCGAAGCTGGGAATCTCCCACATGGTGATATCTGATTCGTTGCTGCCTCCAATCATGGCAAAATGCGTATTGGAGGATCCCTTGGGCTCCATCATAGTTGGTGACGAAACCACAATCAACTTTTTAATTGCCGACCTAGCCTTCGAGACCTGGTCGACCATGACTCTCATGGCTTTGACTAATATGCGGAATCTGAGATCCCAAAGACACAAGATTCCGTCTGATGTTCCGAGCAAAAGCCAGCTCACACTTTTGGAGACAATAAAGGTGGTAGGTACTCCCAAGTGAAGAGGATTTTCCAAGATGAATTCCTGACCCATAGTGATCACATCGTAAGCGACAATCTTGCATGTGGATGTGATAGCAAGACATAAAGTCTTTGAGTTTGTGCTAACAAAGCTGAGACTTCTAGGGTATCCATCTTCCACTTTGCAAGATCTGATGAGAGCTATCTTCGAATATTTGGAGATCTTCTTGTTTTTTCCCCTGGTGACATGTACCCTAAAAATGCGGATGTAACTATCCATCGTAGACACTGCAAAGACAAACCGATGGGGCATGAATACAATATCAGTGATGTACAGATTCAAGCTCACTGTGGCACTAGCATTCTTACCAGAAATATTCTTGTCCAACTTGGCAGTATCCCATAGTTTCAAATTTCCGTACTCTGAACCGGTCACAAAGAACTCTGACGTAGGACACACGGCAACTTTGGTAAATGCCTCTGTAACATTAGCATTGCTGTTTGCATTGATTTGGGCCACCAAATTGCCTTGTATCTTCAACTCTCGTCCACCAGGAGGCAATGACTCCCGGCTGCTCTTTATCACGGTCCCGAATTCAGGTACATCGTCTAAAGTCGGTTCAAAGTCAATGTTTTGCAAGTACTTCAAAATGTAAGGATTCGAGCCGCTGAAATTGTGTCTCATGGTTGCGGAAATTAGCTTTTGATTATTGACACTGAAAACTTTGTGCGTCACGTTCGCCTTCTTGCTAGTCAGATGTACATGGTGATGCTTGTTGCGAGAGCCTTGACTGTCGTTATTGAGTTCCATCTCTCCGAGAACATTCGTCTCCATGGTTTGTAGTGAAGCACGAGCCTTTCCTTGATGGGGCAAAACTAGAGAGTTGGAATTCTTTGCCGAACGAATGGAGAATGCCGAGTCTTCCGGAGGCAGATAACTGCTCTCGGTAACTTTTGACCCATTAGCGATGGGCTCCGACTTGTAGCATACTTCCAAAAAAATATTCCTTGGAGGAACATTGACCTTGCCAGCAAGCTCAAATTCATTCTGCGCACTGGAGCTGGGGTAGACGCTGGTTCTTTTCAAATTCAAGAAGTGATCCTTTAAAGCAAATACTTTCCAAAGATCAGTGTCCTCTAAACCCACAGCCTTCAACTTCAAAATCCATTGTCTGTCCTCGGGAGATAGTGGGATATCCAGATGCTTCGATTCTCCATTGATTGGAGAATTTGAGTGGGAAACATACACTGATTTCCCCATGTCCTTGGTGAATGAGATAAGCTTTCTCTTACCATTAGACAGAACAGCAGAAAACTTCGTTTGCCTCCAAAACATAGATCTATTTGAAGCATTGTTGAGCCAAGTCAACGATGTATCATACACTTGCTTGGATAGTGGTTTTGACAAACAAGGGTACATTGTGTCCCAGTCCAACGTGGAGATATCATAAGACAAATATGACTTTATCAACGGATAAAGAAAACAAAACCTTTCTGCGTACAGAAGATTCTCACTGATAGCCAAAATAAGATAGAGCACGGATTGACGAATCCACTCATTTGGTTGCAAGAGCAATGTTATTGAATTGGCCACCAATTCCTTGTAGACTGAGAGCACATTGAACTCCTGGGCAGGATTGATGAGTCTTTCTTTCACAAAAGAATAAAATATCTCGAGGACTTTCAACACTACAAACTGTTCATGGTCTCCCAAGGTCTGAAACAACAACGGCAATAGGTACTGTTCGAATGCAAGTGCGCCAATGAAGTATCCAATATCCATGATTGACGATAAGAAAGCAAGGCGGAGCTGGCAATTGGAGTCATTCAAGTAAGTGATCAAATGAGGCAAAATAATGTCGTTAGTTTTGTCCACACCGAAGTATTGACAAAGTGGAAGTATATTGTTGACAAGAGCAATTCTCAAGTTTACGCTTCGGTCAATGAGTAGAGCCTCAGCAATGTCCTTAAAGTCAGTTTCCGATCGTGATCTCGGAATCTCGTATTGCCCGACTTCACCATTTTCGCCGTTGGGTGTTTTGCCGATATCATTGTTGAATGCCCGAGAATAGGCAGCAAACTTCTCCGATATTCGTGCAAGATAAGGTAGACAGGTGGCCAAAGTAGACTTAATATAGGTGGCTTCGTCATAGCTGGGGCAGTTGAAGTATGCAATGCTCTTAAGTCTAGGATTTAAATATTCTGGAAAAGTCAATGCATTGAGAGCATTGATGCTGGAACAAGTTGCCAACAACGAGGTTACAGCTAGCAACGATGTAGACGCCACTCTGGTGGAATATTTGGAGTCTGCTGCAAAGTTGATACTGTGCATAGATGGCTCTTCCACATGAATTGAGGAGTCATCCAAAAAGTCGTCGATCAAACTGCAGAGATAAGGAAGCAGTCTATCCAACTTTTCAGAATCGCTAATTCGTTCTGAGTATGCAAGGATAAGCTCAATTGCTTTTACTCTCGATTCAGGCCTCTTGGTTGAAGCTAGGAGTGAGCAGATCAAATCAAGAACAATCAACGCACCGTTGTCTTCCGGGTACGTACCTATTAATTGTGCAGATGGCTGGATAGTATAATCTTCTGGTATTCCTTTCAACCCAAGACGTAACGCTGGGAACTTGGGACCGAACTCACTCTCAGTTGAATTCTCATATGTGTATTCGAAAGCCTTGCTCGCGCTGCTGAAGGTTTCATAAATCTGGTCGATGCGCAAGTCACTGGGTGAGTAGTTATCAAGATTATCCTCGGACACCGGAAAGTTCTCTGTACTGTTCATCTCGTACATGAAGTCATATAGATAGTCGTAGAAGTAGGCAGGAAAACAAGACTCTCTGTATTCTTTTAGCAACAGAGACGCCAGAGGCCGCTCGTTGGGATCTATGCTGAGAAGATCTTTAACCATCTGGCGAATATTGAGGTCCAGAATTCCAGCAAGGTTAGGCTGGAAATCGTTTCGTTTGTATCGATACAAATCTGAAAGGGTGAAAGTAGGTTCGCCATCCAAATAAAGCTCTGCGATAACGCATCCAAGAGAAAACAAATCCATGGAATCTGTGAGCTTCGCAGACTCCGGAGGCTTCTTCAGGTAAAATCTCTCCGGGGCTACATAGCAAGATCTTCTTGCGGAACTGTCGAAGTAAAAGACGAATTCGCTAGGATTGTCGTCGGGCAAGAATACTGGCTTGGTATGCTGGGAAAAATCTGTGAGCACCACCCAATTGGCGCCGGTCACTAAGAGGTTTTCCGTCTTGATATCTCCATGAACTATCTGGAGGTGAGAGTGGAGCAATTCAACAGTTTTGAGCAATTGAAACACAATCCACAACTTCTCTATCGGAGCCAAAAAGGGTCTTAATGACATGCGATCGTAGAGGTTGGTTCTGACCAACTGACGCACCAAGTAGCCAGCCAGAACAGTTTCGATAACTCGCTTCCACGGCAACACATTCGGATATTGCGCAAGAAGCCTCGATTCCAGAGCAAGAGCCTCGGTGACCTCGTTGAGAACAATTCCAACCTGTGGCGGCTTAATAAACAACTTTACCAATAGGAGACAACCACTATTAGCATCATATACTCGGATAGTCTTTAGAAAACGAGAATCGTTGATGACATCGAGGAATTTGTAGCCAGGCAACACATCCACATAAGATCGTAAGGCCACTGTATGGGCATGAGGTGCTAGTAGGGAAAGATTGGCACCCATTGAGTAGATAGAAGACAAGGACGACTATAGTGAATGAGTATAGATTGAGTATGTGAGTTAGGTGCACAACTTTCGATAAGAACTGAGGTAGGGAAATAATGAATGTGATGCAGACCAAAGAATACTTGCTAGAGAGAAAAGTGATTTCATTGGTCGACGATGAATAGCTGCAAATGTATATTCTGCAATTGTATATTTTTCTTTATGTTTCGTGTTGTCTGCGTGCCCACAATGAAATCATGCCTACATTCTTCATACCCAGTTTGCAACATCCAGAACCACCCTGCAACTATCTGTTTCTAAACACCTAGCTTGAGTACCCACATAATATCAACCCCAAGTGAAGCTGACTGTCCACATCCTACCACCCCATCACACCTTCCAACCCATTTCTAGTGTCTCTGGCGAGACTCTGCTTCATCGTCCGACAATTCAAAAGAATCGAACCGACGCAATCCAACAGTCTCCTCGTTGTCATACTGTCCACGCGAGATCTGCATCGATCTTCTCATGGAAGAGAATCCGCCCACACCATTGTCCATTGGCGCCATGTCCTTTCCATTGTGGACGCCGAAAAGCTCTCTCTCGCGGCCCTCGTTCTCCTTGCGCGAGATGTTGAGCAAGTAAACCCCGGAAAAGATGATGAGGAAGCCGATCAACAACGAGATGATGTTGACGGCCAGGGCAGTGTTGAAGCCCTTGAAAAGAATGAACGACGCAACCAACGTGAAGGTGGTGAACGTCACATAGTAAAGAGGATTGACGATGGAGGTGTCGAACTGGTCCAACGCCTTGTTGAAATAGTTCATCTGGGTGAGAATACACACCACCACAACCAAAATGAACACGTAGGTGGAAACATGGGTGAACTGGTTGTTTCCGGCCAAGGTCAACTTCAATGCAATGCCGAACGCCTTGATGGACATCACCGAGATCGAGCCAACGGTCGAGCAGATGGAAATATAGATCATGGGGTTGGTGTGGCCGTACTTTGGCACGATCTTGTAGATCATAAAGAGCGAGTACGCAGTCACCATGAAAGCATAGGACAAGAACGCTGGCTGAGTTGCAAAGTTCAAGATCTCGTCCACCGTCTCGATCTCCTTGTCTGGGGGAGCGTGTAAAACGATGATCACCGATCCCATCAAGCAAATGGCACATCCCATCTTACCCAAAACACCTAACTCTTCCTTCAAGAAGAATGCCGCCAAAACGGCGCCAATAATCACGGAAAGCGCCCCCAACGGAGTCACCAAGATCGCTGGAGCAAACGTATAGGCGGCAAAGTTGGCCACTTCACCCACTGCCATGGTGGCTATTCCAGCCCACCAGATTGGGTTCTGTAAGTATTGGTGGCTGTTGGCATTATCAGCGCCAGATCTTGAGGCGTCCATCAACCCTTTTTTGGTAATGATGAACGAAGTTCCTATCGCCAATGAGGACGACATGGCGAGCGCGAGCCCGATATACTTGTCGTCGACCATGAATAGGAGGAAGTATTGGTTTGGAGTATGGACGTGGCACCTTTACCTCTGGGTGCGAAAGGTTCCGGCAAAGAAGGGCCGTGGTGGGAGACTATGGAGGGAATAGAGAATGGGATGGAAAGGAAGTATGGGTTAATAATGGGTTTGAATTTGGTGGCGGTTGTTGTTGGATATTTGCTTTTTTTTTGTTTTTGCCATTTTCTATTGACTTTGGTGTTTTTGCTGATTGGCATGGACTAGATTAGGTGCTGCATCGGGGCTCCATCTTATATGGGGCTGTGCAAAATAGTAGAACAGAGGCAGCAGTAATGGATAGCGATGTTACGGAGGATATTTGTGGAGGTTGGTAGTGAAGAAGTGAATAACCGGGGTTTGGGGAAAGGAAACTAAGAATTGGATTTTTGGAGGTCGTATTGATGTTTTGCAAGTTGTGCAAGAGTAGGAATTGGAACGGTATTTTCGCAGTCTTTGGTGTCATTTGGTGGAAAATAGAATGTGAAACTGTAGTAATTTGAGAACAGGGAAGGAAAGAGAAAGGAAAGAGAAAGGAAAGAGAAAGGAAAGAGAAAGGAAAGAGAAAGGAAAGAGAAAGGAAAGAGAAAGGAAAGAGAAAGGAAAGAGAAAGGAAAGAGAAAGGAAATTGAACGGAAGGAGAAATGAAATTGAAAGGAAGGAGAAATGAAATTGAAAGGAAGGAGAAATGAAATTGAAAGGAAGGAGAAATGAAATTGAAAGGAAAGGCAAACCAATATGTAAGAAACTCAGAAACGTATCGAAGTTAGGACAAGCTCAGAGAAGTACTACATGGTATTGATCATAACTTTGGCCCATCCTCATCCAATAATTCACTTCCGTCAACTGGCCCCTATCCTCACCAATTGATCGCATGTTTCGATTCTCTAAATCTCTCTCTATGATCACAACATGCGTCTCTTCCTGCGCAACTCAAATCCTGAGAAAGTCACATACCATCTTTGCAATCTAGTAATCACCAGCAATAATCCATCAGCTAGCAAACACATAAAATTCCACCATGCTCATCCATCTTCATATTATTCCATTACGCATCCATTCTCCTCTTTACTCTTCCCACCATTTCTTGGTGTGTGCACCTGACTTCTCCCCACAACCTCACAGTACTCCACCTAGCAACATTCACCATTATGCTCGTGAAACCATAATCGAGGACATCGCTAATATTCATTTACGCCCATTAAAAGATCCATCTCTCAGAACCACTAATCCATCCACTAGATTCTGTGCCCAGTCTCTCATTCGCTATTAACCCAATCCCACAGATATCCCAATCCCACATTTATCCGAATCCCACACTACTGCAGCACTAGGCCAAATCCCACAGGAGCATACTTCCTTATCTACACTACCCCAACTATTGCTACCACAGATATCACCAGTAAAATTCAACCAAAAACAATAAAAATAATACAAAAAGGACCCTCGCCCCTTTCACCCACTCTAGAACCCCTCCCAATTGTTTCTTCCCTCCCTCTGGTTGTCCAGCGTTGTTGCTCCCCCACTTGTATCACCTGCTAATCTCCACATGATCTTATCGTCATTCGCGCATACTCTACATTGAATGCTCCTGACACCTACTACTAGGGACAACAGCGGAACACACAACTCGCCATATATTTAGTTCCCGACCAGTTTTTGGCTTTCTTCAATAATCAATCACTGTGTATTCGCCGTTTCATTTTGTCTAGCCGTCGCCAGCTACCCCCCCTGTTTTTTTGCGCGTTGCGGTTTCATATTCAAGGAGCCATTGCCATCAAACAAATCGATAGTTGTCTTGCAACATTGTCGTTGAATCGGCGCTCATTCCCTCCCGTTAACAATCGCCGCCACAAAACAGAATTATTCTCGAGTTTTACACACCGGCCCGCCTTGTTCCCCTCGTGATTATCTTCCACAATGAATTACCAGGAATCCGGTGATAACCGCCCCGACGGCACCGACCCCCACCAAGACACCCATTCCGCGTCGTTCCGAAAGCTCCTTGGCTCGCATCTGTCCATCTACAATGCGCTCACCAACCCAGACCTCGACCTTAATCTTGCCAACTCCCCTCACCTCAAGGAGAGATACACCCCACCGCCGTTGCACTTTCCAGTGGCAATAGACCCGCTCCCTCCCCTTCTGCTGTGGCTGCCCCTCAATGTGGCCCCAGAGCCAATTGATTTGGCTCGCCAAGTGGTCACTGCCTCCACTTCTCCCAGACCCCAGAGTGCTTCAATTTTGTCGATCACCTCCGAAGAAGATAACCCTTCTGACTCCATGGTGATTGTGCCATCGCTCAAGAATTTGGGATCAAAGGTTATGGTATTTGAAACTGACGAGGAGGACGACGCTGATGAGTATACCTACGTAGGCAGCCTGAAGTCAACATATCTGTACGGAGATGACAAGACCCTCACCAACAACGGTGGAAACCCGAGGAAACACATCTCGGCGCCCACAAATCTGCACAGCCTGTTCATCATGCCGAAAATGTCTTTGTCAGATAGCGGGAAACCGGTGCAATTGACCATTCTCAGCACCTGCAATGATGCCCTCAAGGTAGAGACCCAGGCGTTGATTGACTACATCAAAAACAACATGGTCATGTCGCTGAAGGTCCAGGTGCATCATTTGGTGATTGCCCAGTCGCCTCTGAAGTTCGATATTTCTGTGTTGCTCAATTCCACCTTGCTTTTCCTAGTCAATGACGGCTCGTTGTTGTTTGTTGAGTTCATGGATGCCTTGATCGAAAGTGGCTGCCAAGAATCACTCCCAAAGCTCACGGTTATCAATATCATGACCACAAATTACTTCATCAACTTGTTTAAGATGATCAACAACACCCGTCCCCACCAGATTTGGAAGACACCGTCACTTCGTAGCTCCAAATTATTGAGCAAAATGAACTCGTACATCAATGAGGAGTTGGGTGATGGAACAAGTGGTAAACACGCACAGGCATTCAAGACGCGGTCTAAGAAATATATGAAAACCAGGAAGCCCGACCATGCCGAGTCTACCAAGCAGTCCAATTCCATGTATGACAGTTTGACACCTACAAGGAAGCCGGACTACAAGTCAATCGAAAAGCAAATTCGATCGGAAATGCTGATGTCGCTGAGCTACGCCAACATAGATCCTTTGCAATTGTCGTCCAACTTGAATCATTTAAGAGCCCTATTAGGCGCATTTAAGCGATTCTTCGGTTCAAGTTCTCCGGAACTGGTGCCAAATAATAGCGATGGGCTAGCACTGATGCGGAAACATATTTGGCTTATTTGCAGTTTCTCGGTTGGAATTGGGGTTGGAGTAACTGTCGCCAGTGGTGCTGTTGCCTTTCTAGGGAGAGGTTTCACCGATCTTGTCAAAAGCGTGCCTCCTATCCAAGCAGGTTTCAACGGGACGTACCAGCAGTTAGTGGCTGCGGAAAGTCCTGTTGGTGCTATTTCAAAGCCTGAGATGGCAGACAGGTTGTTGGAAGGTGTCAGTGAATGTGTTGGCAGTATTTCCAGAGTTGCTGTTGAGAACTTGCAAGTTCTCACTGATAACTCAGTCGTCAACTCAGTTATCAACTACCTGAGTTTGGCAATTGAAGAGTTGAAGTCCCTCGGTATGTTGGCCATCCATTCTGCCATTGGAGGATTGAGAAAGTCTAGCAACATCGTTATGGGCATGGTTTGGTAATGTTTTATTGTGAAGTGTTTAGGTGAATGGTTTGGATGAAAGGTAAAGTGTGAATGGAATAGTGTGAAAGGTTTAATGTGATAATTTTAGTTCTTCCAATGTGTTTCTACACAGAATATTTTAATAGGATACACGTCTATCATTTTTCTATATACAACTTGTATAGTCAGAAATTAGCTGACCATGAATTTCACGTTTTTGTAGAAGTCTAACATTGGATTCTCTCCCTTTTTTGTTGTCGTCAGCTCCACATCCGACCATTGCTCCAAGAATTCTTGATGCAGCTCCACCTTCGCTAGCTTTCCAGTGACCTTTGTATACATGTCACTGGCAATATCGAAATCGGTAGGAAACATTATATCAAAGTAGCCCTGGTGACACATATAGGTTGAGATATCCACCATTTTATCCTGAATCACTGTTTGCACAACAGGTGCATTGTAGTAACCCTTGATGGCATTTGGTAGACTGGAGAAGTCAGAACTGACCAAAGAATGCTTGGGGAATCTGTGCTTCAAGATCTGGTAGAACTGTAAGAGTCTGGTGGGAACAAACTCGCCAGGAGTCAAGTTGTCCTTGAAAGGTGCAAATCTGTTCTTAAGTGCCAAAATGGTACGAGAGTGAAGTAGCGGATGAATGGAGTCCTTTTCGGTAAGGAAAGGCACCATGGTCGCAAGTTTCTTTAGCTTTCCTGACATGAATTCTGTCTGAGGCAAAATGGGAAATCTTCCATTCTCTCTCAAATGTAAGAAGGCATTGGTGTAGTAGCTCAACTCAGGTGTGAAAAACTCGTAGAAGTCGCCTTCTTCATCTACAACCACATACCCCTCGTAAGGCTCGCCCGTGGTTGCATCGTACCTGACCAAGTCATGAGCAAAATTATCAAACACTTCTAGTGCAATGAAAAAACATGGCTGCTCGACAGTTTTGTCCCACTTGAAGATGGACTTGTTGATAATTTCGAGCTTCTTGGAGTCCAAGTCTTGCGCAACCAACTTTTGCTCCATGGCCACCGAGAACTGTTTGAGTGCCAACTGTGACGAGATCTCAATGATTTTATACTGGGTTCTGGCATAAATATCCGGCTCGTTTGTCTTGATGTAGTTCAAAATGTTGCACATCAATGTCCCGTTACCTCCACCCATTTCATAGATGATCAAGTCCTCGTATGGATAGCATCCGTTGAGTTTATAGTTCACAACTATGTAGCGAGCTAGCGCCTCTCCATAGTAGGGAGAGAAAAGTTCCGTGGGGGTATGCCACAACTGGATGGACTTTTTCGACTTTGGTGCACCTCCAGCAGCCACCATATCCTGGCGCTGGATGGATTTAGCATGTTTGGCAAGCACCAGAGTCGACACAGAGGTATCGGTAGTTTCCGACTCTTTGAACGGCTCTGAAGTTTGCAGAACGGGGTGCAATTCATCATATTTAGCATAGGCCTTCTGCCATGCATCCATGAACCCGTCTACGTCCTCGATATTGTTGTAGTCGAACGGCTTTTCGTTGTGGAAAATCTCCACCTCTTTTGAAAAATACCCGTAGTTAGGGTTGTAGAGCGAATCTTCGATGAAGTCAGACGCCAACATCTTTGCCTTGCGGGGCCGGTTGTTCAAACGACCCATTCGAGACGAGTTGGTCATGGGAAATCGATCAAACACATCTTGTGGAGTGTTATTATGGAACGGATAGTTGGTGGCATTCTTGTAGATGTACTCTAGAAGATTGAATCTGGTGGACTCGCTTGTTTTATTTTTCTGGAGCGGATGTTCTCTCCGAGTGCTTGAAGAAGGTTGTTCCTTGCCGACAACACTGGTTAGGTCAGCGGAAACTTTGAATGCATAAGTGTCGGGACGAATTGAGTATTCGTGGTGCTTGACATCGATTTCTTCTTTGAAAGGAGCAGTGGGGATTCTGGGGATGGTGGGAGTTGGTCCTTTTTTGGCTTTCTTGAAGAGGCTCCTCCTGCCTGTGACGAGTACTTGGCCCAGTCGACTTAGAAGCATTATGGTTATAGATTATTTGGTACAGGAAGATATGATGGTGAGGTTTTAGCAAGAGAAGAACTAGCTTGAGAAAAATTAGTAATTGGGAATAAATTAGTTATAAATTAGTGTTGAAATTGATCTTGCCACATTGGAGTGAATTATGCGTTTTTTCCATGATGAGGAAATAGCTATTTTCTGTTTTGTTCTCATGGTCTTCTCCTGGTTCTTCTTCACATCATCTCATCTCTACTCCACGTTCATTCCCAACAGCATCACCTTGCTTAAACCATCCCTATCAATATCTATATTAAACACCTATGTCATGTAATGCGTCCTTTATTATACCTCGACGGGTATAATCACCCTTTACTCTAACTCAAAATGAGTAGCTTCCTGCCCATCAAACTCGTCCATACATTCCACAATTGTCTTGATGTTGTCAATCGCATTACTGATAGCAACTCTAATCACCCGATCCGAAGCTCCAGCAAACGTACACTTCATTATATTCTCATGGGCTTCATACTCGACGGAAATCTCATCTTTTTTCAACACCGGATCCACAGATATGCTTTTACATGCAATGGTGGCCTGTCTAGCCGTCTCAAATGGAATATCTAGTGTCACAATATGGTCGAGTTTTCCCATGCTGCTATTTGGTGGAGTTATGGCAGTTTCTTGTGAATACTTTGTAAATCTACCGGCTCGCTTTTCTGTACACTCTCGATAATGTCATTACATTCGTCTAATTACAGCTAATATACAATAAATAACCGAGCTCATCTAGTAGATCGCCTGGAATCATGGTTGTGGCATGGTGACTCGTTTGCTCTGTGGTATGGATTGACCTGACTGTCGGGGAGATATTTCTTCTCCGTCAGGTGGTGTGGATTTGCTCTGGTTGTCTAGGACAAAATAATGTCAATGATGTGAGGCAGAACTTATACGCTCAATGCCTTGCAATCAATTGTAGTATGCAAATTTTGCTTCACGAACGGTTGGTCAAGAATTGCTATCTCGATCCAGGACTGGCTTAGCTCAGACGTCTTGCAAATCAACTGAATGTGATCACAATTCAGGATGCTCGTCGTCGAAGGCGGCGATGTGCACCTCTTGTGTCATCAGTGACTTCTATTTGAGATCGTCGCTTGAAGTTATCATCTGCAGCGTTCGACGAGTACAAGTTCTTCGTCTGAACTAAATGCCCTGGAGCTAACCTTCGGTTCGATCGAGGAGAATGAGCAAGTGATGGTTTTACGAATCCGATATTGTCGACAAGCGAGAACCCATAATTGTTACTCTTCATTGAAGGTTTCTGATAACTTGATTTCAGTCTCGATCCCTCATTTAACTTCGGCTCATGGTGACGAGATGTCGTGGCCATTGTGGGGAAATTGTACTTGGCTCCACTAACTGGTGTTGAATTGACTGCTGGCTTGGTTCTTGGCGACGAATACCCAAATATATTTGAAAGCTTGGTATTCTTGGGTCCAGGAGCACTAACTGGTCCATTCTTGGAGACTCTGTCTTTCAGCCATTCCAACTTTGTCAGTGGGATTTTCCTTCTGGAAACTGCGCCTGTTTGGAGATTTGAAGAGCCAAAGCTCTTTTCAACTTCTCGGCGTAACAAATCGTCGCCATCCTTGCATAAGTCGTACTCTTCGTTCTTGAATTGCGACAACTTGGAAGATTTGGGCGCAGTCCCATAATTCGAGGACGGTGATTCGAACAGAATTTTCTTTCTTGAAGATTTTGTGGACTTTGCCAGAGGCACATCTGGTGCTTGTGCTGAAGCGGCATTGCTAGAGTTCAGATACTTTGATTGCGTTTTCAGAGTTTTCGTTTTCAGAGTTTTCGTTTTAGCCCCTGAAGTCTGCTCAAGCGTCTTTCTCTTCAGCCTTTCATCGTCCCTCTGCACTTTGTAAATCTTGGACATATTTGATTTCCATTCATCTTTGCTGGCAGAATTTTCCAATGCCAATTTGGCAATTGTGAATTGACTGCTGCATCCAGCAATCAAGTTTTGTATCACTGGCTCACGGGGCACAAACTTGTGATTCTTGAGATGCTGCAAGCTATTGTTGTTAGTCTCAAGAATTGAAGGATCTAAAGCTTTCAAAAGTCCAGCGATGTCGTAAGATTCTCCTGGAGCAATCGGAGTAGGATGGGACGGCGTAATGCATTCCATTCCAACTTCTTTCCGGAGCACAAAATCAATATCAACTTCGGAGAAAAACGCACATGATTGTGGAAGCTCGCTGATTCCTAGCTGTTCACAGAACATGGCTCTGGTCCATAAGTTGCTTATCTGGAGGAGCAAAGCACAAAGCAATTTCTGATCTTCTCTCACAAAATAACGTAGCTCATCATGGACGGTAATCATTAATCTTGCATCCAACTTGAACTTCTCAATCAAATACTCCATAGACACGATCAATAGGTGGAGATAGTCCACGCCACTGCTTTGAATTGTCCAGTTAATTCGCGATGTAAGATAATTGTTCTTGTTTAGATACCTTTGAGTTAGCGCATCCGTAATGGATGCACCTAAAGTGGGAGTCTTCGGATTGTCTTGGTAAGCAATGGATTCAAGTGCATTAAACATCACCGACTCAGTACCTCCATGATACAATCTTCTCAGGAACAACTTGGAGTGGCTGACTTGGCCCTTGGTCTGCTCATAAAGCTTTTGAGCTTTCTCTTCAGCTTCGGCATCACTCAAGGAAGAATTGCACTGTTTCAATAATCTAGTAGCAAACTTCACTCCAGCACCATAAATACGACCGTAATTAAATACCTTGGCATCATTTCTCAGAATTCCCATGATTTCCGCAGTTTTTGAATGAAGGTCCGTCTTCTCATGTTTATCACCCTCAAGAGTCATCCATCCAAGTGCTGTGCCTCCATGCATCTTAAACATGGAGTCGCCGATTAATGATGCGATCCACAATTCTTCCGAATCAACGTCTGCACCAACGAAAGCATATCCTTTTGGTGCAGTAATCATTGCCTTAAGTTCAGAACCAATCCGATTAGCCTTACTGTTAGAGGCAGTAAGCCAAGTGTTTTCCGTTGCACGCCTCGTGACCGTACCCATAGTACATAGTTTGGGTATTATCATTCCCATCTCCTTGTGTGTTTTGCAATCCTTTTTGGTATCAAAGAATTTGTTCTTCTCTCCTTTTGGATCACAGTAAACAACAAACTGATCCATGATTCTCGCCCTGTTTCCCATCCAGTAGGAAGCAGTAGCATTCAAGTCAAGAATTTCCTTGGCATAGTCGTACTCAGAAGTCAAGACTCCATTCTCGAAGAACTTGATGTAGCTCTTGGACATGATAAGGGTGCACCTCTTCTTACTTCCCTCAGGATGTGGAACTTTGAAGAGTTCATGAATCATGCCCTCTTCTCGGAGCTCAGGCAACAACATCTCAAAATCTTCCTCGCTTAATTCGGCTTTGGTGTAGTTTTTCTGCAACATTTCCTCCACAATATCATTCTCGTAAGGAACCTTAAAACACCAGCCCGCGGAATCTGTCCAAATCAAGGGATAACCTTCCCACTTAAGGCGTAGAAGAAGCGGAGTGATCCTCGTTCTGACGGTGATGTTCATTTCACGTTGCTTCTCGCCATCCTTTTCTATGGTTGTTTTGAACAAATCCCGATACCACTCAGGATACCCAGTGAGATAAGCTTGACGAGCATATCGAGTACCGTCCTTTCTGAGACGCTCCGGCTTGATTGCCCAATTGAGTTGTTTAAGCCAAGGATCCAAGTGTATGTTTGGTCTTAGCAGGTCGTCATTCTCGCCGATGTACCTCACCAATTCATTTACACGTTCCTGAAGAATGGCGTCCACCAGCTGTCTATTTCTTTGGTAGACCGATTCTGCACTCTCAACGTAGGAGTCCCAAGATCTCGACGTGGGTAAAAACAACGATCCCAACAGCCGAAGCGCCGCAAACGACACTGGATGTGGGATCTTCTTGCGAAACTCAGGAAAAAGCTTCTGAGATACTTTGTAAGTTGCAATCACGTCATCCGCACAGTAATTCATCAATTCTTGGAAGTTATCGATAATATCGGATACATTGACCGAAGCGAAGGTATCACGGATATCTTTCTTCATCTGAATGCCGCAATAGAATTCAGCAACATTTGCTAGAGAGTTCAGTGAGCCCTTATCAAGCCACGGATCATCCATTAATTCTTGGGCCACATCAGACGCTGAGAGGCCCATTGGATCGTCCGAGTCTGCATCATATTCAGAGGATGATTCAGATTCCAATTCGGCATTCTCCACTGCTAGCTTATGTTTTCTGAACTTGTTCCAAGTTGGTCTTTGCTGCGAGCAGAACCCGCTGAGTGCAATGTGGAATGACATAGTATCGAGAAAAAACGCCTTGGACTGCTTCACAGAGTACTCTTCCAAGATTCTCGCTCGATCGTAACTAACATTGTACCCGATCAAGAGTTTAGGCGAGGCGTGAGTATTAAGCGGAATAAAATGATCCCAGTCCGAGTATGATGGATCTTTCGCATATCCGGTGAGAAGTGGTGATACCCATCCGTACCAGGCTTTAGAAGACATGGCTGTGCACAATACAGCATAGTTTGATCTCTTATACATCACCTCTACGTCGAACACCAACTCGTCTTCTAAAGGATAATCAACCTTCTCTGGGTCACATCCCGGCGCATAGCGAGTCCACCCGCTAGAAAACAGCCATTGTTGAGGTTTGGGCAAGACATGGTTAGATTCCAGAAGAAACCTCTCTGCCATGGAAAGATAGGGCTGGGAGTAGCGGTAGCCAATTCGCGTGAAATGCTCATCGAGGGTGTTCTTGCCCACCAAATCCGGAAGGTTGGGGATCACAATGGGATCATCAATTCGAGTTTTCTTATTGAGTAATCCGGTATTCTTCAAGTGCTGCTGCACCAACGATAGGAGGTGAGGATGTTCTACTTTCAAGTAATCTGATGGCGAAGTGGTGGGGAACACTTTTTTTTGCAATTCGCTGGATAAGTATTGGATGCCCACCTGGTTGATTCGAGGCTCTTGTAGTCGTAGAATGGAAGTTGAAAATGTTCTAGGTAAGCGTCGTAGGCTCGGGGAGAGCCGGGACATTGTTGGAGGATTTAGTGGAGCGAACGCGAGAAAGATAGAATGTAATAACCAGCAATCCACGAGTAGGGCTGATGATAAGATGTTGTGATGTTGCCGGTTTGAGAGAAAAGTAAATAGAACGTGAAGGCGAGCACGTGCCGAGAAGCGAGGGGAGTGATGGGGAGGGATGGCAGTAATAGGTTAAGGATACTAAGGTGGGATGACGACCAAAGGATACTACGAGAAGAAGTGGGATGATCATAAGAAGGTGTTCTAGAATGGTTTTCTTGGAATTATATTTGAGGGGGATGCATTGATGACGATTTGCTGGAATGATATCAGAATTATTTGTAGGTGTATATTGGTGCGCACTGATTTGAGAAACTGGCTAATGCTCCAGTAAAGAACTATCGAATTGGGTGCTATTGAAGGAGAGGTGGAATGGATGAATATTTTTCATATGACTATATTTAGTATCCTTCTTATTGTTTCGACCCCTTTTGAGTTTTCTTGTTATTCAATTAGACCTCTTCGGTGAATGTGCTTGTTCTTTTTTTGTTGATAGTGGATGCGAAATCAGTGAGGAAGGCATAGCATTTCCGCAGAGTAACATGTAAGAGTAAGAATAGTAAGAATTCGCGAGTGGATTGGTTCAGTGACACTGACAATCTAGAATCTTTCTGGAGAAGGTAATGGTCCATTGAAAAATTTGGGAGAGTAGTGAATAGTTAATAATCGGTGAAATCATTGGAAATGCGATAGGCAGCGGAAGGCAAAGATGACTGAAAAGAACTGGAAATGACCTATTCATGGTGTGAGAATCTTCGGAGTAGCGGCAGCTGGTAATGACACCCGTGAATGTAGCCTTATTCCATCCATGGATACTTACGAAGTTGAGGTCGATGACAATGAAAAAAGTGGAAATACCATTCAAAATCCATTACGGTGTAACAATTACAATACGGTGTAGATAGAGAAAATATAACCATGAACAGGTATCGATTGCTGAAGTATTCCGAACGATTATCTCGGCCAATCCACAATATCTATCTTTCTTCTTTACATGGAAGAGCCAAAGCTCGTGGACCACTCACCCAATAATTCGAACGATACGATCATTCGAACGATACGATCATTCGAACGATACGATCATTTGACTAGGAAAGAATTACACACATTGGTTCCGTCGTACGTGAATATTCTCAACCCACGATTTTCCGATTTTCAATTACGACACAGGTAATCTATTTGACGCATCGTGGTCAGAGATCACCGTAACGGTCATTTAAATCCGTTCTTCAGTTTTCTTCGATCTAAATCAATTTTTTCAATTTCCAATCTCTTACTCTTTTCCAATTATCCACTAATCCCCGCTCATCCATTAAATGCAGCACATTTTCCTTTCTTTATTCTATCCTTTCCACGTCTTGAAGCCCTACACGGTATTGCTCTGCACCAATTCGCAGTCATATCTCCACGACATAGCTCTCTTACAAAACAACCAGTCAACCTAAAAATTCACAAACACGAAACCCCAAAATAATAACCATCCCCAAAATTCCCCTAATGTCACTATTCCCTCTCTAATTTCCCACTACCTGCGCCCAACGGCTGACAGCAACCTAATGGGGAATTTGTAAACACTGCTGGTCCGGCACACATGGTGCTCCACAACAACAACATCACAAACTCAACCACATTCTTCTGTCATGTCTGAGTTCAAAACATTCAAAAAAGCCGATTTAGCAAAAGTGGCCAAAACCGTCGGTCTCACCGTGCGCTCCAAGGATACCAAGCTGCTGTTGCTTGAAAAGATTGAGGCTTTCATCGAAGAGTTCCCAGAGAGAGCCAAAGAATTGATTGATGCTTCGGGCGAGGAAGTGGAGGTCGCTACCTTGGTGGAGGTTGAAGCATCCGACGACGACGATGGCGAGGAAGTAGAGGAAGTAGAAGAAGATGTTGAGGAGGAAGAAACTGAAGATGCTGAAGAAGAAGAGGAAGAGGAGGAGGAGGAGGAAGCAGCTGCCGATGACGAAGACGACAAGGACTACAATGCTCCTCCACCTATTGACTTGAAAGTCTTGATTGTAGACCCTGCGATTGGTGCCTTTGAAAGGGCCTACGACGCCGTATTGGCCGTTACTGATAAAGTTGGAATCACCACAATGGAACATAACGACGCCTTGAGAGAGACATTGTCCAAGACGGTTTCGCTCAACTACTTGGAGTTGGCGGTGGAATTGGCCTATTTCTTATACTTCTACGTGCCGTTGGTTGCTGTCAAGGACAACAAGCTGATCCACCAGGTATTCAGAGACAACATTCCTCAGTTGAACGAAATTTCCTTGCCTGTGCCCGACGTCACAGTGTTTTCCAATTTCGCCGTGGTGTCCATTCTCGTCAATTGGATTCTCTACGCAATTCTTCTCCCTTTGCTTGTGTCTTACTACATCAACTTCTCCAGAAGAGTGGTGGTGATTGAGGACGAAGACGACAACGACAACGATGCCTCCTTCATCATTCGCCTTTACAAGTACGATCCGTTCATCTTTGCATTGGCCAAAGTGGTGATTTTCTACTTCATTTTCAAGAACGGTGCCTTGACCACCATCGACACCTACAAGGGCATTTTGCACGCATTGAAGAACCACGTCTTCATCCAGGTGGGGATCTACCACCGGTTTGTTTCTGGCTTGGGCAACTTCCCTCTCATTATTGGTGTCACCAATGTTGTGGTTGGTCTCTACTCACAGTTTGAGGACTACTAGTGGTCCATCCCCCTTCACTTCAGTTCCCTTTGTCTTATCTCTATCTTATGTACAATTTGACTCGACAAGAGTGTATAGTTTGTTACGTTGTACCATATATTAGTACATGACTCTATATCCTTCACTTGACCGGCCACCTTGTCTCAATGCCAATAAGCTCTAGGTCGTTGGTCAACTCGTCGGCGGTGGCTGCTGCTGGACCTACAAACTGTTTCATGATCTTCGCAACTAGCGCTGCTTCAGTGGATTGCTTTGCAACTGCTTCGCCAAAAACTGGCTTGGGTGCTGCTCTCCGTCCAGGTCTCCGCTTAAAAGTAGGAGCTCCGCCATCCGAGCCATTGGTGTCGGACCCAGAAGTAACTGGATCGTAAAGCAGACTCTGGAAAATCGGATGCCGTGCGCTCTTGCCCTTGCCAGTAGCGTCCTTGGCTGGCCCGATCTTCTGGGGTGCATCACCAACAATCAACTTAAACTCCTCCTCTGTCACCAATGGCATCATATCGTGAACATTAGACTGGTGTTCTCGGTCAGTAACGACCTTGGTGAACAATTCTGGGTTAAAGTCAGGATGCGAGTCGAGTGGAAGTCCCTTATCTTCGTTTGCCACGGATGCACGGAAAATCTCCTTGATTGCACTCAGATAGTCGTATTCCGTGAATCCATCATATGCTTTTGCGCTCTCCTTGCCACGAATATTGAAGACATCACTCTCATTTTTCAGATTTGTAGCATCTTGGAGCACTTGTCTCTGATACTCGAAGAAGTTACGAAGCTTCAGGAGTTTGTTGATCATCAGAAAATTCATGTTCTTGTATGCTTTGTTAGATGTATAATAGAACGCCAACGCAACCTTGAGTTTCTCGTAACTGTGATACATCCTCAATCGAAGAAGTTCCATGTCCCGCCGGGCTTGCAACTCGGCGATGAAGTGGTCTAGCTGCGCGTCGTCAGTTATTGTCTTGGAATCATCAAAGGAGATCTTTGATTGTTGGAGCATTCGCAATCTCGAAAGTAATGCCAACTTCTTGGATGCGTATATCTCGTCTCTATGAGCCGTTGCATAATCTTCGACTTCTCCCACAGACTGTAATAGCTCCTGTCTGCGTCTTTCCTTTTGAGCCCCCACAGCGTTAGTGATATCACGACTTGGGTTTGTAACCACTGACTCTGACATCACAAAATCATTCTCTTCTTCAATGTCTCGGTCCGAGTACTCAAAAGAGGAACCCGCGCGTTTAGCCAAGGTCCGGCCCTGGCTAGAACCCAACGGAGAAACTTTCACAAACTCGCTTTTCATGCGCAGATCGATCACCACCTTGCCAGCGTGCTTATCCATTGCATGAGAATCATAGGTGTTGGAAACATCGACCTGATTTGCATATTCCGCATACTCCTCATAACCCGAGTCAAGAATCAGTTCGTCTGACTCGCTACGGTCATCATCTGCTTCAGGATCGGACTCCTGGCGATTGAGTTGTACGATGCGGTCTAATTTTGCAATCGTCAAGCCATCGGCTTCAGCCTGAGCTCGGAGGTCAAATATAGACCCTGCTGCGCTGGCCACAACCATGTCGGTTCTAGGCAAGTGCTCCAGAGCAGTGAGCCATCCAGAAAATACTTCAGGCGGCGTAAGTGTCGAGAGATCCGAAATTAACGGATAAGGCATGAAATTAGGAGGAGGAAACGGAAGCGGAGCCATAACAGGATGGATATCCACATTCTCTACCCCCAAATGCGACGCCAGGTTGGCGTTGGCAATGGCCAAGAGCTGCGAGGCGGACTTTCTTCCTCGTTTCCTGGTGATTACTGGGTCAGCCAAATAACTATCCGGTCGAAGAACAGGAATGGGCGGGTACACAAACGGGAGCATGATTCCGACGCCATTATATGGCAAGGTAGAATTTCGAGCAGGGGCGATCGGTGGCGGGAACTTGGCGATCACCTGCTTCATCTGGTTAGCATATTTAGGAGAATAGTCGGTTTCGACATCAACAAAGAAGTCAGAAACGGTGAATGGGTCTGACACCACGGGGTAGATATCGTGGGGAACAGAGTGGGCCAACAGCAGTAAATTTTGTGGCAAATTGGCATGAGAATTTGAGGTAGGAGGTGGGACGTTATCCAGTATTCGAGGTTTCTTGAACACAGCCGACATTTGGGCCGGAGTAGGCAAGTGGGCGGCATGGGGCCGCTTCAAATCGGCCAGGGACAGAAACATCAGGACCGAGGCTCGCAGGCGGGCGGGAATCGATCAACAGTTTGTGTGGAATGACAAAATTGCCAGAAGAAGATGGGTGCAAAATGTCGAGGGAAGACAGAAAAAATCGATAGAATCATGGAACGGCCTGTGTGCCGTCGGGGTGAGCAGGTGGAACAGAGAGAGAGGACGATGGGGGAGAGGGTTAGAGAGGGGGGAAGAGGGAGAAAGTGGACAGTGTCCAGTAAGAGGAAGGTGGGGGGAATTTTTTTCCACGAAAATTACAGGGGAAGTGGCTCTTTATATGTTGGTGGAGGGTGGTAGTGCAGCACGGTCCTGTGTAGGAGGCAGGCAGAAGATAATAGCAGGGAGCATGGTAGAGGGAGAAAAAGAGTGATTGACAGAAATTCGGGAATGGAGAAAAATACAGAGATAGAGCGAGTACAGTGGTGAGAATATTCAAGTATCGGATGAATTGGAAACGATATGTGGAGTAAAGTGTGAACGGCCGGCAATGGTTCATTTATTACGCAGGGGATGGGACAGTCCCTAATTAACGGTGGATCACACAATATTGAGTAAAGCTGTTGAATTGGATGAAAAATACTGGACATTATCAAGAATTCTACCTCTCTTACAACCGCTATAGGTCGATTTTCTTGCTACAACTTGACCACTTCTTGATCACTACGTTGCTATAGTATATGTATCATGTTCCCGTAGTATATGTATCCCATCATAAACCTCCAGCGGATCTCCTAAACGTCTGCTGCAGGTGCACCTAGCCATCAACGCTCAATCGCGTTTCCAATATCTGAAATTCCTTGATTCTTCTATAATCTCTATATCGTATATCTCCATCACACACATAGTATTGATACCCTGCATTCCTTCACCACCGTTCCTAGTTTTTGTATTCCTTCACTACCGTACCCAGTTCCATTCCGTGTACTTTTCCCTCATTCCGTTTTGTCGGGGCTCATACTGTTTTTGCGATTACTTGCGCAACGCTCCGAAGGGCGGCACTAACCCAAAACAGAAAAAACTCAGAAAAGTAAAAACAGAAAAAAAACCACACATATAAAGAAATCTATCACAACAGAGTCTTAACAGAGTCTCACCAATCCACCCACAACGACTGTCTCCCCACTTTTTCCTCCCCCACTGTCCCCCATCTCCATCCCCAAAGTCGTGTCCCGCCCATGTCCTTTCTAGCAATCGCGGCTCCACTAGTAAACTGACCCATTTCAACCACTCTTTTCCCATAATCATCCGAATTCTGTCAAGGCGTCGTCGCCCCCTACACCAAGAATCCGCTATCACACGCAGAATTTCGTGCCCTGCCCTTGTGTTGAACTCGGATTGTTTTTTTTCGCCCGCCACCTTTCACCATTACCGCCACTACCCAACAGATTGGGTGTGATTTTTTTCTCGTTGGTTGAATCCGCCTTAGGTCGCTGTTGATCAACCCAGCCGACTCCACTAGCCACGTGGATACTCAATTACCGCTTGGTGAGTTCAATTCGTCCATTTACCCCGGTTGTGATTACCCGCCCATCATCTTCAATACAGCTCGCTGGAATCCGAGTTATCAAATACTGCCGCCGCTACGATGCCGCCCAAAAAGGACAAAAAGCCGGCGTTTGACCCCAAGTCCATGGTGTTGGCGAAAATGACCGGTTTCCCTGCCTGGCCGCTGTTTGTCATGCCGCCAGACATGATTCCTTCTGCCATCATGGCCGCCAAGAAGAAGACGACGAATTTGTGTGTGATTTTCATCCCCGACGGCGACTTCAACTGGATGAACGAGAAGCTGTTGGAACCGTTGTCTCCGGAAAAGTTGCAAGCGAAATTGAGCAAGTTCCCCAAGGATAAGTTGAAGGCCAAACCGAAAAAGAAGGCGGGCCGCACCACCAACGTGGCCGAGGCGCTTGTGGCTGCCACCGACCTTGATTTCGATGATTTCATGGAGGAATTGGCCGTCCAAAACAAGGGCTCGGCCCAACAGAACGACGAAGAAGATGAAGAAGAAGACCCAGAGGAGATTGCCGAACCGGATGAACCAGAAGGCCGCGATGAAAATGACCATTCTGGCGTCAATCCACCTATCAACGGCAACGATGAAGATGCGGAGGAGTCCAATGAGTCCATTCAGGTAGAAGCCATAGATAGCGCGGTGCATGCGGACATCGCCAACAAGAGAGGCCGACGCAAGGATGCGATTGCACATTCTACTCTGGAGGAAGACGAGATCGAGGAAGAAGAGGAAGAGTCCGAAGAGGCCAACGGAGAAGACCATGAGGATTCAGACAACGGGGTGCGCAAGCGCACGAGGAATTCCCGTACGACAAACGGCTCTCGCAAGAGACCATCGCCAACCAGCAACGGCAAATCTAAAAATGGCGACACGCAGAAGGCAGATGCACGGTCATCGTCGCCCAAACCACTCACGGAAAAGGACCGCCAGCACCAGCTCTGGCTCTGTCGCATCAAACTACAGCGATCGTTAATCCAGCGCAACCAGCCCGCCACACCAAGAGACCCCAAGCAGTATCCTCCGCCTACAGTGGACGAGTTGCTGGTGGCTCGGATAATCTTGCACCGCCTTGCCGATTTCCCGGTGTCGGTGGATCTCTTGCGGGAAACCAAGATTCATAAGGTGCTCAAGTGCATTTTGAAAGACGAGGACTTGGAGTATCCAGACAGCTTCCGGTTGCACGAGAAGTGTGAAGAATTGTTGGAGAAATGGAAGGGTATGGTTGAAAGTCTCAAGCAAGAAAAGCAGGCGAGATTCGAGTCGCGTCTAAGCAGCCAGGTGCCAGAAGACTCGGATATGTCAGGAATGGAGACCAAACGTACCCTTGATGGTGACCACGCCGAAAAGTTGAAGGTGTAAAGGAAAAGAAGGTGTGAACTACAGAATTAAATAGCATTGGAAGGTGGGCCAGCCACTGCGTTGACAGCCACCACGCATCTTCAAGGGAACAGGCGTTTTCTAATTGTATGTACTATATCAATAATCAGCGATGCGAAGAGAGGGGAGAGAACAATTAGATGAAAAATGGCGGAGAAGAAGACACAGATGGGTCCAGGGCACAAAAGTGGGGTTGGATGCAGTACCATATACATAGCCATAAGTAGGATGACCAATTGATATTATTCCGGTCCAGTTCAGTTTTGGTGACTACCAGTTGGGGTGTAAATGGAAAATGGCCGAAGGTCCGGCTCGCCGACTGCATTCAGAGGGAGGATGTCGCGAGCAGATCCTGGGTATATACCGGATAAATAGGTTGCGCCACGACGGAGTGATTGGTCTTGTTGGCCGGGTAACCCCTAGCATGTGACTGTTTTCGACGGTAGAACTAGTAACAGAAGGCGTGAAAAACAATTGAAAGTCTTACGAGAACCGTCCAGCGGTTCTATATATGGCAGTAATAGATACCAAATTAAAAAGGCCCAGTTTCCCCAACTTTTCTATCCCATTGTCATCGCAGGTCGCATTAATTTTTTTTGGCCTCCAACGACTCTGCGACCAAAAAAGACAGGAATTTTTTTCTTTCACTCATTCTTTTACTCTATCCTATTCATTCAATATGGCTGACGAAGACGTATGTAATAAAAAGAAATAGGTTAAGCGAATGTCCGAGGGCAAACCTTCAATACTAGCAAATTGTGGGCCAATGCCCCTGAGTTCGAGTGGGGATCCATGGATTTGGAGTGACCCATCGAGTTGGGCAATAGTTGGCCACATTTTCCGCCATCAGCTTCAAATAAAACATCTACTAACATCCATAGCACACCTTTGAGACCGCCGATGCCGGTGCCGCTTTGACCTTCCCAATGCAGTGTTCTGCTTTGAGAAAGAACGGTCACGTTGTGATCAAGGGTAGACCATGTAAGATTATCGACATGTCCACCTCTAAGACCGGTAAGCACGGTCACGCCAAGGTCCACTTGGTCGCCGTCGACATCTTCACTGGTAAGAAGTTGGAGGACTTGTCTCCATCTACCCACAACATGGAGGTTCCTAACGTGACCAGAGCTGAGTACCAGTTGTTGGACATTGATGACGGATTCTTGTCTTTGATGACCGCTGACGGTGACACCAAGGACGATGTCAAGGTTCCAGATGGAGAGTTGGGAGAGAAGATCCAGTCTGACTTTGACGACGGAAAGGACTTGATTGTTTCCATCATTTCTGCCATGGGTGAGGAGGCTGCTATTTCCCACAAGGAGGCACCAAAGTCGTAAGTTTGCTTGGGTGAGCGTGTAGCGCTAATACACAAGATTTGATATATGGAGTGGGCCTTGAGAAGGCCTGGAGTGTAGCGACAGGGTAAACCTCATTGTACTCGTTGTATTGTAGTTCATAGTTATATTTGCTGATCTGGCCCTGGATTGGAGCCACGTTACTCTAATTTTCTTCTTATTTCTCCTCTGATTTGACTCATCTGGCTCTACGGTTGGGTGAGGCATTAGAGTTTGCTCTACAATTATTCCACCATCAATGATTGGAGATACTTTCGAATCCATGTGTGACTGTTCAATTTCGTGGGTGACTATTCGATTTGGTGATTTTGTATCAGATTTTGTGATTTTTATTCAATTTCGTGATTTTGTATCAGATTGATCGTGGCTATGGTTTGCTCTATCGAGCTGTGGCTATTCCACTTATCTAGTCCATCAACTTTACATTTACTCGCACTCATGTGACCGCCGCATTCCACACCAAACCTCATATCCTCATTACATTTGTAATAATTTCAACTGTTTACCTCTATTTCTAATTCAACTACTTTTCTCTCTCAATTACTTTCCTAATTTCTTGTAGAAGCATTTCACCTCCTTTTCTGGGATAAGGTGTAGTTATCTCTGCCACTGCACGCAAACAGTTCCAGCCCCACCCCAACCCCACCAAGACTACTGGAAACCCTGCTTTTGTTATCTCAAAAAAAATTTTCCCTCTAGTAATACTTGTGTCTCTTCTGTCTCTAATACTTTTACTGACCTGGAAGTTTACTATTGACTCGGCCCATCTGAAGCTAGTAATTCCCCAGCAGTGCCATCAAAATCACCTGCATCGGTCAAGTCGGTCACTGGTGCACTACGAACCCCCACCTTATCTTTCTCACTCCCTCAGTCCCCTCAAGCATCCACAACCAAGTCTGCTTTCAGAGGGTCAAGACAGGATAGAAGAAAAGAGAAAATAATCAAAGATAGTAGGCAGAGCCATAGATATTGGCATTTTTAATGGGAGACTATCCTGGAAATCAGTTGCCAAGAGGCGGGGCCATCGTTTTTTGCCAGACGCTGCGAAGGAACTGGCGCGAAGGTACACTCTTATCTTGGTGACAATCTCATCTCCCCTACATCGTCGTCCCGCCAGTTTCAAAAGAATTTAAAATTCGGATCCATTGCCAAATCTGCTGGTTACTATTTCTAACTGTCTCTTTATCGCCTATCGCTCCCCTCTTCTTATTCCCGTGATATCTCCTATTCTCCTGTCACTCGTATTTCGTCATTGTGTGCCGAATGCCCCACCAACCATGCAAATTTCTCCTTCCTCATCACCTCCAAACCTGACCTTCCCTTCGCCGATATTTGTAGTATTTCCCAATCGGTGGCAACCGTTTTCTGCCAATAATGTTCGCTCTTCTTTATTTTCCTGCTATGGTTTCGATTAGACTTTAGGAGGGGTCTAGGTTGACTATCAAAATGGCTCAAAAGGTCTCAAAAGTTTAATTGGGGACCCCCAATTCTACCCACGTCACTCAACTAACAACCCATCCAATACCTTCCTAGCCAATAGCCACCCATTTAAACCCGATCCAGTCAATATATACCCATCCAATATCTACATTTGTCCCTCCATTTCTAATCTCATCCATCTAGGCTCCATCTAAGCCTCAGTCTAGCTTGCTCAGTTTTGTCAGCTTCCTGCGCCTATTTCGCCCAGGTGCGAATTCTCCCACCTCTGGCTCAGTCCGCCTGCACTCGGACTTTTTCCCCGGACTGATCAGACAATAATCCTGGCCCGGTAACTTGTTCTTTCTATCAAATCTCTGTGGTGACAGCTTGTGCTTCTTCTACCACCCCAAATATCGTTGCTGTTTCTGGCCGTCGCTGCCCGCCGTCATCGCCGATTATTCCAACCCTAGTGTGCTCGGATTACCGTCCGACGTTTAATGTCTTCATTGACTCCTTTCCATCAACTCCTTGGTTCGTCCAGCTGGCAGTCTTGCTCCCGCTGAGAAGCGTCTAGCCGCCGCTGCTGAACATTTCCGCTGCCGGTCGTTAGCCGCCGACTTTTTCCGTTGTTGTCCGATCCAAAATGTCCACCCCCACCGCCACATTCGAGTCCATTCTGTTCAGCGCCCTGACATCGTTGCCGTCGTCCACCTCGCTGGCACCCTTCTCCAACGTCAACACCAATAATGGCTCCACCTTTGTTGGCAACACCCCCTCTACCGTATTGTTCTTTTTGGCCATGTCGGTTGGAGTTGGCATTGCTTTTCTCTTCATCTTCTTCACCGCCAGATACTTTGTGAGGTCTCGCTATGGTCTCCACGTTTACCCGGTGTCCAATAGAGGAATGATGTTTTCTGCTACCTTACGTGATAATGCCGCCATCAACTACTCACCATCCAACCGCGAGCTTCAGGAACATTTGGATTACCTACGAACCCACCATTTCTTGCGGGACGAGTTCTTGGAGCGTCGCATCTTGTCTAGCCACGCCAGGCGGAGACGGCGGAGAAGAAGAGGCCGCTACGCCAAAATGAAGAAGCTCACGGTAGAAGAGGTGGAAAAGCTCTTCCCCAAGAAGCTGTATGCCGAATGGCTCCATGAGGGAGATACCTCTATGGAAGAGGTGCTGCTGGTGCGGGTGGAAGTTGAAGACAATCATTCTGTTTCTGGCGTTTTGGTGCCAGTTAAGCTGCCCATGCACACCGCCCATAACAGTACCAGCGATCTTGCCGTGGTTGAAATGCATGAAATGCACGAGATGCACGATTTGGGACCCAGACCCCATTCTGATCAAGACGCAACGTCGCTGGCAGTGCTGCTGGGCGGCAAGGGGGAGCTCCACTTTGACTCTGGATCATGTGCCATTTGTTTGGAGTCATATGAAGATGAAGAAATCGTCAGAGGCTTGGTGTGTGGCCATGTTTTCCATGCCGAGTGTGTGGATCCTTGGTTAACCCGCAGAAGGGCATGCTGTCCTATCTGCAAGAGAGACTACTACAAGGAAGAGTCGAATAATTCTAATGAAGTGAGAGAGGGTAGTGAGAACGAGGAAGATGGGAATGGCGAATCTGGTAACCCAGCCAGTGGAGCTGCTACTAGCGCGGCCCAAGAAGGAGATGCTACCGAAGACAATGGTGCCCAAACTAACGGTGCCGAAGCTAACGGTGCTGAAGCTAACGGTGCTGAAGCTAACGATGTTGATGCCCCAAGAACAAACGCTACCACATACCGTCCTAATGAGGAGGATTCCATCAACTATGATGCACTCAGAAATGATCCAAGCCTCCAAGCACTTCTTGTGGAGCTCATTCCACTCTCCGAAAGAGTCAGAGTAATTCTCGATGAACACCCCGAGCTCAACATGGAGCCACGGGGCCACGAGATTGCCGATCAGAAGTTTGGATCGTTCTGGAAGCGAATTTTCTGGAGAATCATGGGTATTCGAAAGAGCGACTTGTTCAACTGGGCTGTGATTCAAATTTACCAGGAAGAACGAGCCAGTCAGGAACCCGAGAATGCCGAAGATGAAGATGATTCCCTGAGTGCAACTCCGCAGATGGAGCAGACCACTCCAGTCGTCAATACCGAGACTGGGTCCACGACGGTCGGCTATCAAGTGGCATCGAACGTGCAATCTACAGAAGACCTCGCGTCTCCGTCGAGACTGGCCACTCGGAGCCCACATACTTCATCTAATTCACCATCTCCGAGTATCTACGACAACACCTCGATGGGTGAGGTGGATGTTTCTGAGGCTCTGAGGAGAGACATTGCTTCAAGACAGGTTTAACAATGAGAGAAGTCTCAACGGTGAATCTTCTCGGAGTGCTATTTGAACTATGTTGTACGGATATGGAAGATCAAGTTAATATCTTCGTATGGCAGTTCTAGTTCATTATGACTAATTTCATTTCCAACCATCTAACATCTAGTGGTCCGGAGACAGTATCCTCAGTCCAGGTAGCTAAATGAACCCACCTTGCGTTTCGATTGTTTTTATGTTCAATTATTTCAAGTGCCGAGGCCACAGAAATCCTCGAATAATTTTTATTGCATTCTGTGTAATTTATTTCTCGATATGAATATGTTTTGAGCATAGGGCATTCGATGAGCATTCATACTAATGTTTGGATGATGGCCATAGTTAACTCCACGAAGAAACCCAAAAACAAAAAAAAGTATTACCAGTAAAACTAAACTCATTCCACGATTAATTCCTATATTTTCTAGGTGAATCGCCAATTCCCCCCATTTTTACTCCCTGCCCACTCCTATATCTCGATCTTCATCACTTCCTGTTACTACTGGTGCGAAGACAATGAAATAAAAAAATTTTCACACTTCCTTTTACACCAGAAAAAACACCGCTACACCATGCGTATGTACCTTGCGATCGGGCATTGACCCCCATTCACTCGTCTGGCGCTAGTTAGACCCGTCCGGGGCTCCTGCTACAAACGGCCCACATCTCAGATCTTCCCTCGTATACTAACCAAATCAGCACCAAAGAAAAACGTTAAGAAAATGGACTTGGGCGCCTTTTTGGCCGACGACTCCATCGGAGGCTCGTGGGCTGACGAAGAGGTCGACATGTCGTCCATCGGAGTCGCCGTCCAAGGCTCCACCGCCGCTGCACCAGTAGCAAAATACAACAAAGACGAAGAACAATTTGGAGAATTCCCCAAGAGAGAAAGAACCGAGTACCCCGTGCCAGACGCTCCTCCCTTCAAGGCCAGAGTGGCCAACTTGCCCTACGAGGTTTCGGAGGAGGCTTTGGCTCGTTTCTTGGAGGACAGATTGCAGGCCAGAGACATTGTTGAAGATATCAAGTTGCCAATGGACAACATGACGGGCAGACTCAAGGGATTTGCCTTTGTCACGTTCACCGAGAAGGCTGCGTTGGAGGAGGCCTTGCTCTTGACGATGTCGGAGTTCAACGGCAGAAAAATCTACGTGAATGTTGCTGCTCCCCAGAAGCAGGATGTGTTCGATTTGGACTGGAGATCGGGCAGAACCGGGCCATTGGGTCAAGGCAGAAGAGAGGAACCTGATTTGGACTGGGGTGCTGCTAGATCTGGAGGTCCTTTGCCAGCCAGAGAGAGAAGACAGAGAAGAGACGAGCCTGATTTAGATTGGGGAAGTGCTAGACAGGGAAACCCATTGCCTCCTAGAGAAAGAAGACCAAGAAGAGACGAACCAGATTTGGACTGGGGCAGCGCAAGACAGGGAAACCCCTTGCCTCCTAGAGAGAGAAAGCCTAGAAGAGATGAGCCCGAGTTGGATTGGGGAAGCGCTAGACAGGGAAATCCTTTGCCTCCACGGGAGAAGAGAAACGATTCTGACTGGACATCTGCGCGTGGCGGAATGAGAAAGAAGGAGGAGAAGGAATTTGACTGGAAGAGGGGCCAGAAGTTGGAGCCAAGAGCCAAGAAGACTCCTACCAAGGAGGACAAGGATGTGGTGAAGCCACAGAAGTCTTCGTATGATGTGTTGGCTCTAGACGATGATTCTGACGAGGAGAGCGCAGTCGAGAAGAAAATGGGAGACTTGTCTGTGGAAGACTAAAACGGTAGGACACCACCTGTGTAACATATTTGGCATCTTTAAATGATACATGTATTGAGAGGCGTAGGAACTGATTTTGAATGATGAGAATGGGCTATGAATGGTATCAGAGGTTACTGCATCGATGGTATCATTGGTGCTCTGTTATCTCTTCCATTTATTCTCACTTCTTCTATCTTCATTCTCTGTATCTCAATTCTATATATTTCTAAATATTTTCTATTCTATTTCCATATTTTATGTTTGCTGTATTGTAAAGTTGTTTGGCATGCGTTTTGCAATGAACAATATCATTTTTTCTTTCAGAATCAACCTGCTTATTCACCTGTATCTCCATGTTGCAACATCTCCGATCATTATCTACACGCACTCATTACTATCGCACAACATCAACATGTGCATGGTGATACCTAAACTGGGAGTAACAGCAACTGTCTGGCGAGAGGAAAAGACATTGCCTGTTCCAGTGACGCAGAGTTCAAAACAAGAAAGGGGGCTTTGGCGGATACCCTTGTTGATTGTGCTGGTGTATCTTTTGTGGAGACGGTTAGGAGGAATTTAGACCAAGAAAAAGGGATATTAGCAATACTAATAGCTAATGGACAATAAACTATGATATACCAGTTAGGTATTCTTACTAGAGATTTTATTTGGCATGACTGTAAGCAAAATGGAATGGATTGGGTATTCGACAACTAACGGAGCCGAGTATGGTAAACTAGCACCTTAGATGTATGCATGCCCTATCAATTCAGGAAAGACCACGACCTCACTAACAGTCTAATTGTAGACAATAGATGTTGGAGACCCACAGTCATTATAGGAGAAAATGATAGTGGAAAAGCAATGACATATTAGTGGTCGACAAGTAGTAGATAGAGAGAAATAGTAATTCAACAGCAGTAGTGCTCTATATTGAAAAAATTGACAAATCGTAATTATGGACATCTATATCATAAGAATCGACACAGGTATTGAATAGTGGACTCGGTGTTGACCCAGAATTACATAAAAGAACAATGTTGGGAGTTAGCGTACCCCACCTTATTGGCCATGATCATAGCTCACCTATAGAGATTGAGTAGTAGTCATCCATGTCACAAGTTGATTCCAATGAGATATCTACAATTACCCTCTACAATATCTAAAATATGGATTAGCTCTGACTCACTGGCAGTAGTACACATAGGAAGGGAATAGAGGTATGAGTCAAAGTGCGAGGTGAACCACCTCTCCCAGCACGGCGTACCTAATTATTGTTGCTTTAAAAAATATCCAGATATAAGAAAAATGCACAATCTAGAGTCGTGGGCTTTCGCCACTTCTCGATTCTCTCGTTTTTGTCAATATCAGTGTCTGCCATTAACTACATTTCATATGGCGTTCCTGTATTTTTAGCTCATCAGAGCTGATCTTGTACCGCGCTTAGACCAACAAATTACTCTAATTGGTGGAAAGCGGAGAACACCCGGACCTCCCCAATACCCACAGCCTGTCATCTTAAAATTTTTCACTACACCACAGTTCTTCCTTCAGTCTTCCTTCAAGTATTCCCAAGATTCTAATGTTGGCGCTCAGAAAATCAGCTAGCTCCTGTGTTAGAAGAGTCGCCAGGGCTACCAAGGTCTCGTCGCTGGCTGCTAGATGCTTGCCAGCTTTATCACTTCTTCCAGCCAGAAACTTCAATTCTTCGGCGCCATCGCAATCCACCAGATCGACGGTGGTTCAACTTTTGAATAATATCGGCTCCAAGAGAGAAGTTGAACAATATCTCAAGTACTTCACTTCGGTTTCGTCGCAGCAGTTTGCCGTTATTAAGGTGGGAGGAGCAATTATTACTCACCAGCTTCCTGAGTTGGCATCGTGTTTGGCCTTTTTGTACCACATCGGCTTGTACCCGATCGTGTTGCATGGAACCGGACCTCAGATCAACGAGTTGTTGGAGGTTGAGGGCGTTGAGCCCGAGTACATCGATGGAATTCGAGTCACCAATGAGAAGACAATGGAGGTGGTGAGAAAGTGCTTTTTGGAGCAAAACTTGAGACTCGTCACCGCCTTGGAGAAAATGGGTGTCCATGCCAGACCAATCACTGCCGGTGTTTTCACCGCTGACTATTTGGACAAGGACAAATATCAGTTGGTGGGTAAGATTAATGGTGTGAACAAATCGCCAGTTGAGTCTGCTATCGACTCCGGATACTTGCCTATTTTGACTTCTTTGGCCGAGACCCCTTCGGGCCAGTTGTTGAATGTCAACGCCGACGTGGCTGCGTCAGAGTTGGCCAGAGAGTTCGAGCCATTGAAGATTGTCTACCTTAATGAGAAAGGTGGACTTATCAACGGTCAAACCGGGGAGAAAATCAGCGTCATCAACTTGGACGAGGAGTACGACGACTTGATGAGGGAGCCATGGGTCAAGTACGGTACCAAGTTGAAGATCAAGGAGATCCACGACTTGTTGCAACACTTGCCTAGATCTTCATCGGTGGCCATCATCGATGTCAACGACTTGCAGAAGGAGTTGTTCACGGACTCTGGTGCGGGAACTTTGATTAGAAGGGGCTACAAGTTGATCAACCGCAACTCGTTGAGTGAGTTCTCCAACCCAGACTTGTTGAGAGCTGCGTTGTTGAGAGATCCAAGCAGTGGGAAGATGTCGGTGGCTTCGTACTTGAAGCACTTGGAGACCGTCAAGTTCAAGTCGTACGGTGATGCTCCTTTGGAGGTTTTGGCCATTGTGGTGGAGGAAGACCCCAAGACTTCTACCCCAGTGCCAAAGTTGGACAAGTTTTTGTCGTCTAGAACCGGGTGGTTGAACAACGTCACCGACAACATTTTCAGTGCCATCAAAAAGGATTATCAGTCGTTGTACTGGGTTGTCAGTGAAAACGACGACAATGTTTCCTGGTACTTCTCCAAATCTGACGGATCTTTTGCCAAGAACGGAGAAATCTTGTTCTGGTACGGCTTGAACACTTCCGACGCTTCTGACTTGATTAAGAAATTCGACGCTGCCTCCACTGGCACTCCATTGTCGTCCGGGACTGAGTCAGGCGTGTTTTCTGCTTCCAACCAAAAGAGAGGCTTCCACACCTCGTCTGTTCGTTTCCTTCCATCGTCGACCAACCCAAACCCGCCCATCCGCGAAGGTAAAACCACCAAGAAGTCCAAAGTGGCCTTGATTGGTGCCAGAGGCTACGTTGGCCAGAACTTGATTTCATTGATCGACAAGCACCCTCACTTGGAATTGTCTATCGTTTCATCTCGTGAGTTGAACGGCCAGAAGTTGGCTGGATACAACAAGGACAACATTGTATACTCGAACTTGAACACCGAAGAGATTTTGGAGTTAGAGAAGAACAACGAGGTTGACGTTTGGGTGATGGCCTTGCCTAATGGAGTCTGCAAGCCATTTGTGGATGCCATCGAGTCTGTAGAGGGCTCTCAGTCCAAAATCATCGACTTGTCTGCTGACTACAGATTCGACACCACTGGCGAATGGGTTTACGGATTGCCCGAGTTGGTCGACCGTTCAGCCATTGTGAACGCCAAAAAAATCTCCAACCCAGGATGTTACGCCACTGCTGCCCAGGTGGCCATTGCTCCATTGAAGGAGTATATCCAGGGACTTCCTACTGTTTTTGGAGTTTCCGGCTACTCTGGAGCTGGAACCAAGCCATCGTTGAAGAACGATGTTAAGTATTTGTCCAACAACTTGATTCCATACTCGTTGACTGATCACATTCACGAAAAAGAGGTGAGCAAGCAGGTTGGAATGCCAATTGCTTTTGTTCCTCACGTTGCGCAGTGGTTCCAGGGTATCAACAACACGGTGTCGATTCCAATCAAGCCAAATTCATTGACTTCCAGAGATATCCGTAACATCTACCAGGAAAGATTCCAGGGTGAGCAGTTGGTTAAAGTGAGTGGAGAGGCACCAGTTGTGAGGGATATCAGTGGTAAGCATGGTGTTGTTGTTGGAGGTTTTGCTGTCAACTCTGCTCAGGACAGAGTGGTAGTTGTTGCCACTATTGACAACTTGCTCAAAGGTGCTGCTACTCAGTGTTTGCAGAATATTAATTTGGCATTGGGCTACGGGGAGTACGATGGTATTCCCGACACTTTGTTCATCAGAGGTTAGAGAACACGCACAATACATTATGATAATTGAGAGGAAAGTAGAGAAGTGAAGTAGAGATGATAGGGTAGAGAAATGAGAAGTGAAGAAAAGAGAGTCATGATGGGGACGAGGATTTGAAAACTAGGAGTGCGAGCAATAATTTTGCTGTCTCAAGGGTATTGTTTCAGCACAAAAGGGTGATCAAGTTTTCAGGTGTTGAGAGTGATTGAGCCGAGTACAATGATTGAGATGGATCCAGAAAAAATTTGAGATCCACTATGGGTCGAGGAGAATTTTCTAAATCGAGGTTGATCGAGAAGATAAACTACGATGAGTGCAGTTAAATGAAATCCCGTGCGTTAAGTGAGATCCCGCACTCTGTACATTTGATTGAGTTGGAATATTAAAGTCAGATATGCAACATCAGTGCAATCCCTAATCCTAAATCCACCAACAAAAAAAAAATCTTATCAACCCTTCATCATCTCCATCTTCAACAGTGACAATTCTCCCCAAGATTTCAATAGATACAAAACCACATTATCCCATTCCATTCATTCCCCACGCTCTACCCTGCACATTCATCTGTTCTCTAAGAAATCTACTGAACTACCACAACTCATGCTAGTTCCACCAGACAATTTTGGGTTGGTCGAACCCGGCATCTACCGGTGCTCCAAACTTGAAGCTGGCCATTTCCCATTTCTTGAAACCCTCCAGCTCAAGTCATTGGTTGTTCTCGACGCAGCAAAACCCCCCAGAACACTCAAGCCGTTTCTTGACGAAAACAACGTCCAGCTCTTCAACTTGGGCGCCATGAAGATCTCCAATCACCAGAACACCGAGGGCTCTTCGTCCAAGACCTCGCTTGGTGAGTCAGACGGTATGGACTCTGGTGTTTCCCGAACCAATAGCGATGAAATCGACGTCGTAGTTCTAGACACCAAAAAGAAGAATGATCTGTGGATGATCATCGAGAAGAACTTGATTGTGGCGGCATTTGAAATTATCTTTGACAAGTCCAAACACAATCTCCTATTGGTGGATCTGTCGCTGACGCTAGTAGGCATTCTACGCAAGATTCAGAAGTGGAACTTCAACTCCATCGTCAACGAGTACAGAATCTATACGGGAAGCGCAAGTAAGAACAACTACAATATGGAGGTATTTCTCGAGCTTGTGGAGACCGAGTTGGTTCCGTGCGAGATAGACGACGCCATAAAGAGACGGGACGAGGTAATTCTGGATAATATGGTTAGACAGAATCGTGGCCTGATACAGAGCCGAGCTTCGCTTGACGAGGGTACAGCAGACGAAGAAGATACTCTCTATTTTGATGATTATGAGGAAGACATGGACGACGACGTTTTGTCTGCGTCACCGCAGATTCCTGCTAATTTATTAAAGTTGGTGGAGCAACGGAAAATTGACGACAAGCAGTCGCCGGGAACGTCACCTGAACTTCGCCGCGGAAGTTTTATTGGTCGTAATGGCAGCTTGGAAACATTCAACTCATTGTCTCAGCGCAGAAAGTCGTCTGATTCTCGATACATCCAGAAGAACAATACTCGGTTCCGGAATCCGAGTTTCTCGCTGCCGGTGTCTCCGCAGCATCGGGGCCTGTTTGAGACAACCTGGCGGACGTATCGGATTGACAGGGAGAGATTGGCGAACGAGGAGTTTCAGAAGTTGAGGGAAAAGTACAACTACAAGTATTATAAGCCCAATACAAACAGCCTCCATGTTCCTGGAATGGAAGTCATTCTGCTCCGGCTCCCACCCGAGCACAATCTTCCTGATTGGTTTATCAAGGGACGAAATTTCTGGGAAAAACATGCGGAAGATATTCAGAGTTATAGATAATGCATGGGTTGAAGGATTCCGGGGCCAAATACTGGGATGTGTGGCAGTGAGAGCAATGGGAGGAGTGGAGAAATAAGATCATATGTGATTGACATTTGTACTTTTATTTCCAATTCACCACCAATATTGAGGAAGCTATCACAATGTTTAGATTATGCAGCACAGCGAACACAGTCACATACATCAAGAATATCACAATATAATCTTCTCACTAGATGTGACTGTGTATGACAAGGTCATCGAAAAAAATAGAAAGGGAACGGTGTTGGCAACTTGCATTACGAAATGTTATTCCACCTTCTTCTCATCCCTGGTTCCGCCCCCATGAAGCTCTGGAACCACTAGTCGGAGATTCATACCTTCCTCCACCTTGAGATGTAGAGCCATTCATAACACGATCTCGGAGTCTCCCACCCGCAGTCAGATTTTGCCGAGATTTAGGCTGTTGCGTCGGTTGGGCATTATACCCAGCTCCAGGAATACTTTGCTGTCTGGACTTGTTGTACATTTCTTGCAACCGGGAACTAGATCTCCGGGTGTAAACCCTCTCGTCAGATTCCGCGCTATCGGGAATTGAGCTCAGTCTGCTGTGTTGGGGCAGGAACGTAGGACTAGTGTTGGAATTGTAGGATGTTCTGATTGGCTGGTATTGGCCCAGATTACTGGTAGTCTGTGATGCAGAGTAACTTTGTGAAGTAGGTTGAATTGGCCGAGTAGCAGGACGCGACGAAGCAGACACTCCTAGCCATTCTGGATAGGGTTGGCCCCTCTCATCAAAGAAACGTATAAAAGCATTGTGGATTAAAGTATCGTTTTCGGTACTGCCGTCTTTGTCGGAGTGGGAGGACAGCACCTTCAGGAGGGAGAGATTGGAGAATTTCAGGTTAATTTTGGAGATGAAAGAACGGCCCGGGGCCGCATTCGGTTGGAACTGGCTCATAGTGAAGTTAGTTGATTAAGGCGCAGGGAAATAGGACTTGCTGATAATGGTGCATGGAGTAACTGATAATGGTGCACGGATGTGAAGGGGGAGGTGGAGAACATGGAAGGAAGACAAAACAATAGGTTTCAAATATCAATATTTTATTGGAATAAAGAAGAAATTATGGATGTCTCTGATTGATGAGCTAAAATTAATCGAGAAGAGTCTTCGGGCTTAGATGATTTTTTTGATTCGACGCCATTCTCATTTCTGTTCCTAAGTATGCAGAAGTGAATTCATATCTGGGGAAAAGTCATAAAGAGAAAAAGTGCTAGGAAAAATCGAAAACAAATTAAAAATAACCAAAAATCACAAGAATAATCAATCGACACTCCATCCATCCACCCCATCAGTTTCTCCCCGGAAATTGAGCAAAGTGCATCCATCACCTCAGTTCATTAAGTCTGTGGATCCACTTCCAGAATACATGTGGCCATGTCGACAAAAGCAAAAAAAACTTAAAAAAAGGGGAGACTGAGATTCATCAAAACTCTTTAATTAATTATAATGATTAACTGCGGTATAAAGCATAGAGATGCTACGGCCATTTTGAAGGTTTTGAGCAGGAAGTAGTTTCATCTACAACGAGCTGAAGATTTATGAGTGAAAATCCGAAACATGGAGGTTATGCGATGGAAGATTTTATTGAAAAAGAAGAAATAGAATACACTTTTCTATGTTTATGGCTCAGCACTTATGTGAATGTCCAAACTCACAGTAGGCTATTTCGCAGAGGGTTTTCTGCTGATCGTAGACTGTATCCTAACAATATTCTCACTCCACTGTCTCATACAATATTCCAAGGCATATTGAGATAAACTAGCTTTGCATTAGTTAACATAAGCTTTCACATAATTTTCTACAATACTCTCTACTGATACCTACCACCCTTACCAAGTCTTAATTAAATTGATTCCCAACTTCATTTCCAGACTCCTTCCAATTCTTATAGTGCGATGTTCATATAACCTCATCGCAATTTTCCAATTCAACTTTCCAATTCAACTTTCCACTCTAACTCCGCCATGTTGCTTCGTTTCAGAACCCTTAGCCCGATATCGGCGGTTCCAGTACTCCGAAGTAGGCTTTTCTCCACATTTCCCGTCCATGCAAAAAACCTCCAAGGCGTTCAGACAAATCCTGAAGACCGTTTCAGAACACCTGATGTGGTAGCTGCTGTTGAAAAAGGTGAGGTCTCCTTGGAAGATTTGCAGTCGCTCAGCCTTATCGAGCCCAAGCTCAAGAACGCTATTGCCAAACTCAATTTTGACCTGCTCACCCCGGTCCAGTCGCGGTCCATTCTTCCCATATTGATGGAAGATGGAGTTGTTTGTCGAGCCAAAACAGGAACAGGTAAGACGTTGGCATTTGCATTCCCAATTCTTCAAACTTGTCTTGAATACGCTAATCGTCAAGGAAGCGAGTCGCGTGTTCAGGCGTTGGTGGTTGCTCCAACCAGGGACTTGGCGCTTCAAATCGCTGATGAGTTCGCTAAGGTCACCGACAAGAACAAACTGCTCGGCAAAAAGACCACGGTGCACCTTGCCGTCGGTGGAAAGAAAGAACCATATATGAAATTCGCCCCATCGATCGTGGTGGCTACCCCAGGAAGATTGGAAGCTAATCTCAGAAACCCAAGGTTTGCGGCCATGATGTCGCAATTGAAGTATAAGGTGTATGACGAAGCAGACCGTTTGTTGGACCAGGGCTTCGAAGAGACGTTACATTCTATCGATGAGATGCTCGAAGATGCCCGCAATCGTTATGGCTCAAACTCCTCCAAAACTAAAAACGTTCTCTTTAGTGCTACAATCGATGAGAGAATGGAAGATTTCGCCAGAGATACCATTGGCCAAGACTACACATACATCAACTGCGTGAATGCCGACGAGCCAGAGGCTCACGAGAACATCTACCAGACCATCGTCAAGACTAAAGACATTTTCGAGTCTCATGTTGCTGCCATCAGCGATATCTTCAGAAAGAGAGAGGAGGACCCTTCGTACAAGGCTATATTTTTTGTTCCCACTGTGAGCGGAAGCAACTTTCTCTACGATGTCGTGGACGAGTTGAACAGAAGCTTTCCGAAATTCAAGAGAAGATGGCTCTACAAGTTGAACGGAGGAATGTCCCAGGCCAGCAGAGACCGCACCACCGAGAACTTTAGAAAGTGTCTGAGCGGTTTGTTGATCTGTACCGATGTTGCTGCCAGAGGTTTGGACTTCAAGAACGTCTCGGATGTCATTCAGATTACTCCAAGTAACCAAATCGCAGATTACGTTCACAAGGTTGGAAGAACAGCTCGAGCAGGTACCTCGGGCAATGCTACCTTATATTTAACCGACGGAGAGACCAAATATAAGAGAGCATTGGAGAACAACAGAGGCATTGTGTTTTCCAAGGAGATTAGATACGATTTGTTTGCAGAAGACATCAAGAAGTTCGAAGAACTCGAATTGCCCGTTGAAGACGCCGAAGACTATGCAAAGTCTTTACTTGGCTTCTATCAGTCTGTTCTGGGCACCTACCGTCTTAAATTGGACATTATCGTTAGAGATTTGGTCAACATGCACAGATCGTTTATTGGTGACTCGACTGCGACGCTCTTTATCTCGGGCCACTTGTTCAACACCATGAAGGTTCTCTCTTCTCTTGTTCCGGACTACATTAAGACCAACGCCAACATTCAATCGCACGCCAGCAATAGCTTCAGAAACAACCGATTCGGCCGTGGTGGCCAAAACTCTCGAAACTTTTCCAGACGTGATCTGAACGACAGGAAGAGATTCTCCAACTACGATGATGGATTTGAGTCTCGTGGAAGAAACTTCTACAGAGACGACGACTACGGAAGTAGCAGTAGAGGCCAAAACGACAGAAAGTCCAAGCGTTCATTTGAAAGCGCTGGAAGAGGCAGAAAATACTAATGTATATATCAGAATGCATGCTTGTAAATAGGAATCTTGAAGTAGGTATCAAACTCTACCTCTCTTCTTCTTCTGTGACTTCCTCCTAGCAGAATGCACCGAAAACTGCTTTTGAAGCTTAGATCTTTTCGTGGGGGATTCCTCCGCATCAAGCGGACTCTCCTCGCTAATAAAAAACTCCCTCGTGAAAATCACATAAGCAAGCAATGACAAAATGAGGAATGTGTCAATAGCTATTATCTTCCTCTGGAAACTCAATTCTCTCATAAGTGTATAGTTTTTCTCATCCACACTGGCTAGAAGAGTGGAGGTGCGGGAATCATGATTTTGGAAAAGCAGCTTGGACTCAGATCTGATGCTGTTGAGAGTCGCTTCCAAGAATGAAACTTGCGCCGTCACTGTCTGGTTGAGCTTCTGTATTAGGCTGTCAAATTTCGAAGCGTGTCTTTTCTCCAAGCTAGTGAAGGCATTGGAAAGAAGCTTGCTCTGTTCCTCCACATATAGGAGCGAGAGGGAAGCGTTCGACTCCAAAAGCGAGAGTCTCTTGACAATGGTCTTCAATATGGACTCCTGGGTAGTCTTCACTGTTGTGGACTCGGCAGAAATGGTCGACTCCTCCATAGCCAGTGGAACTAGGCAGAATTCGTCTGTGCCGTTGATGTCTTTCAAAAATTCGTTGAGTTCAAGGTACGGAAACACTACTCTGCACTCGTCTTCGTACTGGGATAATTCTGTGGTGTAGTTGAGAAGCTCCTTGCTGAGAGTAGGCTGATCTTCGGCTGGAGAGTCGTGAACATCTTGCGAGATGTGAGAACCTTGGGAGCCCTTGAATTCCTCAATCATGGTGGTTCCGTGGACACGCACGAGCGAGATGGGACAATAGAACTCATTATCATAGTGGCTCAACATATCGATTCGTAGATAACGGGCCCAAATGAGGGGATTTTCAATGTCAAACGTTTGAAGGTCTCGGATATTCTCGGCCTCAAATACTCCAAGTTCTTTCCACTCAGTGTTAACAGGAAAACTCTCCGACACAGAAAACTTAACCGACTTGAACATTGAGCTGAACAACTCGAAATTTCCCATTACGACTCGGCTCACCAATATGTCCTGGCAAAGCTCAATTACCACAAACTTGTTTGGGGTTGTACACTTATTCATCAAGTACGAATCTTTAATTTCCTTGAGAATGGCAGAAGCTCCTTTAGCGTCACTGTTAGTACTAACCACCGTAGCTGCACAGTCTGACGAGGCATAGTTAAACTCATACTTTCGTGTTCTGCCTTCGTCCACCTTAACCTCAGATTTGGGTTCTGCTTTCTGAGATTCAACTATCTCCAACAAGTTATCGGCGTACACAGAAGTTTCTTTGGCATCAGAACTGGCCTTTGCTTGAGCCATAAGATTCTTTTTTTTTTTCCATTCTTCAAATGACATGAACCGGCAGTCATCTGTGTTGTTACCCGATTCGGAGTCTTCAACGTCATCGCTGAGGTCAATGTTTGAAATATTGGAAAGATTGATGTGCTTGACATGCTCGTATACTTTTGAAATGTTAAGGCCTGATTCCAGGGAGGTTTCTTCCGAAGTTTCGTCAGAGATTTCCTCGGAAGTTTCTATGTCTTCTAGCGGAGAAGCCAGTTCATGTGGCTGGGTGGATGTGCAATCATCTGGAGAGCTGTTTAGTTGGTTGTCAGCTTCGAGTGCCGAGTGTTCTGTTACTTTGTCTGAAGATTCATCAACTGAAGATGTTGACACCCGCTTCTGAAGGTCCTGGAATTCTTGAACTAGGATATTATACGTTGAAGCTGACGGAACAGTTGATGTCGATGCAGAAGTAACAGTTGATGTAGAAACAGATGAAACAGTTGATGTAGAAACAGATGAAACAGTTGATGTGGTTGATATAGTTGTAGACCCCCACTGTGATAAACTCAATTCAGCTGAACTGCCAGATTCCTCAATTGTTGAACAGGATACACTGGATGCTTCAGAGTCAAATTCAATTGACTTCAGAGAAGGCTCTGACACTACCAGCACACTGGTTTCAATTGTGAAGCCTTCATGATTGTACGAAACCAGTGAACTAGTCAGAGGCGAGTTTGCACCATCAGATAATTCTAACTCAGCAAGTGTTCCTCGAACTGCCAAAAGTAGCAACCCGCAGCGTAGAAACATCTTAGCGGTGATTTCGGTTCTTCAAACCGGCGACCTGTGTAGGCTCTACATGCATCTCTACTTCACAAAAAAAAAAGGTGAACACCACAAATGCTTAAAACATTCCCCCTTCTGTCTCGAGCAGAAACCACGGCGTTAAAGCAGCCCAGAGAAGTTTTCTCCTACTGCAGAAACATTGGCGGAGAATGGATCACAGATGAACATGTATCCAAGACTGAAGCTCTCAACTACTTCTACTTGCCAGATTCGTATGTAGACAAGCAGATGGATCTCCAAGGCGGATTCAAAACGTTTCAGAAGATCCCCGAAGAAGAGAATGTGGCAAACTTTCCTCTGTATCTAGATGCTATACAGAAACACGAGCAGAAAACTGGTAAAAAAGTCAAGGCAGACATCATCACCTTCAGAGGTATCATGACCAAGTTGCTCACGCTTCCATATAACTTGAACAAGCCGATACAACTCTATGCAATTGCGTTTGATGGACAGATCTTCATCAAGAATGATGATGAGGTGGATTTGAGGCTGCGGGCCGAAGAGGAGGCTAAGAACGATGAGAAAACAGCAAGATATATGAAAGTATGTGAATACGGAGGCTACAAATTCGAGACCCTCGTAACACTTCCAAAACCGTGGGCTGAGTGCTCCAGAAAAACTATCGAAAGCAGAAACAAAAAGGTGGTGAACAATTACGAGCAGTATATCAGTGTGGTACGTACCGGTATCGGCAAGGTGAAGACGCTTTTGGCGGGCGAGGTGGATTGTGTGTGGGACTACGTTCCTGAAGAAAAGGGAGATGACGTGCTTAGTCACTACGTGGAGCTCAAAACGAGTCGAGCCATCACAACTCCCAACCAGAGTGGAACTTTTGAAAAGAAGTTGTTCGGGGCATGGGCCCAGTGCTTTTTGCTAGGTATCAAGCGCATTGTGTACGGATTCCGTAACGATAACCATATGTTGACGGATGTGGAGGTTTACAACACCGAAGAGGTGCCTGTGTTGATCAAAGACAGCAATCTTCCCATCAAGGGCCCCAAGATTGTGTGCGTGAATGCTTTGAAATGGTATGGTGCAGTGTTGGAGTGGCTTCATAAAAGTATTGAAATTGGAGATGAGCTGAAGGCGTACAAGGTTAGCTATGATCCGGGGTCGAGAACTTTTCTGTTGACGGAGTGTGTTGGGGATGAGAACAAGGAGCTCCGAGGAGGAGGAATTTTGACCGAGGAGTTCAAGGTGTGGAGACAGCAATTGAAGTAGAGGATGAGGTAGGGGCTGAGGTGACAAGAATGAAGTCGATGAAGTGGATAAAGGCGATGAGATGATGTCGGTGACTACATACCGAGATCTAATGCGGGAAGATATTGAGAGATTCTGGACATTGTTGAAGTGGTCACCACGGTGACAGCGACAGAAGGAGAAATATGCGGTTGTGGTGATTGGTGGATCTAATTTGTCTGGCATGATGGAAATAGCAACTAATGAATAGCAACTTATTGGTATTATCCTACTCTTCAGGATGTGGAACAGAATATGGGTTATAATGCGAGAGCAAATGGGAGCAACTGATAGAAAAGTTCTTGTGGAAAAGATGAACTTGTGGAAAAGATGCAGAAAGAATGAGATTTACAGTGACGCATGGGCGTAGGCCTGAAGGGATTTGTTGATGCTTGTGGGTAATTGTCAAGGTAGTAATGGAATGGATTCCGTCGCAGCAATGGGTGCAAATTCCTGTACAGTACACCAACATCGTAAGTGAATAGGAAAGAGTACAAGAAGGACTGGGCAGAGCATTGGGGCTAACACATGGAATTTTACTACGATAATAGCAACACACATGATCGTTCGCAAATGGAAAATCACCCCGTCATATCATTAATAAGCAATCAACTATTTTGTGCAATCACCAATTGCAATGCAGGAAGTAGCACAGACAGATTCTCGAGCTCCCCTCCAACATCCTAGCGGCCACTTGTACCGTTTTCAATGACGTGTTCATTACTATCTATAGCTCAGATCAAGTCCCCAATGAGCTCCAATTAGCTCCAAAGCTCCAATTATCCCCAATTTGCCCCAATTCCCAATAAACTTTCTTCGAGCATAGCACTACTATTCTGCAAGTGATCTACAGATATTGCATCTCCAGCAATGACTTTCATTCACCTCTCGGCAAAAATCGTCTCATGTCCCGGAATGCTCTCACCATTTAAACCGTCTCACCTCTCAAGAATGTCTCATGTAACAATCTATCGAATAATCACCAAACTTACCCAATTTGCTCATCTCAGCTGTCAAATTTTAAACCTCGCTCATCTCAACGCGGCTCTCGGTTATATTTTCCCAAATAGGAAACACTACACCCTTCGTCCACCGACCCGAATGGACCAGTAACACTGTTTCAATTTTTACCCGAATTACCTCCCAAACATTGGCCACGATCCTTTTCTCCGCAATTGTGCCAATGGGCCGCCCGCACTTATCGCACCGAGGATATTGCGCGCATGTGGAAAAACGCTCACCACGGAATTATATGAACTAGTCCTAAAGAGCAACCAAGAAATAAAACAAAATGAGTCAGCATTCCATCCATTCTCTTCCCCATAAACTTGTCCGCTCACAAATCCCCCTTATAAATTCCCAGTCTAGCCCTCCGTAAAAAAAGAACTAGCCCTTCCAACGGTTCGTCTGAGTAAGGCCCTAACCTCTAATGGCCAGACCGCGGATTACTAACCGGAGCAAATCTGGGTCCCCGCAATCCACGCAATGCCATATATAAGCGCAGTGCCCCCCCATACTATGGTCCTCTCTCTCACCAATTGATTTCAATTGTTTCCCCACAATGGCTCCCACATACACAAACTCCAACGGATGTCCTATTCCTGAGCCCTTCGCCACCCAGAGAATCGGCCAGCATGGTCCTCTTTTGTTGCAAGACTTCAACTTGATTGACTCTTTGGCCCATTTTGACAGAGAGAGAATTCCTGAGCGGGTGGTGCACGCCAAGGGCTCCGGCGCTTATGGAGTATTCGAAGTTACCGACGATATCACCGACGTGTGTTCGGCCAAGTTCTTGGACACCGTCGGCAAGAAAACAAGAATCTTTACCCGTTTCTCCACCGTGGGTGGAGAATCTGGATCTGCCGATACCGCCAGAGACCCAAGAGGGTTTGCTACCAAGTTCTACACCGAGGAGGGTAACTTGGACCTTGTGTACAACAACACCCCTGTGTTCTTTATCAGAGACCCCTCCAAGTTCCCCCACTTTATCCACACCCAGAAGAGAAACCCAGAGACCCACTTGAAGGACGCAAACATGTTCTGGGACTACTTGACCTCCAACGAGGAGTCCATCCACCAGGTGATGGTTTTGTTCTCCGACCGTGGTACTCCTGCTTCCTACAGAGAGATGAACGGATACTCTGGCCACACTTACAAGTGGTCGACCAAGGACGGCTCGTGGCACTATGTCCAGGTTCATTTCATCTCGGACCAGGGTATCAAGACCCTCAACAACGAGGAGGCTGGCGAGTTGGCCGGCTCCAACCCTGACTTTGCTCAGGAGGACTTGTTCAAGAACATTGCCAAGGGGAACTTCCCATCTTGGACTTGTTACATCCAGACCATGACCCAGGAGCAAGCTAAGAAGGCTGATTTTTCTGTTTTTGACTTGACCAAGGTGTGGCCCCACAAGGAGTACCCCATGAGAAGATTTGGTAAGTTTACTTTGAACGAGAACCCAAAGAACTACTTTGCCGAAGTTGAGCAGGCTGCTTTTGCTCCTGCCCACACTGTTCCATACATGGAGGCCTCGGCCGACCCAGTGTTGCAGTCGAGATTGTTCTCTTACGCTGACACTCACAGACACAGATTGGGTACCAACTACACACAGATCCCAGTCAACTGTCCTGTTACTGGAGCTGTGTACAACCCTCACATGAGAGATGGTGCTATGAACGTCAACGGCAACCTTGGCAGCGCACCAAACTACATTTCCTATTCTAACCCGGTCGAGTTCAAGCAATTCAGCATCCAGGAGGAGCAGGAGGTGTGGACCGGTGCCGCATGTCCATTCCACTGGAAGGCTACTCCAGCCGACTTCAAGCAGGCCAGAGAGTTGTACAAGGTTTTGGCTAGATACCCTAACCAGCAGAAGAACTTGGCCCACAACATTGCTTGTCACGCACAGGGTGCCAGACCAGACATTCAGGACAGAGTGTTTAAGTACTTTGCCAATGTCAGCACGGAGTTGAGTGATGCTATCAAGAAGGAGGTTTTGGAGTTGTCTCCACGTAAGTAGTGATATTAATGCAAGGAGAGGATGTGAATGAGAATGAGAGTGTAGATGAAAGAGGGAGAGGGGGAGAATTGAAGATACTTAACCTATGGGAAGAAGGAAGATAGAAAAATCGCTGTTAGCGAGAAGGCGTGGCAATCTAATACTTTTGATGAGTATTGGAATCTGCAACTATTATTGAAGGAGTGTTGTACCGATTGTCGAGTATGGAATCTTTCTAGCATAGTTCTGCAAACTGGCAAGACAGTTAAAGCTACTGCTATTGATTGTTACATTGGTATCCAGTCACGGTCAAGTTCAAGTTCTATCCTTACAAACTATTCCCAATAAAATATACATTAACCGATGCTATACAACAAAATGTGCCTCTAAAGTCTGGTGGTGTTACACGATGGACATTCACAGCCCGATCCACACTTGCAAATACTTCCAGAGCCGCAACAGCCAGCCTTAGGAGAAGGCTTTGCGGCGGTTGGGTTTGGGATAATTGGAGCTGGGGTGGATTTCTTTGAGCAACAAGACATGGTTGTTGAAGAAAAAAACGATGCGACGTTGAAGTTTTTATATATGATAAGCGGATCGCTACACCCAAACGGGTAGGTTCACCCGCGGAATATATGCCCGATTTGGTAAGGCGATACCAAGATGCGCTGGAGAACGAGAGGGTCTGGGCAATGGAGAATGGGGAATAGGGAAAGGGAGGTTTGGATTGGCGAAATGGAAATTTGGAAATGAAAATCGCAAACTGGAAATGAAAATTGCAAACTGGAAATGGGAATTTGATGGTGGAATTTGGGAATGCAGAATGGAATCTTGGAAAAAGAAACGCGAATTGGGATTGACGAATGGAAATGGAAATGGCAATCGGCACAATGTGCAGAATGTGTAGGGTCTGAGGAATCATGCCATTCAGGCACCCAGATACCCAGATTAGGAACCTGGGGTGGCCAGATTGTCTATACATCGGAAAACCGGGATAGTCTTCTATTTATAGGGAGGTAGTTTGGTCGATGAGGCGGATGTGGTGTTAGTCATAGAAGGGTGTGAACTTCATGAGAAGGACTGTTGGCTGCGAAATGCAGTATGAGATTGAGACAGTATCGCGTGAGCGAGAGAACTAATAAAGGATGAGGGAATGAGATAATAATGGATTAGAATATGAATATTTCCTTTTATGACGAGCAGAGTAGATGATTTCATTAGCATCAGAGAATCAGCTTCAATCAGCTGCAACCTGACAGTTCCAGAGAAAAGTTGTAGAGGCTATTCTCTCACTAGAGACTACAGGCGTCATTTCGATTCAATCGGGAATAGACTTCCCTGAATTCTCGTATTGATTCTTATCATCGTTTGGTCGGCTATTCTTGCACTGAATGCCCAACCAACTACAATGTTGCCTTTTAAATTTCCATACCTGGCTATTGCTTCCTTCTCTCTATTTGTATATCCCTTGTCCTTTCTTTTCTGTTGCTCATTGCTGAGAGTATTGCCAGTTGTTCTGATAACTCTGTGTATCTGACAGATATCCGAACAATATTGCACCTACCCTCAACTTTTTGAAAGAACAAAGACGTCGACCCTCGATAATAAACCAAAAAACCGTTCATTCTATCAATTACGATTCAATTCAACGGCCAATACTACTCACCCCCACCCATATCCATTATCCAGTTTGACTTATTCTAACTCATTTGTCAACCCATTGTTAAGTAATTAGCCTTCTGTCTCACATCCATGTCCATTCATATTCCATATCTCTATTCTTCAATCCAATCCCATCATTTGCCACTACGCTGGATTCGTTCCGGTATGGTCGAGTGCATCTACTCTGCTCTGGTTGTCCATTGGTTAAAGTTCATGGTCACTGCGTCAATCTCGCGTTTGTTACTGCGACTCCTTTGTTCCAGAAACCTCGGTGCGCGAACTCCAGAGAAGCTCCATTCTCCAAGCTTCATTTCCTCCTATGTATCAACGCAACCAATGTGCCTTTCATTGTTATTTCTCATATATTCTACTTATATTCTACTTATATTCTACTTATATTCTACTTATGTTCTTCATTCTTCATTCTTTCTTTTCCATGCTATTCCCCTATTTCCCCGTGCATTATCCGTCACTCTCCTGCATGGTTCTCGGCGAAGTGCACCATCCGAGTTGACATCTGAAGAATAGGAAAGTTCTGTGAACACGCAATAAGGCTTGAGACAGCACGCCTTCATTTCGCTCTTATCATCTCCAATATCCTTGTAAATTCTTCTACTAAAACCGGCTCATGAAAGTGCCCCAAGTGCCCAAAGGTGCCAATTCTACCATTAGTTTGCCATTGCTACCATCATGCACGTAAAGTCTGTGGCTAATTCGCATCCATCGGCAATAGCGGAACTTTCACCATGAGAATCAAGCGAAATGCTCCAATACATAAACAATAAACCCCATTGCGTCCACATCTGTAAACCCAACACATTATATTCCGAAATCCGACCAATCACATCTAGTTCACCAGTCGTTTCCAATTCTCTCCGTGACTATTTCCGTCTCCTATCACTGCCACTCAGTCACCGATATCCTGCGTCAATATACATCACTTCGCCGCTATATAAACGAGAGCAATCCCACCCGAGGGCCATCATCTCAATTTCTCAAATGAATATCGTTTCTGCCGTAGACGGTGTCTTCAATACCGTCACCTCCGACGCAGTTGGTTCCTTCAAGACCGTTACCTCCGATGCAGTTGGTGCATTCAACACTGTAACTTCTGGTGCTGTCAATGTCGGTACCAACGTCGCTTCCCACGCCGCAAGTGTCTTCACTATCGTCACTTCTGATGCTGGTGGAGTGTTCACCACCGTGACATCAGGGGCGGTAGGTGCATTCTCTACTGCAACTTCGGGTGCTGTTAACGCATTCGATACTGTAACTTCTAGGGCTGTGTCTGCAGAGGGTGCTTTAACGTCGGGTGCAGTGAGTCAATTTAGCGTGATTGATTCTAAGGTGGATAGCATGAAGAGTTCGTTTTCGACATTGACGGGAAGTTTAGTATCGTTAGCTTCGGCGTCAGAAACTTCTGGATCCACATCTGGACTGTCTCTGGCTGGCCTGTCCGGGTCAGTTGCTGCGTCCTCCACATTAACCACCTCCACCACCGGCACCAGTCTGGCGTCTAGTCTGGCATCTAGTCTGTCGAGCTCTTCGAGCCCCACCTCGTCTAGTGGAGCATCACATGTGGAGGGAAGAACATCGTGGAAGAAATCCGCGGCAATTGCTGCTTTGGTTGGTGTGTCGTTTATGGTGAATGTTCTTTAGTGCCGCGATTTTGCACCCATAACGCAGGAATGCGCAACCTCCACTGGACATATATCCACGGTCAAATAGCAATATAACGTATGTTTGGATTCGGCCCCTTTTCTCTTTTTTTTTTTTTGTTACAATGGTGCCCAGATTTTATCGCTCTCTGAAACTGCCAATGCTACAGCACAGGTGCCCTGTATAAATTAGTTCCCCTTTCGAGCCACATTGCTAACTTTAGCTCCATGTGGGGTGGGTGGAATTGCGGCCACACCCAAACGGACGAAAATCAACACCCAAATGAGTTGCAAAATGATAACCGAACTATTCAAGTTGTGAAAGCTGAGCTGCTTCGCCCACCACATTCCCAATCCATTGTTCTAGACCATGTGGCTGGCTTGTCCTTGCTTGTTAATGCTTGTCATTCCAAGAAGCATTCTCTCAGACATGGCTGTGTGGCCGGTGCACATACTACTACTCCGGTGCACATAATTCTAAGTCAAGCAATCCAGAGCCACCAGTCAGGTATAAATAGTCATCACGGGCCACCATTTCTCTTTCAGCTACAAATTAATTAATCTACAATGGATATTAGCGTTATTTCCGATCTTACTTCTGGTCTTGCCGATGTTACCTCGGGCGCCGGCTCACTTGGTGATGCTGCAACTTCTGGTGCCGACTCTCTTTTCAGCGAGGCTACTTCCGGTGCTGAATCGCTTGGTAGTGATGGAGCTTCTGGAATTTCATCAATTGGTGATTTTTCTAGTCTTGACTTCTCTTCTCTCGATTCCAGTGCTTCTGCTATTGGTTCCTCTGGCGCCGAGTCTGGATCGTCGACTGAAAGTTCGTCTGAACTTGCAGGATCTGCGTCTCTGGAGTCTGGACCTTCGTCCTCAGGTGGTGCTGGTCAGATTATGGTGGATGCTGCCAACTGGAAGAAGGGTGTTGCAGTAGCCGGAATGGTTGGGTTTTCTTTCTTGTTCAATCTTTTATAATGAGAGTAGATCAGGAATTTATGTTAAATATGGCTGTGTACTCCAAAAGCTGGCTATGAATATAAGAGTATGCCATGAGAATATATGATATAATTACTTAGTACCAACATGCGATGGGTGCGAAATCGGTTCCAACTGTAGGCAGAAAAGAAAACCACAAAAAAAAAAACGACCAGACAGTCACTACCATTTGTGATTGCCTAGAATTACCCAACAATGAGTATTCATGTTATTGCTGAACACGGGGTATTCCCACGTTGTCTTGTATTTCTCTTTCTATTGTAAATCTTGTCTTGTAATTCTTGTGTAATTCTCGTGTACTTCTTGTAATTCTTGTCTTTCACTTAACCGCATTGCGTCTCTATTATTCTGTATTCACCTGCACCTATCTCCACATAACTCATCTACTCATCTTCATGTCTAGAAAACCAGCTCGTCTCCAGGTAGATCCAGACTCGATCCCAGATGATGATAAACCTCCCCAATCTGGACACACCTTCAACATCTGGTACTTGAAATGGGCCGGCGGCGATTCCTCCTCCAAGAACTATGTCAAGCTGAAGTTCAGAGTGAATATCAAGCTAGATTCAGGCTACACGAAGGGAGTTGAGCCAACGAGCCCGATTTGCCTCTTTTTCGCTCGAGGATGTTGCTACAGAGGGAAAAAATGCCCATATCTCCACCGTCTCCCCAGCGATAGGGACCAGCGCATTCCCACTCAAGATTGCTTTGGAAGAGACAAAACCGCCGACTACAGAGACGACATGGGCGGAGTGGGACTGTTGGCACGTGCCAACAGAACATTGTATGTTAGTGGAATCCACATGAACGACCATATTGAGGAGACTTTGTCATCTAATTTCCTGGAGTTTGGCTCCATTGATAAGATTAAGGTGCTACATGGAAAAGGCTGTGCTTTTGTAAGTTATCGTCTAGAATCCGAGGCACAATTTGCGAAGGAGGCTATGGATGCGCAATCTTTGGGTGGAAACGATGTTCTCAGCGTGAGATGGGCCAATGACGATCCCAATCCAAACGCTCAAGAAGACGCGAAGAGAGTGTTGGAGGAAGCGGCGATGGAGACAGTGAAGAAGTTGCTAGGGAATGAGAAGGTGAAGACGGAGAATGGAACGAAAAAAAGACCATTTTCTTCTCGAAAAAGCGACAGTGTGGGCTCAAATGAAGTTCCGAACGCATCTTCTCCAGAATCTTTAACTTCTCCAGAGACCGATCATGGCAGTCTGATGTTCCCTTCACTCCTAGGCGCTACGAGGGTATCAGCATTGAAAAAAATCAAAATTTCAACAAAATTGCCCGATTTCCTCACTAATTCGAAGTCGGTACCTATCCTTGCTGAATATGCAAGTGAAGATGACTGATTTCTATTCCTTATATCCTTGTCGCCTTATACAACCAGTCGGGAATCTTATACCCGCCACGACTCAAGAATTTTCTGAGGCCCTGGAACGTTTCGCTGTCGCCATTGTCGATAAAAGTGAAACTCTCTCCCTGTTGCCCTGCTCTACCTGTTCTTCCAATTCTATGGATGTACTCCTCGAATTTATTGCTCATCTGGAAGTTGACAACCATAGAAACGTGTGGAATATCAATTCCTCTAGCTGCCACGTCGGTGGCGATAAGTATGGACGCCTCCTTGGCTCTAAAGCTCTTGATTGCACGTTCTCTGGCCTCCTGACTTTTGGAACCATGAATCACAGCAATTCCACCAAAATTCTTTGTTGCCAAGTCTTCCGCCAATTGCTCCACCACATTCTTGTAATTGGCAAAAATAATGACAGACAAACTTCCTTTCTTCTTGTGCTGCTCCAACACAGCCACCATGCGGCTGAATCGCTTGGGATCCACGATTTGTTTGTCCGACGGAGCATCTCCGAGGTACTCGAATTTCTGATCGATATTGTCCACCACCTCGTTGGCGTTTCCAATGAAAAGATAACCCGGATTGATCAAGTAGTTCTTGGTTATCTTCTCGATGGCCGGAGTGATGGTAGCGGTGAACATCAAGGTTGTTCTCTTCTTGATGCGAAATATTCGAGAATCCAACGACGAGACGAGATGCTCGGTAGTGGGCAAGTAGTCAAGAATCTGTTGCAACGACTTTTCGAATCCCATGTCGATCATCTTATCTGCCTCGTCCATAACAAGGTGGTAGCACTTTTCTAGACTAATTAGGCCCCTTTCCAATGAGTCAATTAATCTGCCCGGCGTCGCCACAACAATGTGGACTCCGTTCTGTAGAGAATGCACGGTTTCTTCATAATGATGTCCACCAATGATAGTCACCACAGAAAGGCCAATAGGCTTAGTGAATTTCTGGCACTCGTTGGATATCTGAAGAGCCAACTCTCTTGTAGGAGCCAAAATGAGCCCCAATGCCTTGTTGCTGTTTATTTCCTGTGCATGTTCGTACTTCATGTACTCGGGCTCGATGTTGTTAATGTAGGTAAGTAACGGAAGCAAGAATGCCAATGTCTTTCCCGAACCTGTTTGAGCAATACCAACCAAATCACGATATTTCAATGCTAACGGAATTGCCGCCCTTTGGATAGGTGTTGGATCGTTGTAATGTAGAGTATTCGTGAGAATATCCACGAGTTTCTGCGAAAGTTGTTCGTCCCACAGACGGAGTGGATCGGGTAGATCGCCTCCCTTGGAGGTGATGTTAAATTCGTCCTTGAAGATTCTCCAATCTCGTGCCGTCATCTGATCCAATGGCTTTTCGCTCCAGTGCATTTCTGACCTAAACGTCTGATCTTTTGGTTTTGCAACATCAAAAGTCACAAGAGGTGAGTAGCCCGAACCCGTGTCGTCTTCTAGATCCCAATCAAAAGCATATCTGTGCTGGACCTTTTTTCTGGGAGGCTCCAATGCTCTAGTGGTCGAATTATCAACTAGAGCAACTCGTTTTGAGGATTGTGGTTCGTTGGGTTCGTTGGGCTCGTTGGAACGCACATTAGCATCTTTTCGAAGTTTGCGTTGTCTTTTGCTTAGGAATTTGGGTTTCGATGCCTCCAAATTCTGCAGAATTAGGTCTTCTACTGAAACTGGGCGAGACATGATGATAGATGTTCATCGCGCACTGTAGATAGTGGTGGTACTGGAATGGATTTGGTTCGAAGATGGTCATGAGGAAGAGAAGGATGAAATTAATTACAGAAGTGATAAACTTTTGAAATTGTTGAAATCTCTGTAGTCAGTAAGCATTAATGCTGAACAAATCAACATGGTTTCACCAAATCTTGAAAGCTTAATATATCTGGTACAAAGTAGCTTGAGCTGCTTCTTATGGTTAACTGCCAGGTTCTCCTCTAAGAAAAGTTTTAAAGAATATAATTGTTGGATCTTTCGAGTTGACAAGGATATAAGTTGTAAGTTTTTTTCTGCCTCTTCTCCCCCAATTTCTCTGATTATCACTACAAGCAAAGATCATAATTGAATGTATTCTAAACCATCTAATAAATTGAACCAAATAAATAACATCCACCAGGCGAGTGTCCGGAAAAGCCAGAGAACACCTCAGGAACGTTTCCGAGACCCGATATACAAGTAGAAGAGAAGAGCTGCAACCACACCCACACAAAGAACAGACGTCAACTCGAATGTCTGAAGGTAACAGATAGAGCCCTTGGTACAAACGAGCTTGTCGCCCACAGTTGAACTGTGCTTATCATAAAAATACCCAAACACCTTGGTGAACATGGTCAACCCGGGCACAGTACTTGAGTACATGACTCCCCAGAGGAGTGAGTAGTTGCTCAAGGAGAACAAATCGGCCATGATTCCTGGGAATGTGGTGAAGGTCAAGCCATAAGCAAAGCCAATAATGCACGAAATGAGTGCGAGCAATGTATTGACGGTGCTAAACTCCGAACTCCACGAGTCGATGGGGAAAGAGATGGCAAACTGACCCAAAAACATCACCGACGCACCCAAAATGGTCACCCATTGTCTCTGGGCCTTGAATCGGTGCACGATGGTATCAGCCAACGGTCCTGAAGCAAGACGGCCAACGAAAGAAAAGATGGCAATGAGGGATACGTGAAGCGCCTGAACCGAGTGTAATGAGGGCACACCAAGGTTGTCTGGCAGATGGGTGAACTCATAGTGGAGAGCCTTGACGACAAATCCAACCGAGTAAATGTACAACTGGCCTATTCCTTGCATGATGGCCATGATGACAAAGTGAAAGACAAAGATCGGGTGGATCAACGAGTGTTTCACATCGAGCAGCTTCAAAGAGACCCCAACCGGCTTAGGCTCCTCATTGAGGGCCTCCAAATTGGTGAAACTTGAAGATTCCAGCATCAAGGGCAGCAGCTCGCCGACAAGATTGTTGAGTTCGGGGCCACGGATGTCTGGTTTGTCAGTTTTGTGACCAGGAACTCTAATAAAGAGACACCCCACGAATTGCATAACCAACGACGAAAGCGACAAAAAAAGTAAGAATTTGCTGACGTCCCCATGGAATAGCTGCGCGTAAACAAACGAATAGAGCAAGCTGGAGATGGCAAACGAAGCGATGGTCACACTTTGGGCCGAACCCTTATACTGTGGAAAACTCACGGTGACAGCCTTGATGGACGCAAAGTAACTACCTGTAGAGCCCACGCCAACAAAAAACATGGCTGCAACCAACTCCCACCCGGGAGCATTGCTTCCCTGGCCATAAAGCGTATGGAGCCACTTGTATCCACCGCTGACCAAAACGAGCGACGAAAACACCGGAAATTGGGTTCCGTACATGTCGGTGACATAGCCGCCGAGAAGACCGCCCACGGACGTACCTACAGTGGCGCTTATATTCAAATTCGCCGCCAGCGACGAGTCAAGACCGCATTGTTGGGCGAGCTGGGTGCCATACACGGAAAACACGAACAAGGTTCCGCATGAGAGGGCCACAGGGATAGTGGCTGCCAAAATTCGCCACCGGTTTGTTTCGGGGAGATACTTATCCAACATGAAAATAGGCGATCAAGTTAAGTTGCGAGAAAAGCAAAGAAAGAAGCGAATGGGAGGAGTTGGAAATTGGAGATTAGGCTCGTATTCTGTGAGATTGGGCGGCCGCACAAGATATTTAAATGGAAATGGCGCAGACAATGGAGTGTTGTGGGTCAAATGGATGTGACGGGGAAAAATAATACCTTGGAGTAAAAAATGGGAGGTTTTGGAAAGAACGTGGGTTAGTTTAGGAGAAGGTGTGTAGAGTAGTTGTTCTGGTCCGGTATGATGGACCGAGGGAAGATATCGAGTATTTGGAACTAAGTAATAAAGTGGGATTAATGTGGGATCAAAGCAGCATTAATTGACTAAAATCGGGAACAAACGGGATTAAATGGGAGCATTAATGTAGGAATGGTTCTTTTTGAGGTTATCAAGGTTGAATAGTGTGATTTGCCTGAATCTTGGGAGGGTTCTCTATGGCTGCTAACGGTAGAGCTTGGTCGAACAATAGAATGGGTTCCGCACCCACCGAATCTCAAGTTGCTTATCATGCAATTCTCCAGTCCAATACACACAAAACATCTGCAATCAAAAAAAAGAAGACAAAAATGTCAAAGATTACTAAATTCTCCATTGCTCCAAACTCCCAAACTCCCAAGACTCCCACTACCCCAGAACTCCCAAATTCTCTCATTCCACTGTCTTCCTCCACATCTCACCTACCCTCACGTGACCTCACGGTCGTGCCCCAGCGGCTACTTTCTCGACATTTTTTTCACCACTTTCCCTCCACTTTATTCACCACAAAATGCCAATTGACCCAGAAAAGTTAGCTAAGTTGCAGAAGTCCGGCGCCAAGAAGGTCGGTGGCGCCAGAGTCAAGGCCAAGAAGGTCAGATCCGAGGTCGACGATGTCAAGTTGATGGAATCTTTGGCCAAGTTGAAGGCTGTCAAGGTTGAAAACGTTGAAGAGGCCAACTTCTTCAAGGAGGACGGAAAGGTGTTGCACTTCCCTCGTGTGGGTGTTCAGGCTGCTCACCAGTCCAACACTTTTGCCTTCACCGGATACCCTCAGGAGAAGGACATCACCCTGTTGATTCCTAACATCTTGCCTCACTTGGGTGCTGAGAACTTGAACGCTTTGAAGCAATTGGCTGAGCAGATCCAGGCTGGTAAGGCTCCAACTGAGTTCAACGCTGGTGAGGCTGGTGATGACGACATTCCAGACTTGGTTGCTGGGGAGAAGTTTGATGATGTCGAGTAGATGTACATACCGTAATGATTCAATGTGGTATTTCGATGTAGACGAGGGAGAGGTGATTTGAAGTAGCTTACTGTGGGTTGAAATGTGTTTGATTTTATGGTAATCTAATAGTCTGACCAATTTTCTGAACTTTGCTCGATATTTCTAAGAGTTTGAACTTTCTGTAGCCTTACTAATTGTTCCAGCATTCTGATACTATCAATTGTTTAATCTTGTAATCGCTTGAGCTTCTAATAATTTGAGATTCTAACTGGTTGAAAATTTGAGCTTTGTAATATTTTATTCTTCTAGTAGCCTGATCTACTAGTAGCCTGATCTTCTAGTAGCCTGATCTTCTAGTAGCTTGATCTTCTAGTAGCTTGATCTTCCAGTAGCCTTGATCTTCTATTATCTCCTTCTAGTCTGATCTTGGTAATCAAGATTTAACCGTTGAATGACTAGTCTACTAGTTTGGTCTTACCTTGATTTTCATGATCCAATGGTTTAACCTGTCAAATACTTTCGGATTCAAAGAGCTTGCTCTTCGTCATACCGTGATGATCTATTTGATCTTCCTGATTTGCTTATTCCAATACTTTGGACTTTCTAGAGGTTTACCTTCGAATTCTAGTTTGCTCATCTAATACTACGAACTTCTAACTCTAACAGTTAATTTCCTAGCAAATGAAGATTCAGACTCTAATCCTTTGTTCTCACCACTATCTCCATCTTTCCAATAACCTTCTGAACCTAATTCTACTTTTCTCAGCCCACTCTATTAATTTTTTATGCATATTGTTCACGGGTTGTAGTCACCAGTGTTGTAAATCGAAATATCAACTTCTGCCTTGACATCCAAAAAGTCAGCCGAATCAATACAAGCATCCACACTCAAACCCTTGGCTCCATACTCCTTAATTCTCTGGTTCTGTGCTCTGATCTTCTCCAACTCTTGAATGTAGTTATCCTCGACACCGGTGATATACTTACCGGTGAAAACACCCACTTCAAACTCCTTGGCCAATGGGCCACGGCAACAGTCTACCAAATCCTCCAAATCCTGGTAGAAAACCTTGTCTGCGCCAAGCACCTCGGCAATCTCCTCCTCGGTTCTGTTGAATCCCACGAGCGCCTTGGTGTCGGCCAAATCAATTCCGTAAATGTGGTTGAATCTGATAGGTGGCGCACACGATGCAAAGAACACCTTCTCGGCTCCGGCTTCCTTGGCCATAGCCACGATCTCTTTGGAGGTAGTACCACGCACAATGGAGTCGTCCACCAACAACACGTTTCTGCCCTTAAATTCCGACTCCATAGCGTTCAACTTTCTTCTCACACTGGACCGTCTCTCCTGCTGATTGGGCATAATGAATGTTCTGCCAATGTATCTGTTCTTGACAAATCCCTCTCTGTAAGGAACATTCAACGAAACCGAACACTGTAATGCAGAAGTTCTGGAGGTGTCCGGAACAGGAATCACCACGTCGATTTCACCCAAAACATCGTGGTTGGGAAACGATCTTCTGATCTTGGACGCCAACTTGTTTCCCATTTCAATTCGCGAACGATACACAGATACTCCATCCATCACCGAGTCAGGTCTGGCAAAGTAAACGTACTCAAAGATATCAGGCGAAAACACCTTTGTCTCCACCAACTGTCTGAACTCTGGCTCAGCTGGGGCGTCACCAAAACAGTCCTTTGGAATAATGACAGCTTCTCCGGGCCCAATGTCTCTGAACTTAGCGTAGCCATGAGCCTTCAACACCACCGACTCGGATGCAAGCATGTAATCCTTTGAGCCGTCTTCATTGACTCTCTCACCGAACAACAATGGTCTAATTCCGTTGGGATCTCTGAATCCAATTAATCCGTACCCTGCAAGCATGGCAACTACGGCGTAAGCACCACGAACTGTCTCCACAGTGCTCTTCAAGGCAGAAAATACATCCTGGTTGTTGACACGCGACTTGTTGAACTTGTCCAACTCGGAGGCGAACACGTTGAGCAAGAGTTCAGAGTCGGAATCGGTGTTGATATGACGATGGACTGTAGCGTCCAAAAACTCCCGCAACTCGGCAGAATTCACCAAGTTTCCGTTGTGGGACATCGTGATACCGTAAGGGGAGTTGACATAAAATGGCTGGGCTTCGCTTCCGGCTGAAGACCCTGCAGTTGGATATCTCAAGTGAGTGATACCCATATTTCCCACCAAATTGGCCATTCTCGACTGAGTGAAAACGTCTCTGGCCATTCCATTGCCCTTGCACTGGTAGAATCTGCCTCTAGCGCCGCATGTGACAATTCCTGCTGCATCCTGGCCTCTATGTTGCAAAAACATAGCACCTTCAAAAAGTTCTGGAGCGACATTTGCCTTTTGGTTGGCCAAAACGACTCCGAGAATACCACACATTTTTAGTGACAGTTGGTTCGATCAAGAAATGAAAGGAATAATGAATCTCCTGGTCCCTAGGGTCCTTGGGGTGCTTTGAATACTGAGTATTAAGAAGAAAAAAGAGAAGAGAAAAGAACTTTAGATGAGGTTCGCATAATGCAGTCAGAGTCGAAAAATTAAGATGCTCTTGGCCAATCACATGACATGCAATATGGGCATGATGGGGTGGCGAGGGACAGATTGAGATCATTTAATGTCTGAAAGGGCTTATTCTTTCATCTTGAGAATTTTATTTATTTTTTTGGCCGATTTCAGTGGTTATTCTTTCGATGTCTTGAGTGGAGTCACCTGTGTATATGCAGGGAGATGATGATAATGCTTCGATAATAATCGATGAGTTGCCACAGATGCTTAAGTTGTTGGCTCGATATTGAAGCTATTAGCTATTAGCTATTATTATAAAGAGGATTGCAAGATATTACTAGTTTAGGAAGATTGGCGGCATTGTTAACAGAGATTTATATGCGGTGTCGGGTAGTTCCCGAAAGAGTAGTCTAATCATTTCAGCTGGAGGATTGCAGGTCGTATGCGAAACTTGACCAGACCAGACAAGACTCATTAACGTACAAATCTATTACAGCAGTACTAATGTATTGGCCATAAGAAAAAAAAAAAAAAATAAAAAATGGAAAGAAGTGAAGATCATATAAATACAAACAAGAAACCAAGAATTCTATAATCGGAACCAGACATGCATAAGTGCAAAGCAAAATTGAAATCATAAATCGTTAGAAGCGCAGTTTGGAGTGGGACAGTGAAGGTCAAAAGTATGGGTAGTTAGTTTCCAGTACCTTGAAATACTTCTTCTTCGTCCGTCATGTTGAATGGTGTCGCTCAAGCGCACGGTAATTTGGATCATGGATGTAGCCATGTAGCTCATGAATGCTGGTCTGAACATGTTCTCTTTTCTTTTTTCTTTTTTTTTTTTTTTTTTTTTTTTTTTTTTTTTTTTTTTTTTTTTTGATAACTTAAACAATTGGAATGCTGGCACATACTAAGCTTTACTGCTGTTGAGGTACCGAATACTGCCCGTTTGGTGGGTATCCGTTAAATTGAGGAGGATACTGGCCGGGATATCCGAATTGAGGAGCTCCCTGTGGATATGGGTATTGTCCACCGTGGTTCTGAGGTTGTTGAGGAATTCCCTGTGGGATCTGGCTCTGGGGGATCCCCGGAGGTGAACCTTGAGGAATTCCCTGAGGCATACCTTGGGGGATACCTTGAGGAATACCCTGGGGAATTTGAGAAGGTTGCACTGGAGCCGGAACTTGACCCTGGATTGGTATTTGCTGTTGAGTCTGAGGCTGCATTTGTGGCTGGCCCTGGTAATTGTATCCGTTGGCACTTGTCTCCTTACCCTTTGGCAATTCCTCAAGCTTGAAAGGACGTGGAATAGTCTCCTCGTTTTCATTCACATATAAGGACTTGTCGATGACGGCAGGAATAGGTTTGATTTCAGTACCCAATTCCTGCTCGATTTTGTACAAGTTGTATCTGTCGTTCCAGCTCATCAAGTTGATGGCCAAACCCAAGTGGCCGAATCTTCCCGATCTACCGATTCTGTGCAAGTAGGTCTCGGCAGTCTTGGGGAAATCAAAGTTAATCACCACATTGACAGCCTGCACGTCGATACCTCTAGTCAACAAGTCGGAACACACCAAGTTTCTCACTTTACCCTGTCTAAATTCGTGGAAAACCTTGTTTCTGGCCTGCTGAGGCATCTTGGCGTGGGAGTAGTAACACGAGTAGCCCAATTCGGTGATTTTTTTGGCCAACAACTCCACACGGCTGGTGGAATTACAGAAAATGATCGACTGGTTGATCTGCAACTTGGAGAACAAGGTGTTTAAACAGTGCAATTTTTGCTTTTCCTCAACAAACGCATAGAACTGGGTGATACCTCTTAACGTCAACTCGTCCATCAAGTTGATTTCGTACGGCTTTGTCAAGTGTTGGTCCATAAAGGACTTGACCGCATAGGGAAAAGTAGCTGAAAAGAGAAGAGATTGTCTCTCGGGAGGAAAAAAAGTCAAAATTTGCTCAATCACGCTCTTAAACTCGCGCGACAACATCTTGTCGGCCTCGTCCATCACGAAAAGTGGACATTCCGAGAAATCAGCAATCTGTCTGGCGGCCAAATCCAATACTCTACCTGGAGTTCCGACCAAAACGTGCACCGGGTCGTGCAATCTCATAATATCATCTTTCAAACTGGTACCTCCAGTAGTAACCATGCACTGGATTCCCAAATGTTTACCCAAAGTTCTCACCACCTGAGAAGTTTGCAAGGCCAACTCTCGAGTTGGCACCAAAATCAACACCTGGGTCTTATTAAGTTTTGGCTTGACAAGCTGCAAGGAAGGAATAACGAACGATGCGGTTTTTCCCGTTCCGTTTTTGGCTCTGGCCAAGATATCTCTGCCAGCAAGTGCCATAGGAATGGATTCTTCTTGAATGGGGGAAGGTTTCTCGAATCCGGCCTCGAAAATGCCCATCAACAACTCTCTTTTCAAGTTAAACGCCTCAAATGTTTTGCCTTGGGTGTTCAACACATCCTCGGTTTGAACTCGAGTGTCCTTAGCTGGGATGTTTAAGGAATCTTTCCAGTTCAGGTCTGACATGGGGAAGTTTGAAGGCAGAGGTAAAGGTTTCTTGTTGTTTTGTATTTTGGAGCAACAACAAAATGATTAGAAGCGGCTGAATGCGATAAGTAGCTCAGGAGCACGGAGAATATGGTGAGTAGAATGGATTAAGGTGTGGTGGGCGATTTGACTCGTTTTTCGATGGTTCGCGCACGCCTGCTGGTTACCCGATATACGGGACAACTAGTAGGATGGGGAAGAAAATGGGATTTAGGGAAAGTAAAGTAAAGATATGATGGGTTAAGTTGTTAACGGTATCGGAGATATTGGAGTTTTTGGTTGTACAACGTGGGGAAATTGGGGTGACAAGGGTAATTGATATTGTGCGCATTGGGTCGCAAATTACTTCATGCGATGGCGAGAGTATGGGAAAAAATTGGTGGGATATCTTGATTGGAAGTGTGTTAACAGGGCAAGAAGTGTGTTTTGTGGGCTGGATATAATTGGTTGCTTATAGGTTTGTATTTGTCGATATTGATGCTGGAGTTCAGTGGAATTGACAGAGACAGTTCACATATGGCTGCGAAGTTCTAAACTAGGACATATACATTCTCAGGACAGTAATCAATGATGCTACATACTATATGCTATAGGTTATTCTATTCTATTTACCATTGTATTCGAATTACCATTGTATTCCATTGTATTCCATTTACCATTCTATTCTCCTTTCTTTTCCTCTTCTCTCCCATTCCCAGCATTCCCACTACTCCATCAAATCGTCTCTCACTATAAACTCGGCCACCTTCTCATTCACTGCTGCGTCTGCTAACTTGGAGCGCATCTTCATCATGATCTCCTCTTCTGATGTTTTCACCATTAACCGTTTTTGCTGAATCTGCTCCATCGTCATATTGAATGGGTAAACGCACTTTTCGTTGGAGCAGATGGCAATGGCCAAGTTAGTCAGAAGAAGATTCTGGCGAAGATCCAGCCCACACATCGGACACTTCATGATCTTGTATTTGGATATTACTGATTCCTTCTTTCTCAAACTCTTTCAGATCACTTCTTTTTTGTCCTCTCTCTTTTCTCTCTAGTAGCCAACTACTTTCTCATCGCAGCTCTATACAGACTATCTACAACATGAAGCTATCTCCAGAAACAGTCAAAAAACTCCAGCAAAACACTGCCAATGTTCGCAATATATGCATCTTGGCCCATGTTGATCACGGGAAAACTTCTCTAAGTGACTCGTTGTTGGCCACCAACGGAATCATCTCCCAGAGAATGGCAGGCAAGGTCAGATATTTGGACTCTAGAGAAGATGAGCAGTTGAGAGGAATTACTATGGAGTCTTCGGCCATTTCGCTCTATTTCAGAGTGGTGAGACGAATGGAAGGCTCTGAAGAATCGGAGACTAACGAGCATTTGATCAATTTGATCGATTCACCGGGCCATATTGATTTCTCTTCCGAAGTTTCCAGTGCTTCTAGATTATGCGATGGTGCGGTCGTATTGGTGGACGTAGTGGAGGGTGTGTGTTCTCAAACGGTCAATGTGTTGAGACAGTGCTGGGTGGATAACTTGAAACCGCTTTTGGTGGTCAATAAAATCGACCGATTGGTGACAGAATGGAAACTTCTGCCACTTGAAGCGTATCAGCACATTTCCAGAATTATTGAGCAGGTCAATTCGGTGATTGGGTCTTTTTTTGCTGGTGACAGAATGGAAGATGACTTGAAGTGGAGAGAGGCTGGTGCCACTGGTGAATTCGTGGAGAAATCTGACCTGGATCTCTATTTCACTCCAGAAAAGAATAATGTCATTTTTGCCTCCGCTGTGGACGGTTGGGCGTTTTCAATCAATACATTTGCCCGGATATACCTGGCCAAATTGGGATTTTCCCACAAGGCATTGTCCAAGACGTTGTGGGGAGATTTCTATTTGGACATGAAAAACAAGAAGGTGATTCCGGGGTCAAAGTTGAAGGCTTCACAGTCCAACCTCAAGCCGTTGTTTGTGTCATTGATTCTAGAGCAGATCTGGAGCATCTATGACGCCTGCGTCCTCGAGCGTGATGACGGCAAAATCGAAAAGATCGTATCCAAATTGGGTGCCACTATTTCCGCCAGAGACTTGCGGTCTAAGGATAATAAGAACTTGCTCAATCTAATAATGTCCCAGTGGATTCCTCTTAGCCATGCTTTACTTGGTGCTGTGATTGAGTACTTGCCAAATCCTCGGACTGCGCAGCATGACAGAATTGATAAAATCTTAGATGAGTGTTTGTACAGCGCAGTGGACGATATTTTGGTGGATAAATCGACGCTAATCGATGCTTCATTTAAAGCCTCAATTTCAAACTGTGATTCCTCCGCTCCCGATGAACATACATTGGCCTATGTTTCGAAAATGCTCTCTATTCCTGATAGTGAGCTTCCCAAAGTGGTGACGATGGCACCTAGTCAGGAAGAAATAGAAGAAAGGCAGAAGAAGGCGCGTGAACAGGCCAAGAGGGCATCTGAGGCGGCCGCGGCATTGGCAGACTTGAAAGTTTCTCAAGAAGACGGAGAGATCTACTTGGAAACTAAACCAGATCAGTTCCAGTGGGAGTTCGAGGAAGATGAGGATGACGAGGATGATAAACCACTTGAAAAGGAGACTTTGGTTGCATTTACCCGTGTTTTCTCTGGAGAATTGTCTCGTGGCCAGCGGATTTGTGTGGTTGGGCCCAAGTATGATCCTTCATTACCCAAAGACCATCCAAACAATATCGAGCAGCTTACAGAAGATATTGAAATCGAAGATCTTTTACTTATCATGGGCAGAGAATTTGTGAGAGTGGATTCTGTTCCTGCTGGAAATATCGTGGGGGTGGTTGGGTTAGGAGATATTATTCTCAAGAACGCAACTATTATGTCTGAAGTACCCGAGGAGAAGCCATACCTTAATCTAGCCTCCACATCGACATTAATCCACAACAAACCTATCATGAAGGTGGCCATCGAGCCACAGAATCCTCTCAAGTTGTTCAAGTTGGAGAAAGGCTTGGATTTGTTGTCTAAGGCCGACCCAGTTTTGGAATGGCATGTCGATGATGATTCCGGAGAGCTTATTGTTTGTGTAGCTGGCGAGTTGCACCTTGAAAGATGCTTACAAGACTTGGAAAAGAGGTTTGCTCCTGGATGCGAGGTGATTGTTAAGGAGCCGGTGATCCCATTTAGAGAAGGTCTTGCTTTTGGAGCCCCACCCTCCCTAGACTCAACGGATGCTCTTGAAGAAGAGGAGGCGGAAGTGGGCTCCGACGAGTTGGAGTTGGAGATTGACACCTTCGCCTTGCAGCCAGAGGTGACGAAGTTTTTGATCGATAATGAAGATGAGATCACTGCGTTTGTATCGCTGAAATTGAAGCATTCCGGAGAGGAAGCCACGGCTCTTGCCCAGAAATTCCGCCAAAAGTTAACCGAAGTGCTTGAGAAGAACCCATTTGATGCAAAAGTCATGGCAGTATTCCGCTCTGTCGACGTGTTCATAGACAGTATCGTCAGTTTTGGCCCCAGACGAGTGGGGCCCAATTTTTTCGTGGAGGATCCCCACAACAACCATCAATTCCGAAGAGTGTTTGTTGAGGAAAAGGAAAAGGATGAGAAGTTCGAGTTTGAGTCCAGCGTTATCAATGGGTTTCAATTGGCCATGAATGAAGGTCCCCTCGCATCCGAACCGATCCAAGGAACAATCACAGTCTTGCGCAAATCGTTCCGGCCAGAATCAGATGAGGTGCTTCTCAATCTTTCTGGTCGAGTGCTTAAGCGTACGCAGCAGCTCATTCATGATGGGTTCTTGAAAAATGCTCCGCGGTTGTTTCTTGCCATGTATACTTGTGAGATCCAGACATATCCCGAAGTTTTGGGTAAGGTTTACGCAGTGGTCCAGAAGCGTGGAGGTGCAATTACGTCGGAGGAGATGAATGAGGGTACGCCGTTTTTCGTCATCAATGCCCGAATTCCAGTGGTGGAGGCATTTGGATTCTCAGAAGAAATCAGAAAACGTACTTCAGGAGCAGCCAGTCCGCAGCTTTTGTTTGATGGATTTGACATGTTGGATATCGATCCGTTCTGGGTGCCTCACACCGTGGAGGAGTTAGAGGATCTCGGGACGTTTGCTGAACGTGAGAATGTTGCCAGAAAGTATATGAACGCCATTAGAAGAAGAAAGGGGTTGTTTGTGAACGAGAAGGTGGTGAAGAATGCAGAGAAGCAGAGAACATTGAAGAGGGACTAGGTGAAGAATATATCCTTCACATCAGACTATGCTGATAGTGTAGATGATGTGACAACTTTTGCACCCATTATGCCTGTACAGTGAGCATCAAAAAAATGATAGAAACCTCTCCACATCTTATTAATGGTAAGAACCAGTAGCATATAAAGCAATACCAATGGAACAACTACGGAAGAACAATAATCTGTCGGAACAGTCGGGACCAACCGACGACGATGCAGATGTCAAGGCCCACTACAAGCGATTGGCTGAAATGAAGAAGACTTATGAATTCTGGCGAAATATCGCCAACAAGAAAATGGCCGAGGACGACAAGTACCTGCCGTTTCCCAATGAGGACGGTCCGCCGGTTCCTGGCCAGGTGTATAAGGATTTCATAGAAACACATCTCAGCGATGCGTACATGGAAAAAGACAAGCAGACGAACGGAATGCCGATTCTCAATGACTCGGAGATGAGCTTTCTCAAGGCCAGAATTGCAGAGTTCATTTCGTTCTCAGGAACTAGTCCGTTTGGCCCCGATAGGAAAATCAGACGTAAGCCGAAAGTGGAGGAGACGGAGGGCTTTTCACTATATGGGACCAACGACGAGGAAGGACTACATGGCGGCAATGCCGAGGAATTTGGTGACCAAGATGACTACGATATTGACGAGCTAGAAGATGCCGAGAAGTTTCTGTACGACTATGGTCCTCATCACATCGAGGTAGAAGTCAACAATGGTCCAGCTACTTCGGAACCAGTAGACCCTGATGAGCCATCGTGTGAGTTCACATTTGAATACGATCGAAACGGCACTTTGGTGCCCACAGACAATAACATTGAGGAAAAACTCCGGCTCATGTGTCTACAATCACAAGGAGGAGAATCAAGCAGCGCTCAGACAGGAAAGAAAAAGAAGAGCGGCAAGAAGAAGAAGAAGAAGGCAGCGGCATCAAGACATCACGAAATCGATGACTCGTGCTGTTTGTTTTGTCAGTACGAAGCGTTTTTTGGTGTCAAGCCAGAGTATACTATGCGGTGGTACGACAAAAAGATGGATAAGGAGGTGACAAGGCGGCAGAAGATCCAGAGAAAGCTCGAGCAGAAGCTGGAGGCGTTCAGGCGGCAGCAGGACCTCCACGGTGGGAGTGACGACACTGGGGACAGCCAGTAGAGTACATAAATATACTTGGGGACAACTGTAGGAGGAAATGTAGAGAGAAATGGAAAAGGGATGTCGAGGGGGAAGAAAGAAAAAATTGTAACGAATACTAGGAAGGACAATGCAAGAAAGAACAAGAATGAAGGAAAATTGTAATCTAGTTCCAGATTCAATCTTCTGAACATCTCATAGTTGTGTATACTACGAACTTCATCTTCAACCAGACTCTGGGTGCCAAAACTACATTGCAGCTCCCCTCCGAAGCAACAGAATGCTTCATATACAAACTTATAGAGTACGACTACGACTATGGCCTTTACGGTGTTTTTCTCGAAAGTATTCCCCCTCAGTCGGCCTAGATGTTATGCATCGCTTGGCAGACAAAGAGCATCGCAGCCATTTCCGGAGTTTGGAGTCGGAAGCCCGTAAGTTCAAGCACGGACACAGTAAGGGTGAAATATCTCTCCGTCCATCTATTCGTGACTTTTTAGTATGGCTTCATATCACCAAAAATGCATATGTTCTGACCAATTCATATGGGAATCAAGGTGATGTTCAACTACAAGCCAAACTCGGGAATCCCGTAATTCCGTCGCCATTGAAGATATCGTCTGTGCTGGAAATAGCCATGTTTCACTTTCTCACGGGAATGTACGCTGAAGATGATGCGTGGTTTGCCAAGCTGAATCAACATCTCGGTGCATTGAAAGCCAGAATAGATACGCAAAAAAAGTTCAGGAAGAGTCACGATCACGAACTTCGGGCCATAGCAGAGCCATTAAGTATTGAATTTGACCACGGAACTGCCAAGGAATCTGCTCTCTCCTTGGCAATTTCGTGTCTAAGCTATGATTCAGCTGCTAATTCTTCAAACATAATAGCTTGGGTCCGCTCACTCACTTCTGCCAGTATCACCCAAGCATGTCAAGAGTTGGCCACTTTGTCCAACATTCCAGCATTTGTTACCTCAGACATTCTCCTACGTACACCCATGTCCAACGACGAGCTCTTCCTCCAGATCGACCTCTGGACCACATTCATGGGTTCCATCGGACAGGCTTACCATGGAAAAACTTCGCATACTTCCAGCATTATCCACAACTTAGCATACTATACCATTCAGTTTGAGCCGCAGGCGCTTCCAGACCTCATTCTGCTGACTTTGCAATACTTTGCATCTACTAAATCTGGATACAATCACAAGTTACTCGACAATGTGTTCGTGAATCATCTTGTGTATTCACTCGCCTACTACTACATTCGGAGCTCCAACCGCATGACTCCAGCAGCCATGACAGTTATCAGATCTCAGGAACTATTGGTTCAACACATAAGCCACTCCAACTTGTCGCAGGAAGGCTTCATAGGAATTGTTTTGGCCATTCGGGAGGTTTCCGATGAAAAAGCGGCAAAACTCTTTGAGATTTGTCAGTCTCATTTCCATGACACGTCCACATTCTTCCACATGGGGAAAATCTATCTTTCCACAACTCCCGAGCAATTATTGCACAGTTTCAACAGTGCAATTGCCCAATTCCCCACCTCGGCAACGTTATGGTTAGTGTTCGTCAAGAGACTCGATTCACTTGAGCTTCTAACCGAATCTCGGGCGCAAAAATTGCTCGCTGAGATTGTTTCTAGGAAAGATCAACTCATTTTGTCCAAGGATATCGTGTTGACACTTTTGCGCCCCATAGAAACAATCAATGGCATTGAAAAGTTCATCAAAACGCTCGAGGATTCTAGCTTACTACACATGTTCCGGAACGGAGTCATTACCAAGTACTTGCAATTGCTCTACCGGTTTTCTGGCGACAAGAACATACGCAAGCCGTATCTTGATCGCTATATCCACAACAATACTAACATCGATTGTGCCCGATATTTATATGGCAATATCGACCGTAAGACAACGTCCACCATCGGAGTGATGCTCAACGGAGAAGTTGGTCAGCAGCCACAGGAAATCTACAACATGTACATAGAAGAACTCCAAGGCAGGATGGCGGACGAAAACTGTCTTGTGGCGCTCTTGAGAGCGTGTGAGATGCGGCCTGAGGGCGTGGTAATGACGTGGGGCCAATTGTATGCTCCACAGGTTGCTGTTCATGAATTCAAGAGGCATGTTGCTAAAAAAATGTCTACGAGCCACGGAGGAATAATTCCATCCAACAAGTTATGGAAGTTATACATCCAGGTGGTTCATTCCTCGGGATATCTTGCAGAGTTGGCTGAGGTGATGAGATGGTGGGAGCAACTACTGTTTGTTCCGACAAGAAGCACATTGATGGCATTATTGAATGCATTGCCTAGAGAGTTTGCTGAGAGGCATATTAAGCATGCCCGTTCTGTTCCAACGAAGGAGAGCACGCAGGGGTGGCCATGGCCGACGATGGAGGAGTATAGAGAGAATCTTGAGAAGCAGTAGAAGAGAATGTTGAAGAATCCAGGGAAGGAGCCATTAGAGAAGGTGTTGAGGAATCAAACGATAATAGAAGTTTCAAGAGAAAGTTAGCGTATCAAGAGCAAGTAGGAGTAGTGTATGGTGAGTAGATTGGTCAACAGGGAAGGTGCTTAACAACTGCCGTTGAGAAACTGGGTTTTATGAGAAAGGATTCGGAAAACATTAGTTGAAGATAAGTGAGTAGGGAAGTAGTTCAATTCGTAGCCGGCAGGTTTTCAAGTTCAGGATTGCTTGATAGTCGATGACACAAGCAGCAGAAATTGAAGAAAGCCTTAGAAGCACTTGTGCTAATAGTGTTGGTAGGAGTAGTACGAATCCAGTATAACATTAGACACTGATTTCTGCGCAATCTATTACATGTTCAGGGTAGAATCTTCAGGAATAACCCTCAATGCCTACATTTTTGTGAACGTCAAATAGAATCGCCAAGGTGTCGGGAATACCACATATATATAATCAGATCGTTGAAATAAATGGTATACCAATCAGTGTCCTTCTTCTTTAATGTTCCTTTCACCTATCTTATTAGGAGTATAGGTTCCCCTCGGTTTCCCATTCGTCCCCTATCAAACGTTAGCTAACTTTGTCTGTAGTCGGTAAAGATGTCTTGTAATGCGACTACTTAAAGTTTCCATACTTAATAGGATAATACGTTCTTAGGCATCAATTCCTCAAATATAAACATTACTATCGTCCTTCCTTATCACTAATATGAAGCATTTGCTTCATGTTTCAGAATATGCGGAACCCCGCATAGTGAAACCAAGTTCAGCAAGCTTAGGTAGCGAAGGGGTGATCAATATTAGAAATATAAGATTGATTCCTTCCCGGATTCCAGAAGATGGTGACCATAATTATGTTCTAAGATCAATTCCACCATATAAGTCAATAAAGCATTAGCGGTGGTTGGAGAAGTAGTATTAGTATTGGTATTAGTAGTGGTAGTAGTAGTATTAGCATTAGTATTGGTAGTATTAGTATTAGTATTCGTAGTAGTATTAGCATTAGTATTGGTAGTATTAGTATTAGTATTCGTAGTAGAATTAGTAGTACAATAAGTAGTAGTAGAAACAGTTGTAGTTGCAAAGTAATGGGAGTAATAATGTAACGAAAGTAGGATTAGTAGAAGTAAAAGTAGTCAAAGCAGTTACAAATAAAACAGCAACAGTAGTGAAAGTAATAGTAATAGTACAAATAGTAAGAATAGTAACATTAACTATACTACAAAGAAACAGCAAATGAAGAATTACTAGCTCCACACTCTTCAACACTTCTCACCTCCTCCCATTTTCACCCTCGGATCTTATCCCACCTGCACACACCACCAATATCTGGGGAACCAATAAACTTCCGATCTTCACCGGGTCCGCCATATAAATCCAGCCATGCCCCACCAACTTTTTTATCCATCTCCTGTTATGTTGAGACTTGCCAGAACTCCTACAACCAGACTCAATCTCACAAGAACCATTTCTTCCAACATGAGTGGAACAAGAATCGAATCGGACGCCTTCGGCGAGATCGAAGTCGACTCTTCTAAGTACTACGGAGCCCAAACCGCTAGATCCAAAATGAACTTTAAGATCGGAGGTCCAGCCGCCCGTATGCCTATTCCCGTAGTTAGAGCATTTGGAGTGTTGAAGAAAGCCGCCGCGATCGTCAACGAGGGCTACGGTGCTTTGGATCCGAAGATCGCCGACGCCATTAAGCAAGCAGCCACCGAGGTTTCCGAGGGTAAGTTGGACGACCACTTCCCATTGGTGGTGTACCAGACCGGATCGGGTACTCAGTCCAACATGAACGCCAACGAGGTCATCTCCAACAGAGCCATTGAGATCTTGGGCGGCGTGTTGGGCTCCAAGAAGCCGGTGCACCCCAACGATCACTGTAACATGTCGCAGTCCTCCAACGACACGTTCCCCACCGTGATGCACATTGCTGCCGTCACCGAGATCCAGAAGGAGTTGATTCCGGAATTGACTGCCTTGCGTGATGCATTGGCTGTTAAGGCCGAAGAGTTCAAGGATATTATCAAGATCGGTAGAACTCACTTGCAGGATGCTACTCCGTTGACTTTGGGCCAGGAGTTCTCTGGTTATGTCCAGCAGGTTACCTACGGCATTGAGAGAGTGCAGAACACTTTGCCCCACTTGTCCAACTTGGCTCAGGGTGGTACTGCTGTTGGTACTGGATTGAACACCAAGAAGGGCTGGGATGTCAAGATCGCCGACGAGGTGTCCAAGTTGACTGGCTACAAGTTCACCACCGCTCCAAACAAGTTTGAGGCTTTGGCTGCTCACGACGCCATTGTGGAGGCCTCGGGTGCCTTGAACACTGTGGCTGTTTCCTTGTTCAAGATCGCCAACGACATCAGATACTTGGGTTCGGGCCCTAGATGTGGTTACGGTGAGTTGTCCTTGCCAGAGAACGAACCAGGTTCGTCCATCATGCCTGGTAAGGTTAACCCTACCCAAAACGAGGCTTTGACCATGGTTGCAGCCCAGGTTATGGGTAACAACACTGCCATCACTTTTGCTGGTGCATCTGGCCAGTTCGAGTTGAACGTGTTCAAGCCAGTGATGATCGCCAACTTGTTGAGCTCCATCAGATTGATCGCTGATGGTGCCAAGTCTTTCAGATTGCACTGTGTGGAGGGTATTGTTGCCAACACCGACAAGATCGACAAGGTGTTGCACGAGTCGTTGATGTTGGTGACCGCATTGAACCCTAAGATCGGTTACGATGCTGCTTCCAAGGTTGCCAAGAACGCCCACAAGAAGGGTTTGACTTTGAAGGAGTCCACCTTGGAATTGGGTGTCTTGACCGAGGAGGAGTTTGACCAATGGGTCAGACCTGAGACCATGATTGGTCCAAAGGACTAAACGGATGTCATTGGATGTTGTACATACGAGATGCTGAATATATATTCTATTTATTATGTGCTGATCAACTGTTGGCAAGTTTCTCTAAACTGGTTCTCAAACTGGTCCATCACGGCAACTTTCTCGTTGCTCACCTCCATTTGGAGTTCATCGTACAACGGCATATATGGAATAACCAAGTTGAGGCCGCCAGTCTCGGTGGTGACCATGTTCAAGATGAAGTGGTAGCCAATGGAAGTATTCAGACTGAACCACGCATTGACAATTTTCCACGAGCTCTGTGGGTCGTCTGAAACCTTTCCCAAATTGGAAATCATGGTGGTGAAGCGTTCGAATTTCCCAATCTTCCCTTGTAATATTTTGGCGATATCTGCCACGCCCCACATCCACATATTCTTGAAACTACAACGAGATTCAACTTCATCTTGGATCATGTTGTGGAATTTCTTCATTTGAGGAAGAAAGTCGTCCAAAGACGATACGTCCATGTAGTCGAAGGTTCGTGGTGCTCCGATCACAAACACTCCGTAGAGAAATGGGTTGGAGAATTGGGGAAAGTATCTTCTCCCACTGATCGCAATGAAGTGAGAACTAATGTACTCATGGAAACCGTCTTTCTGGGGAAAATGGGGGAAAATGAGCTTTTCAATACAATCCTGGGCCACCACATTAAAAAATGGCGTTAATGTGATATTGTTTGTTCTGCAATATTGCGTCATTGCACTCACCTCTTGTGGAGAGAAGTTCAATATCTTGAATTTGGTTGCGAGGTCTTTGGTGACAGCCACTGAGGAAAACACTGGGGTAGAATCGATGGAAATGCCCGCTAATTTCTTTAAAAAGCTTATACCTTGTCGGATCCAACCCATAAAACTCGGATACTTCACGTTCATCCAAAATTGCACCTTTTGGAATATACCTGGAATGTACAAGTCTGTCATCAATTCCCTTGGGGGAAGAATGTCGGGAAGACTGTCTTTTTTCTTTTCATAGTCAAACAACAGGTATACAATTTCTGTTTCGTGCTCATACCGGCCAAGTTCTTTGATCAAATCTCTCTGGAATTGAAGAGCAGTTCCTCCGTCAAAGAGAGTATGGCAAAAGTAGCCACATACATACTGGCAATCGTCGGTTTCAAAAACGCAAATTTGCCACAATGGGGCATCGAAGCGGCCCAAGTGGTTTTTAAAAGTATTGATGGTTTCTAAAGTCAGGTGGTCGAACTTTTCAATTTTCCGATACTCTACCACCTTGTCGAACGGAATTGTATCCACACAACTCAATTCGTAGTCTGTATGGTAATTTGAAGGATTTCGATCGGACATATGGAAGAAATTGTAAGTGAGCCAAGGGTTTTTGGCGATCATGGCCTTCAAGGCGTGGGAGAGGGTTGCTTTGGAGAACGTTTTGTTGAATTGGGCCAGAACATTGAAATTGGAGTAGTAGTTTTCGACATTTCGACAAAGAAAGTAGGATTCTCCGAAGGCAGGTTTGCGCTTATGGCGTGGAAGAATCATGAGAAGAATATGACCTATAGGCGATTGTAGTGTGAGGTGGTGAAGATATTGATAAGATATGACTCAGATGACTTGATTTGGCTTAGCGCACTCTGCCCAATCGAGCAAGATAAGCGGAAAATACGAGAGAAATGAGATTCTGATGGACTCTGGAATTGCGCTGGGTGCAATGGTATTTTTATGATTTATAGTTTTCCATTACTTAGAAACTTACTATTTTAGAATTTTTTGTATCTCTATCGATTGGAGTTACATTCAATTTATGACAACTGATATGTACATTTAGATGTATCTTTATCCAGGCTGCGATTCTCCACCATTGAATATCCAACTGAAACTTGTTTCCAGAAATTATCATCCTCTTAATTTCCAGTATCTTTGTACCTACCTTACCCCCTATGTATGCGCTTATCTATCCATCTTTATTTCCATCTTTCTATCTACCTCCATTTATTCCCCTAAGTGCATATGCGAATACGTGGCATACACTTGCGTGATAATCTCAATGATCTTCAGAACTCACACTTCGAATTCAATACCACCAATTTCTTCTACAATGCCAAAGCTTCCAGTAGATTATACTCTATACCTCGTCACGGACTCCACCATCGTCCCGGAAACCTCCACGTTTCTTGACCAGGTCAAACAAGCAGTTGATAACGGAGCAACAATAATCCAGCTCAGAGAAAAGAATATTCTGACATTAGACTTCATTGAAAGAGCCAACAAAGTGCTCGAAATCACAAGACCAAGGGGAATTCCCTTAATTATCAATGACCGGGTGGATGTGGCCCTTGCTGTCGACGCAGATGGTGTCCATGTTGGCCAAGACGATATGCCAGCATCCATGGTGAGAAAGTTAATTGGAAACGATAAAATCTTGGGAGTTTCCTGCGGAACCCCAGAAGAAACTACTCAGGTATGTGAAGAGGGAGTGGCCGACTACGTGGGGCTCGGAACTTTGTATCCTACGCAGACCAAAAAACCCAAACGAGTCTGTGGTCCAATTGGAATCCGTCGCTCGCTCAAAGTGTTGAGCAAATATAAAAAAGACGGAAGGTGGATCCGGTCGGTGGCCATTGGTGGTATCAACGAGTCCAACGTCACCAAGGTTGTTTACCAATTGCAAGTTCCAGGATACAAAATCGATGGGGTGGCAGTAGTTTCGTGTATTATGGCTTCGGTGAAAGCTGGAGAGGCGACTAGTCGACTTCTCAATTTATTTGCAGCTCCTGCGCTTTGGAGTTGGGCTCCCGAACCCGGAACTGTTTCGTTGGGCTCTGATCAGAAACCTTTGGTTCATCATATCACCAACAATGTGGTGAAGAACTTTAGTGCCAACGTCACCTTGGCAGTGGGAGCATCGCCAATCATGTCAGAGTTGGCTGAAGAATTCGAAGAATTTGCCAGCTTGCCGTCGGTCGGCTTGTTAATCAATTTGGGCACTCCTTCCGACCAGATCATGAATGTGTTTCTACTGGGGATTGCTTCATACAATTCCTTCGGAAGTCCTGTTGTATTTGATCCCGTTGCTGCGGGAGCTTCGCGTGCACGTCTCGAGGCTTGTCGAATTTTGCTCAATGCCGGCTACTTTTCTGTCATCAAAGGAAATCTAGGAGAAATCATGGCTTTGGACTCATTAAATTCTGAATCACGAGACAAGAGTGAGTCGCTCATGCAAGGTGTGGATTCTTTGGTGCAGTCAACAGAAGATGCAACAATTGCACTCTGTATTAGGGTAGCTACTGAATTCCGTGCAGTGGTTGTTGTTACGGGGGAAACTAACTACATCTACAATGGAAACGAAATACTGGGAGAAGTGAAGAAGGTGAAGGGTGGCAGCAAATATATGGGACTGATAACCGGAACTGGATGCTCTCTTGGAAGTGTGATTACAGCATATGTTGCGGCAGCCAGAACGAAGAAACTCGATATTGGCCAAGCGGTGGTAGATGCTGTTGAGATGTATAATAGAGCAGGCGAAAGGGCTGCGAAGGATGTTTCTGGTCCGGGAACATATATGTTACAGTTTCTCAACGAATTGGCAGCAGCACACAACTAACGGAGATAGGAATTGGGAAGCAGTGGGACTTGCGGAATACATGTAATGACAATTGAGAAAAATGCGGCCACTAAAAATTGAAGGGCAGTTTAGCAATTGAATTACCGATAGTATATTTTGATCAACGGAAGCCAAAATAACTATCAATACAACTCCAAATCAATCACCATAAAATTTGCGTTGAAGTTATCGTGAAAATACTATTGGTAATAAGAATTGGAGCACATTTTCAATGTGTTTAATTTTTCCATTCCAATACAATACTTAATAATTTCCAACACAATAACGAAAGCGAAGTAGTTCCTGTCATTTTTGGGTTGACTGTGTCAAGGGTTGTAAGTCCGTTGTAAAATTTTTTCCTTGGTTATAATGCAAAAATGTAAAATAAATCTTGATATTGGCATTGTACTTCAACAAGAATCGCTGAAATGCCAATCTATTCTACCCTGTGAAATCCAAAACGCCACTAGCTAACGAAATAAAACTCCCCAAAAAAATAAAACTTCTGAACGTTTGAAACTACTCTCTATCCCCTTTTATTCAGATGACACAATTCATATTCTAACAATTGGTAGAAGCGATCATCGCCATTCCGCACCTTATCAGTCAAAGGATGTACATCGTCCCTCCTAAATGCCACATCAGTAACCAAAAAGTGTATTCAACTTAAATCCAACCTCCTCCATAGTACTTCTGTCCCGAATTATTTTCCCCATACATTTTTTCCTTCCTCTTCTCCATCTCCACGGTCACGTCTCCACATCTCTTATCTAATCGGGCCGCACACTACTCCATCTAGTGTTTGTAATTAATTGCCATCCATTTCACCATAGTGCCACAACACGCTGGAACCTTCTAAAATTTTATTCGACACTACTCCACGTTCTTCCAATTATCAACTATATTGAAGTTCAAATTATGGTTGTTCAAGCACCCCCCACACCTAAACCAGGACCAAATGGCCCAAACCGCCCATCACCAGTTTCAAGTATAGACAAAATCGCCAGCTTGAAACGGTACGAAAACAGAGATTACGCACTCGAACTTCTTCATGATGTGGCCAAAGCCGTGGGCCCGTTAATGCACCACTACAATTTCAAAGTTGGAATGCTCTGTGAAATGTACCCCAAGAATCCCCAGTTATTGGGGTTGAATGTCAACCACGGACAGAAGATCTTGATTCGCCTTCGGCCACCTTATTCGGAAAACTCCTTCTATCCGATGTCCGACCTCATAGGCACGATGCTTCATGAACTTACCCACAATGTTCATGGCCCTCATGATGCGAAGTTCTATGCTTTATTGGAGGAACTCACAACAAAATACGAGGCTGGAGCGTTCGCAGGAAACTACGTTTGTGAAGAAAACAAGCTCGGATCGGGATATGTGGCACCGTGGCAAGAGGCAAAGACCATTAGACAGAAGCGATTAGAAGCGCTTTCTAAGGGGAAATATAAGGCCGAGCTGCGCAAATTGGGCGGAACCAAGGTTCTGCCTGCTCAGATGCGAGAGGCGATGTTGCGAGCCGTCGAGCAGCGGATCAAGGACTCCAAATGGTGTCATCTGGATGTGGATGAAAGTGAACTTGTGAAGGAATCAGATCTTACAGAGAACGTCGGAACGAAGGCCCAGGAGTACCAAGAGGTGATTGACTTGACTGAGGAAGAACCTAAGGAGGGCGACAAGGATGAACATGTAGAAGTGATTGAAGTAGATGCATGTGAGCAGAATCCGTCGTGGGAAGCAAAGTTGCAGCCGGCGTTGGTGGACGACTCTACATTTGGCACAGGAAATTTTACCAGCGGGCTTCTGTCCAGCGGCATTCTGCCCAGCGAAAGTGGTTGTTTTGGATCCAACGATAGATCTCTGTCGCCGGTATACTACCGATTGTCCAGTTCTCCAGGGAAAACGTTCATCGGAGACGAACTCCAGTATCCGAGGCGGAAGATGGTTGCCGATTTGAACTTTGACCATATAATCCAGAAGAATCTCGAGATTCGAGAGAATCAGGGTATGGCCACGGAAGTTGAGTCCACGGCCGTGCAGTCTACGGTTCCCGCTGAATCCAAAGAATTTCTTGGGATTGGTAAAGTTGAAAAGTCTGGAACTGACTCGGAATCAAATGTCATTTCAACTGACAAGAAGTCAAAAGAAAAGTCTTCAATTCCAGAGGCCGACTCCCATCCTGTACAATCCAAATCTCCAGAGCCAAAACCAAAACGAACACACAAGATCAAGCGCGAAAAACCGGCTGCACAGAAGAAAAAGAAGCCGAAATCAACCACTCAACTGACTCCACCCCGCTCAAAGGAGGTTCGGGCAGTATCATTTGAGGAGTTGCTTCAGGGTCAATTGTAGAGCTTGGAAGCATTTGTGGATGGGTAGGTTATGATCTTTTGCCGTTTTCGGCCCATCCGGTTACTCACCCTTGGCGATCACAATTCCATGCCTGAATCAGTCACGTGCTCAGCTAACCCTCAACTGAGCAAATGTAGGGTACGACAAGAACACCATGGCATACATGAAACCCAAACATAAAGGCCTTGCGGTGGCGTCCGGAAGAAAGTCGCCAGCAATGGAGAAAACTGACTCGATTTTGAACTTAACCCAGCCTTCATTATATGGCATCTTCAATACATCTTCAACTAGCTTGAACAAGGAAAATGAAGAGGTTGAAGAATACATTGACGGTACGGAATTGAGAATCAACGCCAAGGAGAAACACAAGGGCTCTATCAAGTCCCCAACCGAACCCACGCCGCGTACAAAGTCGTCGCCTGTGCAAACTGCTGTGTCATTGATTGTTCGGTTAGTGGTGGTCGGAGCGGCCGCCTTCGTTTACAATGAAGTGACCAAGCACATCCACGCCACTCACTCTGAGGGTAATGGCGCCAGAATCAATGCATACTTGATGCGGTTTATCAACAGCTGGAAGCCATTCCAGTGGTTTTTGGGTGGCAACAAGTCGGCCGACCACATGCTGTCTTTGGTGCTGGAAGGATTGCTCTTGAGCTTCATTCTTCCAACATTGGACAGAGCAATGCCTCTGGCGTGGCAGAAGCGACTTTTGTCGTCGAGCCCTAACCCCTACCACAGATCTAATTTGGCCAATGACATAGTCAGGTCCGTGATGGCCTTCTTGGGCATTTCTTATGCCATCAGACACATTGAATGGAAGTCGACACTTCAGATGGCCATGGCGTGGTCGCTCATTAATCCTGCGTTGTGGTTGTTGTTGGATGGGACCGTCAATGGGTTTGTTGCTTCCGCAGCAGTTGCTTTTGGCGGGAGTGGCTTAGTGTTTTTGAAGAACGGCGCAGACTTCGATGACCTGGAGAATACGTTCACCACGTTCTTGTTTATTGCGAGCTTCTTCTTTTGCGGCGTGACCATCTTTGGCAAGTTGGGGCGGTTCTTATTTGGAAAGGATGCTTAAGAGGATGGCAATTAGACAAGGGGAGAATGGAATATGACACAAAGAGAGGATGGAGATTAACAATGAGACAATGACCGAACGGAAGAATGGTCACTGCTGGTAAGCAATTGACATTCATTGACTTCATAATTCAAGTCTGATCCAGAGCCGTTTACGCTTACCACCCACACGCACGAGACTAGTAACACCCAACATTCTGGCTTCAGTTCAACACACTAGATTCCGAAACGATTTAACATTACCAGCTGTCAGGCATATGCCTCTCGCACATATATGACTCTCACCAGGTTGCAAAACGTAGCACTTAAGGTGGTGATGCCTGCAGGCAGCGCAACCAATGAAAACCTCGTCAAAGTCCACAGAAAAATCTCACTACCAACTACCCTTATCATGTCCGGCGGTGCTGTCCCAGTTTGGAAGAAATACACATCTAGACCCATCGGTATCTGGGAAAAGGTCAGACAAGCGTTGGTTCTTGTCCCCAACAGATCCTCCGGTAACCCCATTGTTTCCCTTTTTAGAGCTATTCCTCCCGGCGCCAGAATCCAGGAAGCAAGAAACTATAAGGACCCCGTGACTTTGCCAGCCGCCGACATCAAGGGAAACCCCTACTACAAGCGTGACTACAGAAGAAACTACCCACAAGTGCATGCATACGACCAGACCAAGGTTTCTGGGTTGTTGACGTTAGGTTCGGCGCAGAACCCCAGAGTTTCAATTGGAGACAAGGGAAACAAGGAGTTAGCAGCATTTGGTGCGGGCCAGACCGTCAGTTTGGCCACCACGTTGACCACCCTCGACCCCAAGGTGATCAAGGGCGAGGTTTTGGGCCAATCCGGAGAGCCCATTGTTGCCCCTTCGTTGAATAAGTTCCAGTGGACCATTTTGGAGGAGCCCGAGCATGGCATGTACACCGACGAGTATCCATGTCGTATTTTCAAGGGGGAGAAGGCGTAGGTAGTTAGCATAAGAAACGAACAGAAAGGAATGAGAAGTAGATAGTAGAAGTACAGACGGCAGAATTCTGGTGTGAATATCACTTGTGTATTGAATTTATAGACTATGCAACTATGAGCCTTCTGGATCCTTTATTAACCATGCAACATTGCTTCTCTATATACTTGTATCTATTCACTCCCGTCTAGAGTCTCACTCATAGTCTTTAGTTGATCAGTGGGAACTCGAAGTTCAATCTCCCCACAAACCTCTCCTATATGAATCCCAAACCAACGACTAAGATACTCCAACCCTGATTGGCTAGCCAAACTATCCATTATGTCTTGAGTCTCACACGGATGCACCATCTGATATGGGGTTTGGAGAATCGGATGAATTTCGACCATACTTTTGCTGTGTCGATCCAATTGGTTATTTTTTAGAAAGAAAAGTACCGGAACCTGGTAAAAACTGTCGTAGGAAACCGTCACTGTCAATGAGCCCTCGGATATCGTCAATATCACCACAATGTACTTACCTAGCCTACTGTTGCGGACATAATTGTTTGTGACGGGGACATTGATGTTGTTGATCAAAAGGGTATTAAAAGCAGGTAAGCAGTTGTTGAATTCGGAAATGCTAACCATTACCTACCAAGTCCACCCCTATTTGAGCAATTCTTCCTGAAAGTAGTTGATCTTAGGAGAAGTCATGCATAGGAGGGTGATGAACCAGTACAATATGCTTCATTGGATTCAGCATGGGTCAATGGATTCAGCTTGGGTAATACATTCAAATGGAATACAATTACACAGTATTTTGAAATCTGAACTACGGTGGGATCGATCTGTGGCATCATCTCTACTGGCTACTCAAAAGAAAGTATATTGCACGCATGTGCGTCGGCCCTAAACAATTCATTCCATCATCAAGTTCGGCGGCAGCCCAGCTGTTCAATCCCCGCTCCACCTACTCCTTAGCTGGCTCCTCATCCAACTTCGACTCGCTCAACAAGTTCAGCTTTCCGTTGAACAAAATGCCAGAGTTCCCTGCACTTATAGAGTTCCGGTTGTATATCTCCTTCACCTTTTCAGCGTTCGGATGCCTCATCGACACCCCGCTAATGCCTGACTTGGGGCCGCCAAGCTGTTTCTGCATGGCGTAGTCGCCACTGTCGAAGTACTTCTTGTCGTGGAACTTGGAGGAGAGAATCTGCTGTGTGGTGGGGAGCTTGCCGTACATTTTGTAGATGCGCAATTCCTGGGGGGACAACTTGGACAAGTCGAGACCCTGCTCGTTTTTTGGCTGTGACAATGGATCTTCGTCGGATGACATGGGTGGTGAGTTGAGGAGGCAATCTGGCGAATTAGTTTGCATGATAACGTTGGCCTGTGTGCAGGTGGAACCGTTGGGGAAGGGGACGACGAGGAGAGATTTGATCAGTTTTTGGCCCAAGACAAGAGCTTGTAAGTTTGTAGATTTGCCACGGGCATTAAATGTTTCCGATTTGGCATTAAATGTTTCCCATTTTAGCATTAGGTGTTTCCCATTTTAGTTCTGGTACCACAAGTGCGCAGCGATTCCCGCCAGTCTAGAAGTACTGAACCATAAGAAATGCGGAGAGCAGGAACGGCAAGAACCATAGAATGTGAAAAGATTGCAGAAATGACAGCAAGAAAAGAGTGGAATGGAAATGGTTCCTATTGTAGTTTCATTCTGGTTCTCCCTAATCATCGTTTCAAAAAAACGCCCGCTTCATAACTCCCATTATGTATGGATACAAGCCAAATACAACTATGCACACATCCACCAAGTACACAATAACGTCGTAGAGCTCAATGGGAATGGGCAAGTGGTTCGGAAGTCTTGCAATAACTAAATTGAACTCGATGGTCGACGCTACTGGCTCCCGAACAGCGTAAAAGTCGCCATGGTACTCCACCACCACATAAATGTCCAACGTATTGTCGGACAGTTGCTCGGCAGAAACTCCCAAGTCGTGGGCACGAATAAAGCGATGCTCGAGTTCGAAATTGACTGGGGTAGTGGCGGGCCAGCAGAGTTTAACGTTGATCACGTCGTTGGCATCAAACGTGGAATTATTATAGTTGTTGAGCTTGACGAGAAGCTGCTGCCGAGGCTTTTTGGTAAAATCGTAGGGCAACTGTACCACTGTTTTCAGAAGATCGTAGTTGGAAATGTCGAGAATGGGATACTCACTTAGTACCAGAGTGGATTCATTTATGGCGACGAGTTGGTTGCTGAATGGCTTGCGGTAAGGAGGAATCTCATAGTAGTTGGGAATTTGAAACGAAAAAGTCTCCGTATTTGCGGAAACTGAGAGAACGAGCCAGAGGAGGCCGAGCCATCGTGAGATCATGGAGAAGAAGTGATGGAAAATGGTTTTCGCAGCCTGAATACCTTACACGTAGGAAGAACGAAAGGGAAGGATCTAAAAAATGATGAAAAGGAAAGAAAATAAGATTAGCGGGAAATTAGGAAATGAAGAAAAGAAGAGAATTAGAACCTTTGGAATAACAAATAGAAGAAGAAAAACTTTCTATTCTTTGATTCAGTTGTCTGTGCTTGTCTGAAACTTACAACATGAGGGACGAGTGCGAGTAGAATGTAAATTATGCTATTCTTCCGTCTTCATAGCTGAAGTTCGTTTCGACCTGGAAAGGAAGGAAAATACTTAAAGAGCTGAACAACTAAGAACTAAACAAGTAAAGATCTAATGAATAGAATCATTATTTGTGCTTCCTCCGTCTTGTCGTTATGGTTATCCACAGTAAAAATAGAGAAAGTAGGGTGGGAACTACGGTGAAATGCTTCTTTCTATGTTATTGCCGCCATCTCTGGTTTATATCTATTGACGTCTCTTAGAAGCAAATGAAGAACCAATACACCACAAATCATCTGGCATCTACCTGCTCGCTTCTGCTTCTTCTTGCTATTATTCCTCGATCTCTCTCCCTCATTCCTAGCTCCAAAGGGGACAAGACAACCGAACAAAAATTGTCTTGCTTTCTCTCTGTCTAATGTTGTGTCGCTCTTCTACCCCAAACCATTAGCTTCGGAAAAGTACATTGGAAGAACAGATTTCTAGACCTTGATAGTTCTTCATTAATGAATCGCATTGCGAACTCTTCAAGAGCGCAACCGGTTTAAAACGTAGTAATGAATCACTCTTCAGACACAAGAACAGAATCGCATTTCAATGACGAAATCGCTTTTCAAAATCGAGATCGCCTTTCAAGTAACCCTATATCACCCTCTCTACCTATTCTCACCAACAACCTTCAACTTGAGGTTCCTTACCTTCACCTGACTCATATACCCCTCTACATCAGCTACATCCAAGCTCTCCACCCGCAAAACAAGCACCACGGGACTCTCGAAAACGTGTCTCGTCAACAACCCTCGGAGATGACCCACTTCAGCCGTCCACCCCGAAAGATCAAGGCTCTCGATCCCCGAAAAAGCTGTGAGAAACTTCTTGAGAATTGTGGGCGTGAGTAGTTTCTTGTTCTCGGTGATATCTACAAATCGTATGGTCATTGTTCGGAGCGAGCTTGAGTGGTTGGGGAACGGATCATTAAGGAAACTGATGAACCTCTCCAGAAGCATAAACGAGTTATTGTTTGAGTATGAAACGGTGACATGTCGCAAGGTATTAGAGAGATTGAAGTTGGCAAGATCAAACGGATATTCCCAGGTGCAATCGTGCAAGAGGAGATCTTCTAGTCCAATTTTCGGAACCGGCCCATTTCCGTCCCAGTTGAAATGATAGTTGTGGAGGCAGAGCAGTCGTAGGTTGGCGAAGTTATCGACATGCGAAAGATCAAAGATCTTTACTCCCCGAAACACATTGTCACAGTAGAGAGTCAACAGTTGGACATGCAGACATCGATTATATTTGAGCCAATACGACAGATTAACCAGATTCACCGCTACCTCAGCCAATCTGGGGAAAGTCTCGGGCGATAAAAGTTGGCCAAATGTGTTTTGCTTGTATTCGTTGAACGAGTTGGAGGTATTGATGCGAAGCTTTCGCACGTGGTGGTTGTTGGAGAAGCCACTGTCGGGTTTTTCTTGAAACTCGATTATTTGCTCCCACGACGCCTGGATACTGGTGAAGATTATTGGAACTAGTCGTTTCCTCATCGTAATGCTGGCCAATGAGAGATTGAGAGTGTCGGTAGTATGTAGATGGGACGAGATGATCTCAAGAAGATCTTGGGGCAAGTCCTCGAGAGATATGGCCAATTTCTGGCGCTTTGGTGGTCTCTCCATAGCTGATTTTTGGAGGCTGTGGGGTTGACCTGTTATCGATTATCTATTCGCAACCAATCGTGCATCACCGCGATTACCCCGGACTTCGGAGATTCCGACTGGAACCTTGAACCACAATTCAGGAGGTCAAAAAGAAATGATACCCTTCGAATTGAATGGAATCTCTGTCTATATGACAAAAATTTCCCTTCGATTTACCGAATTCATATCCCTTGTCCGATATTTTTGTGTGTTGCACGACTGTTAGATAGTGCCAAAGTGAATGAGATTATGAGAGTATTTGAAATGCCATAGTTTGGTCTTTTTTAAAATTAACTGGCCATGGGAAAACTCGGGAGGGCCATTGTGATTCTGACAGTTGCTCTTGTAGCGTGGCATTTCTGCACGCGGCACGTGCTGGACCATCAAGACGGGCTACATCTAGATTTCAAATTCGATCCCACCGAACGTTTTGACTTGGACAGCAAACACTCGTGGATCGTCACCGTGATAGTAATTCTCGTTGCAAGTGGACTCATAGCTCTATAGGATGTTTCACTGAGGCACATGATTCTCAATAGGATTTCTGCCAGAACTTGGGAAGGATTATGTCGACCGCATATATTGGACAGTAGAATAGGAAAAATGGAACTGAAGTAAAACTCTACAATGTAGCAAAGGGCAATGATTTTGATGAGCTAACCAATAAAATGATATTCAAATATTAGAGGCAGTCATTTACATTAGTTAGCCCGGTAATGTTTAACTCTCCAAGTTGATGGTGATAGTTGTGGGGCTCAAACCTCATCTCAATATTGTGTAGGACTCATCGCTACATAATATCTCCATGCTGGAAGAAGATATTCTCGAGCGAATTCGGATTCTCGAGAGCGAGAACTTGCAGCTTCGGAAAGAGAATGCATTCTTGAAACGCAAAAACTCATCTCCCCATACATCGGAATCAACTCTTTCTCTAGAAGAATACAGACGATATGGCAGACAGATGATCACTCCCAATTTTGGCTCGTTGCAGGGCCAACTACGACTCAAAAAAGCAAAAGTTCTTGTAATTGGTGCTGGAGGCTTGGGATGTCCTGCTCTTCTATATTTGTGCGGTGCTGGAGTCGGCACCATTGGCATTTTGGATGACGATTTGGTGGATTTGAGTAATTTACATCGACAAATACTTCACACCACTGATCGGGTGGGAATGCTCAAATGTGAATCTGCCAAAACATACTTGAACATGCTAAATCCACACGTGAACATCATGACCCATCCAGAGCGTCTTGATAACGAGAATGCCTTTGACATCATTTCTCAATACGACTTAGTGGTGGACTGCACTGACAATCCGGCCACAAGATACTTAATCAACGATGTAAGTGTTCTCTGTGGGAAAACGATAGTTAGCGGATCTGGAGTGAAGGCTGACGGGCAATTCACCGTGCTTAATTTCCAAAATAGGGGACCTTGTTATCGTTGCTTCTATCCAACCCCTCCAAGGCCAGAATCAGTTTCTACTTGCTCCGACTCGGGTGTTCTTGGGCCCGCAATTGGCCTCACAGGCGTTTCCCTTGCTGTAGAAACGATTAAGGTGATCACCGGGTACTACGACTCCACATTCAAGCCGTTTCTCTCCGTTTATTCGGGTTACCCCCAGCAGAACTTGCGAGTATTCAAGATGAGAAATCGCCAAGCAACGTGTGCTGTTTGTGGGACCAGTCCGTCGATTTCGAGAGCCACTATTGAATCTAACGCAATCGATTATGCTGCTTTCTGTGGAAGCTTCGATTCGAACGTTTTGACTGAAGATTTGAGAATGTCAGCACGAGACTTCAGCAAAGTATTGGACCACCAGAAGGCCGTACTCATAGATGTGAGACCCAGCGAACAATTTGGAATCACGAGTATTCCCAGTTCCATCAACATATCGTGGGAGCACAACCTTGCGAACATGGACTCCATTGACGAGTATCTTCCCTCGGGTTTTGATAAGAATGTTGACCCGATTTATGTGGTGTGTCGGTACGGAAAGGATTCTCAGCTAGCCACCCAAAAACTCAAGGATGAGTTGGGGTTTAGAAATGTGAAGGACATCAAGGGTGGAATTAATAAGTGGAGTATAGATGTGGATCCAACCATTCCTATCTACTAGGCATAGAAGTCGAATGATTTAGAAATCTACTACATGTTCCACTAAAAAAATCGCCTAGACCTATAATACACTAGATAAATCCTCTAGACCCATAATACACTAGATGAATCTAATCCACTTCACCACCATTCCAATAATGCATTCTAGGAAGTCGGATCGAGACGTTCAAGCACTAGGAGGCCAGAATATGTGCCAAACCCATATGTGGAACTAGCATCAAAACTCTCATTCCAAGCAGATGCAGATATCACCACCTCCGGAGGAGTGAAGCTCCACATGATATCGTTTCTATCCATTGGAACCTTGACATAATCTCCGCAAAGTGTCAAGTTGTTGTCAGCCATACTCAATGACCACAACTTAAGAGGAATCACAAGCCTGTTGTGTGCCTTAGGCACGCCAAAGATCTTTCGTCCGATGTTCGTCACATAAACATCACCCATCACGTTTCCAACAATAGCAAGCGGATGGTTAAGATATTCGCTCACATGGAAACTGGACACCGTCTCCGTTTTTAGAAGCAAGCTGTGCTTCTGGTGAGGATGCCTGACAAATGTGTACCCAATGCTCTCAATGCTGTCTGGATAAACGAAGATGCGATATCCCCGATGATAGAGCGGCGTCAATGGTGATATGGAGTAGTTGATGTCGATTCTGTCTTGACAAATATTCTCGTATTTTAAAGCGAATGCCTGGGTGGTTGCTGTGTTGATGAGGACGATTCGCGAGCCATTAGACTCGCCAACAGTGACTGAATTGATGCAAGAGTCTGCAATATACTCTAAAAATGACGGTTCCTTCAAGTCATCACTCGAAGTGTTGGGAAGGACGTATTCTGCCAAAGCTCCATCAAAAGTTCCTACCAAAACACGCTTATCATCTAAAAAATCATAGCATGTGATTGGTAGTATCCTTTCTGAGCTTCCCACCCGCTCATCCTTAATGCTAATTGTCCATGAAGGCTGGGAAAGTTTAGTGTAGAGAGTAGACTCAGCAATGTGACTTCTGACCTTGAACATGTGCAATTTGCCGTCGGAGTAGTTAGCAGCCAATACACCCAAAACATCGTCATTGTTCAGTTTTATGGGCACCCAATTGAGCGACGCAGCGGCACCAAACTCTGAGGTGTCGTATACTTGGTAGAGTTCCATTTCCATGGATTCCGCATGGAATTTCCAGATTTGTAGTGCCGATTTGGTCTTTCCATCCATCTGACTATGTGGAAATACACTTAGGCATGAATCAGAGACCATCGCTGGGAGTCCCTGGTCGTTGTTGATCACTGCTACTGCCAAAATAGGTATTGTAGCATAAGGAAGCCATTTCATCGAAGTTATGGCACCTCCCACGTTGAGAGCCATCCCATTCCTACCTATAGCATTCTTCAACTTGATGGAGTCTCCTAATGCCAACTTTTGTTCCACCGAAGTACCAGCTTTGGTTACTTTTAAGTTGATGGAGCTTGTGGTTCCAAAACTGGCAGCAAATTCCAGCAGCAGAATCGGCACGCCAGTCACATCGGGATAATTCGCTTCAACATCACTTATAGAAACCTCGCGAATCTTCTGGTCGCCCTTGTCGACCCACCTGGATAAGTTTGCTTCGCCAAAATAGAAGAGTTTGTCTCCCCATATGTCCTTTTGGGTCAATAGGTACTCGAACAAGCCCTTTTCGAAGCCAAAGTTATGATGGAACCTGCCAACAAAACTTAGATCACGTGTTCTCGGCAAATTGGCCTTGAGCACGATCTTGCTGGTGTCTGTGGCCATAGTTTAGATTGTAGTTGATAGTACGCTTGTGTGTAGGTTAAGAACATTGGAGGATGTGGGGGTTCTGGCGATAATATGCGATATTGGAGAAGAAATGCAATTTTAAATAGATCCAAACCGCTGAATTGATCGATAATTAAATTATAAAATATTCGAATTTGTGCTACTAGACTCTCCCTTTGTGTTGTTCCCACCAGTTTGTGTTGTTACTTCTTCCTACATCTGATGCGAAATAGTACTAACCACTGCTCGATGAGCCAACAAGGCACACTGCCAAACAAAAAGAAGAAGAAACGGACTCTTTTTGAAGATGACGACTTCTTTGTGTTGAAAAAGACAAAAAAGACGAAGTCGCCGTCCAAGACGGTTCTGCCTAAGAAACCTGGTGATAGTACTAAATTGGTAACCAGTGATAGCCTCAACTCAGATGACTTGTTGCAATCGTTTCATTCGGCAAGAGATGCGTTTTCGAGTGACGATTTAGCAGAGGTGGAAGTGGATGCGACGAAGACCACCAACTCGGCCAATGGAGACAATTTTGCTGATGATAACAACAAACTACAAAGACAACTAAACGACGTACAGAGTATCGATTTGGACGATGTGGAAGAAGTCGACGACGATCCAGACACTGCATTGAGCACATTTTTCAAGGGGATTTCGTCACAGAAAGAGGATTCCTCCAGAAGATACCTCGTAAAAGTTGTATCCAAAGTATTTGAATGGGAAGAGGAGATCGAGGTTGGGGGAGACGTCACATTCGAGAATATATTGCGGGAGGCAATGCTAAGGCGACGATTACAGTTGAATCCAGGCCTTCATAGTATGATGATGTGGGTGGAGGGTCGATCGGAGCTCAAGCCATTCTTCAAGCCCAGCACATTACGAATACCTCCAACTCCATATGGAGCACCAAGCAAAGTGACGGTGCTACATATATTTGCCGAGCAACTTCCTGAATTGGAGAACATGTATGCGGCGTATGGTGAAAATGATGACAATGTTGACCATGACGAAATTGGCAATATAACCTCCAGTGATGAAATCCACGACGTGGTAGTATTGGACGATGACAGTCCAAACGCAACCATCCCAAAACCCTCCAACTCCGAATACTTCGTCATCGGACTCAAAGGAAAAGACAATAAGCGCATCGAGTGTGAAGTTGGCCCCAACACTAAAATCCGAGACCTACTCACATACTACTTGAAAGTGAAAGGGTTGACCGAGCAAAATTTCAACGCCAAGCTAGTGTTTGACGACGAGGTGCTCGACTTGGACGGAAAGGTTGGCGATACAGAGCTCGAGGAGGACTTCGAAGTGCAGATACATGTATAATGTACTAAAGCATGGTGGCAAAGAATCCACCCACGTAGCCGACAACGTAGCTGGTGAACCACGTGATGGTGGTGGCACCAAACGGGAAGTAGCTGAATATATAGTAGAGAATGGCGAAAATCTCCACCACACTGGCTACAATGGTCAACAAAGTACTCTTGAGAATAGCGGCGCAGTACATTGTGGTCAACACCGAGGCAAAAAACACCGAGGAAAACAAGATGCGGTCTCTGCTAGTGAGATGCTTGATGTAGGCGTTTGGGCCCTGTAGAATTCCAAAGGAAATCACAAACAAAAGTGACCCCATCAGCCAGAGAAAGGCAAACTTTGTAGGTTTGAGTGCTAGCACGGGAAATAGGAAAAAGCTTAGAAGAAAACAGAGCAACGATGCCCCGAGACAGCACCCGAACCCCACCACACGCTCGAATCGGCTCATCAGGAACCATGACGGCTCCAGAACTGCACTGCCGCTAGTATTGTAAGATGGTAATGAATCGTAGAGATTATTTGCTCCGGATCGGACGTAATCGGACCATTCCGAGAAGGCGGGAATATTGGGGCGAGCGGATGTGTTATTTCTGGATGCCCAGTTGCCGAACTGGGTTCGAAAGTCAGATTCTGGCTGGGACATGGAGATTGGTGGGGTAGATGGTAGTTGAGATGTATTTAGGTGAGGATGCACGGGTGGGAAGATAAGAAGCAAGGGAAGAGGCAAGGGAATGAGGGGAATAGAGGAGGGAGAACAGAGATATAGATGGGAGATGAGGAAGATGGAGGGGAAGGAAAACAGAAAATTGGGGGATTATTTCTCGATTGCATTGTTTGGATGAATTGATGGAGTTGGTGGATATAGTGGAGATATGTTGTGCGCGTCGGAGATCAAAGTGATAAATAGAAGTGATGCTGGATATCGAAGTGAGAAATATTGGGGAGAATTGGGAAATATTTGGGAAAATTGGGGGATTGTGCAAAATAGAGAATCCGGACAGTTAAGAGATAAAATGATGAACAGAGGGATTTGATGTGGTATTATGGTAATTGGGAGGTATCGATGGGTACTAGTGGTGCGGAAAGCAGTAAGGTTGTTGCAACCATTAAAGTAAGAGAAAACTATTTAAGAAACCTTGATGCGAGGAAATATCGTCTTCATAATAGGCAGGCGTAGATTTCCGTTATTCTAGAGTGATTTAATGATATTTTCGATGATGAGGTATTGAAACGTTTCCACATTTCACATGCTGCTGCCAATCTTGTTTTAACGATCTTCACTGCTGTGAAGATAAGAGAAAGAGGGAAAAATACGAATAATCATTCTGCAAAAAAGAAAAGCGAGATAAATATGTAACAAATGGAAAGGAACTTTGCAAGTTAACAGGAGATGAAGATGACAAGGGAAGAAGATGAAAAGTGTAGTTTATTGAGTTCTTGAAATTATTGACTTGGTGAGTTAATAAATGCGGAGTTTGTTCAGATTGTGACCATTTCGGCAAGCATTGGAGGTTTATTCGTGCATCACAACTCCGTTCACTCGAGTTCAACGTTAATGGTGATTCCCAAAATGACGATCTCCTGTTTACTAGTCATGGACAAGGAGGATAACCCAAAGGAAACAGAACAAGTAGAGATTACCTAAAAAGCAGTCGGACACACCAAGAATAGACATTTTGACTTTAAAATTGTCTTCAAAAGTATGGTGCTAATACTTGTCCGCCAGTCTCTCCAACACTTCAATCGTTTTAGTAGAACGAAGTAGTGTTTGTTCCTCATTCTAACCTTACAATGATATTGTTGGTATGGGTCGTTGAGGTAGATATCAATGGAATTTGCCTTAAGATATCAACCATTTCTGATCTATGGAGTCTACTTCAAGATATCATCAGACCTTATTGACCTCAAGCACTTCTACTAGCTTCGATTGCTTTCAAGTGGTTTCCATCGTCTCTCTACACTCACCTCTATTCAAGTTACTACTTGCCGGTCACATTTCCCATTCTTCTCTACAATCTCCCCTCCCACCTACAGTAAACTCCTCCCCACAAAGTCCTTCATTGACTACAACTTCTCGGCCTCTTCCAACTTGGCCTTCAACGACTCGTGGAGCTTGCCCAACTTCTCAAAGTCCGTGGCCTGTGCGGGCCATTCCATAATCAATCCTGTTTCGGCGGTTTTCTTGGGAATCAAATGGAAGTGAACATGATCAACTTCCTGGTGGGCAATTCTTCCGTTGTTCTGCAACACGTTGTAGCCTTCGCCCTCGGGGGTGTTGTTCTGGTCGAGATCCAACACCTTGGTCAATTTCTTCACCACAGGCAACAAATCAGAGAGATAGTCGTCGGGAATGTTGTGCAACTTTGCGCCATGAGCCTTTGGGATAACAAGGCAGTGGGCATCAGCGGTTGGTTGGATGTCCAAAAACGAGAAAGTGTACTTTGTCTCGAGGAGCTTGAACGAGGGAATTTCACCCTTGATGATTTTGCAGAAGATGCACGAAGCGCTGGAAGACATGGTGGAGATAGTAGAGTGGAGAGATTGGATACTTGTGTGGAGGGCAGAGGTACGGGTTTAAGATCGATTAGGGTCGGGCCAGCATTGGGAGAAAAAAACCAGGAATAGAAAAACATGATATGGTGGGATATCGAGAGAATTGGGGTTCTCCATAATATGTTCTGACGATCTGGAGGGTTGTTTCCCAATGGAGGTTTAGCATCCGGTTCACAGTGTAAATCAATCTGGGGAATTCGCGATAGTGAATTTTTGGAGCCCAGTGGAAAAAAGATACCTACAGGAAATGTGGATGTGAAAGCATAATTCAGATTCTATGAAAAGCATGCGAAAAATTACTACGCTATATTCGACACAACATACTATGTGAAGGTATATGGGAAACTAGATGGATCAGTATGCATATGAATCCATGGTATGTTCCATCTCCATCTTCCAGTCCCAGTTCCTATACCTTCCCCCATAGTAAAGTGGCCATTGGCCTGTCCAGCCAAAAGTGCCAAAACGCCCCCAAAAAAAAAAAAAAAAAAAAAACCATTGCCACTCTTTCCCCCTCGCCACTCCCTTTTTGCCCCCGTTGCCCCCCGTTCTCTCCACTTGCCCCATATCTCCCTCCCTCTCCCATCCTTCCAGCATGTTCGAATCCCCCCATGCAAGACACCCGTACCCCACGCAATCGATACCGTCCGCCACGCTGATATTTATCCCAACCCAGTGGCAACTACTTCTTCTTCCCAATTGTTCCACCATGACCGAACATAAGAAACCCTTATTGGACGCTTCAGGCGCCGACGTTAAGGAAGACAAAACCGCTACCGCCATTTTGAGAAGAAAAAAGAAGGATAATGCCTTGATTGTGGACGACGCCACCAACGACGACAATTCCGTCATCACCATGTCGTCCGCCACCATGGAGCTCTTGGAATTGTTCCGTGGAGACACCGTTTTGGTCAAGGGAAAGAAGAGAAAGGATACCGTGTTGATTGTGTTGGCTGACGACGAGATGGAGAATGGAGTTGCCAGAGTCAATCGTTGCGTGAGAAACAACTTGAGAGTGAGATTGGGGGACATCGTCACGGTGCATCCGTGCCCGGACATCAAGTACGCCTCTAGAATCTCGGTGTTGCCAATAGCGGACACCGTGGAGGGTATCACTGGATCGTTGTTTGACGTTTACTTGAAGCCATATTTTGTAGAAGCCTACAGACCGGTGCGCAAGGGCGACTTGTTCACGGTGCGAGGCGGTATGAGACAAGTGGAATTCAAGGTTGTGGATGTGGATCCCGAGGATTTTGCCATTGTGGCCCAGGACACCATTATCCACTGTGAGGGAGAACCAATCAACCGTGAGGACGAGGAGAACAACCTCAACGAGGTGGGATACGACGACATTGGTGGCTGCAAGAAGCAGATGGCTCAGATCAGAGAATTGGTTGAGTTGCCGTTGAGACATCCCCAATTGTTCAAGTCGATTGGTATCAAGCCTCCAAAGGGTATTTTGATGTACGGGCCTCCAGGTACCGGTAAGACTATCATGGCTAGAGCCGTGGCCAACGAGACCGGCGCGTTCTTCTTCTTGATTAACGGTCCGGAGATCATGTCCAAGATGGCTGGTGAGTCCGAGTCGAACTTGAGAAAGGCGTTTGAGGAAGCCGAGAAGAACTCTCCTTCCATCATTTTCATCGATGAGATCGATTCTATTGCTCCTAAGAGAGACAAGACCAACGGTGAGGTTGAGAGAAGAGTGGTTTCCCAATTGTTGACTTTGATGGATGGTATGAAGGCCAGATCCAACGTGGTTGTCATTGCTGCCACCAACAGACCAAACTCTATCGACCCTGCATTGAGAAGATTTGGAAGATTCGACAGAGAAGTTGACATTGGTGTTCCTGATGCTGCGGGCCGGTTGGAAATTTTGAGAATTCACACCAAGAACATGAAGTTGGCCGACGACGTGGACTTGGAAGCCATCGCCTCCGAGACTCACGGTTTCGTTGGTGCCGATGTGGCATCCTTGTGTTCCGAGGCTGCCATGCAACAGATTCGTGAGAAGATGGATCTCATCGACTTGGAGGAGGAAACCATCGATGCCGAGATTTTGGATTCCTTGGGAGTGACAATGGACAACTTCAGATTTGCCTTGGGCAACTCCAACCCATCGGCCTTGCGTGAGACGGTCGTTGAGAATGTCAACGTCACCTGGGATGACATTGGAGGTTTGGACGAGATCAAGAACGAGTTGAAGGAGACCGTCGAATACCCAGTGTTGCACCCAGACCAATACCAGAAGTTCGGGTTGGCGCCATCTAAGGGTGTGTTGTTCTATGGTCCTCCAGGTACCGGTAAGACGTTGTTGGCCAAGGCCGTTGCCACTGAGGTTTCTGCTAACTTCATCTCCGTCAAAGGTCCAGAATTGTTGAGTATGTGGTATGGTGAGTCCGAATCTAATATCCGTGATATCTTCGACAAGGCCAGAGCTGCTGCTCCAACGGTTGTTTTCTTGGACGAGTTGGATTCTATTGCTAAGGCTAGAGGTGGATCTCATGGTGATGCTGGAGGAGCTTCTGATAGAGTTGTTAACCAGTTGTTGACGGAGATGGATGGTATGAATGCCAAGAAGAATGTTTTCGTCATCGGTGCCACTAATAGACCAGACCAAATTGACCCTGCTTTGTTGAGACCAGGAAGATTGGACCAGTTGATCTACGTTCCATTGCCAGACGAGGCTGCCAGATTGTCGATCTTGCAGGCCCAGTTGAGAAACACTCCATTGGAGCCAGGCTTGGACTTGAACGAGATTGTCAAGATCACCAGCGGATTCTCTGGTGCAGATTTGTCCTACATTGTTCAGAGATCTGCCAAGTTTGCTATCAAGGATTCTATTGAAGCACAGATCAAGCTTGCGAAGGCCAAGGAAAGTGAAGAGGCTAGCGTCAAGCAAGAGGGTTCTGAAGATGTTGAGATGACCGACAAATCCAAGGCTGAGGAAGACGAGGAGGAGGAGGACCCAGTTCCATACATTACAAGAGAGCACTTCGAGGAGGCCATGAAGACTGCCAAGCGGTCTGTTTCCGATGCCGAGTTGCGTCGTTACGAAGCATACGCTCAGCAGCTACAAGCCTCCAGAGGTCAGTTCACCAACTTTAGATTCTCTGAGGGCACCGAGGAGAATGCTGGCCAGGCCGCCTTTGCCGAAGAAGCCGAGGAGGACGACTTGTACAGCTGAGTCTACTGTGACGAAACATATGAGCCGAGTTTCATATAATTTTTCAATGCTACTTATCAGTTAAAATTGCGTGTGGGGAGCCGGCATCGGCGATTGCACCAGTCCTGTAGACAACGTAGCGCTCCGCACTTCGAAGAGGTGACCGAATAAAAGAACTTATAATCACAGCAACAAGCTCAGTGGAGATTTCTATGGCATAGCCTGATTTTCTTGCAATAGTTTTTGTTACATTTTTCTCCGTTTGCATTACCATTCACGGAATTTCTTGCCGCTGGGCGCCCCCATATATTCGATTCCAATACCCATCATGAAGTTTTTCACTAACGGATCCTTATTCGTTCTTGGGCCATTTTTTCTAGTTGCTTCGGACTTTATTGCTTCTAGAACTTCCTCCAAAGCCTCCACATCGCTCGGTTCGTCGTCTAAGCCAAAATCGGCCATCATGAACCGGTTATACGGGAATAAGTATTACAATACGCAGTTGCGTCTGTTTCCCCGAGATAAATAGGGGAAGAGGGAGAGAAAAGAGGAGAGAAGAGGAGAGTACTGTGGTTTTTTTTGCATTTTTCATTTCTAGCTCTTTCATCTTTACATAATATTTTTTATACCAAAGCTCTTGGAGCAATAAAATAAGGATTTATGAATTCACTCATTGACTCGTAGCAGTTCGGGATCTCCTTGGCCAACCACCAGGAGAATATCATTGCAAATGAAGTATTGCAAGAAGATTCTACATTCGATTCTACATGGAGAAGGATTCTACATCGAGAAGGATGGAGAAGGATTCTACATGGAAAAAGATTCTACATGGAAAAAGATTGCACATGAAAAACGATGAAATCTTCCGATGTTGGAGAAATTTGGTTTGTTCGTTTAACCAAAATTTGGTAATCGACGGTCATGATGAGTAACCAAACATTTAATTATTTGTTCACCAGAAAGTTCTATTTTCAAACTTTCCTGGACTTGCAGCAACTCATCAACCACAGATGTTCTGTCAACTTCTCTGACATAAGGACGGGGAAACTTTTGGAAATCAAACCAGAAACTGGCACTGAATTATCGTAATTATTCCCGAACGCAAGTAGAACGTCAACCTTCTACCAAAGACTGATGAGGAATCAAAGGTTCAAGCAAAATGCCATTGGATCGACATATTTGACCCATCTGCTTCAACAATATATTTTGTTCCCCTTCATCTTCAATGGATCTTTTTCAATGTGAGTTGAAAGCGGAAGAAAATGTTGATTCCAATTGGGCTAGTCATCTGTCAGCAGATACTTATATCTTTGGCAACTGGGCATGTGGCCCAATTCCCAGCGAATGTACTAGAGAACAATAGCACAACACAACAATCAGCGAAATAGGGAAATCGAAACCCACGGCAATACGTCATTCGGGACGAACTCCAAGCTGGTGGAATGCATCAGTGGTGGCCAGTGAGGATTTTGAGTATCGCAGTGGTGAGGAAGTCTAATATGGGGAAAACAGTGAACGGACCGGTACTCAGATGTATTTCTCGTTCATGATGAATAAATACTTAGCTAATGTATTCATACCATGTGAATGAGAGTAGTAGGTGGCTGCGAAAACTCTCCTCAATCTAATTCTCTCAACGGAACAAATGAAATAGTTCAAGATGTACCTCAAGGTATGTTTACCACATCCAGAGAGAAGCTACATTTTCACCATCTAGATGCCACCAATTTTCACTTCCACTCCTGTTTATTCACTACTCAAATCTTCGTAACTCCTGGCATGCTCTTACCAAGTCTACACGCAATTCCAACTGGATGAGCAATCACAGACTCAAGATCCCAGATGCCATTTTCATTATAAACATCCTTCTTCAAAAACTCCAAAATCTCTTCCTTGTTTTCGGCCATCATGTGGAAAGTGCTTCCAGCGAATTTTGTCTTCTCTACATCTTGGTAAATTGCGCCGACTGAAGTGACAATGCCGCTGTTGACTGCATCAGGAATTGCTGCTACATGTTGTGGGCGCACCTGACTTCTGTCTGCTCCTGGCTTGTCAAAAACAATGACGTTCCACTCGATTTTGGCCATGTTGGAGTAGTTGGAATGTTGAAAAGTTCGGTGCAGGGTCAAAAAAAGATAGTGGAGGGTATACAAGAAGCGTAACTAGTAAAAAAGGTCCTACCCGGATTCGAACCGGGGTTGTTCGGATCAGAACCGAAAGTGATAACCACTACACTATAGAACCTGTTGTTGAATATGTTGATTTGCAGACAAATATACTCAGAACCCTGAAATTTTAAAGTAGAATTACAACATGAAATTGTGACATTTAATAAAACTACTTTGTTTATTTGACTCTATAGTTTAGGAGGTACAAGATTACCTGCATTATAGGCGTATTTACCTTATTTCTGGATATCTCTTCTTTCCACCATAACTTGAGAAATAGTAGCCGTAGAACAGCCATAAATGTCTCCTGATCATTGCAAGAAGTTACAAAATTCTAATGAATCATCCTGAACCACTTGAGAAGCCATAAAAATTAATACTATCTATTATAAACGGCAGCCACATTCACTGTCATCTCTCCATTTATATGCTAGTCTTGTCATTTCCCATCTACATCACTCAACAAAAGTTGGTTCGAGTCTCGTCAAAATCTCTTTTTCTACCCCCCGAAAGAATTAAGAACCCGCAAACTATCATTTCCCCTGTCTCTACGTCGTATTTTCAATCTGTTTATTAGAATAACCAAAAGTGCAGTCCATGGACCACAATGATGAATGCAATGCATGCTCCAGCAACCAGAGCATTGGGACCGACTCTTTCTAAAGCGTCTTTCCCGATTGAGGATCTTCCCCGGTAAAAAAAACCATAGTAACTCCCTAATTCTCCAATGGAGCAAAGTATCTGACCCTCTCCTTTCTTGGGCCCAAAGCGTCAGTCTTGATGCTGGCACCAAACTGGTCTCCATAAGGAGAAGCAGCAGGAATCAACGCAGTAGGTACTGCCCCCTGAATCTCTCTTCTATATTGTCTCTGGCCAATTCCACCTTTGTCTCTGATGAACTCCTTGATGAACGAAGTCTTGTACCTTTTCAAATACGCCTCATTTCTCATCTGTACACGGTCGTCCTGCTGGTTGTATAACGGAGTCTTGATCACTGGCTCTTTGGAACTTCTGTAGAAATATAATGAAACACCCGCTAACAAAGCAACACCAAACACCTTGGTGACGTCGATTTCATTCTGGGTGGGTGCCGGGGCGTGGTGGTGGTCGGCAGAGTAAAATCTTCTGAAAGTCGCTTTGGACGTACGACCGGCTGCTCTGAACATTGATGGGGTAGTAGCTAGAACGAATGAATAGAAATCGGTTTGTAGATGAGGATTGGGAACGACACGAATGATTCTGGCCAATGACAGGACACTTGATTGTGCGTATCGTGTGAAGATCAAAACACGAGGGAGAGCGGGAGATAGAGTCAGAGTGAGATTGAGTCAAAGAGAGTGGGATTGAACAAGGATTGGATTGACTTGATTCTTAAAAAAAAAATGAGAATTGATGATAGATTAAGATGGATAGATGTTATTAGGTTTCAATATTGTTTGCGGGTACTAAGGGACCACTTGTGGGGAGGAATTGACTGTGGCATTTGAACCATAGTAGGAATAGTATTAGTGTACGGGTGTGGTTTGGTGGCCCAGGAGCTTGAGTAGTGGTAGGAGTCTAATAGTGTTTTAGAGCCAGTGAACATGTCATGAACATTCTTGAATATGAGATCGCGGATTTTTGAAATTTTAAACGTTTTCTTTACGTGATGCTCCCAACACTCTGAACTATAAAAGTGTCTATGTGTAATACGCTCAAGTTCCATTTGTTCTGGACATACTCTCTGTTCATGGTATTCCAATAGTTTCTTTTTCTGGTGACCTCGTAGTAATATATGTTATACATTGTAATCAGTTTGGATTGCATACATTGAAATGGCTAGCTTCGTTGTGTGAAGAGAGCTAAGTTGATACTGAGAACGTTAATTCTGAGGCAAGGTGGGAAGTGTCGATTGTAAATTGAATAACTTCTTCCTTACTATTCCCAAAAGAAAGCTACCATTCAGGTTATATGAACATTCAGGTTATCGATTCTAGTGATTGCCATTCAATAATTTCTCGAAGACATCCTTTCACGGTCGAGTCTTCTAGGTTGCACATGCTCCTTATAATTTAGTTCTTGAATCTACTTCGTCTAGGTTTCTGACTCGTTCTTCAAGTTTCAACTGGACTCCTCCGCGTTGTGGACTCCTCCGCGTTGTGGACTCCTCCGCGTTGTGGACTCCTCCGCGTTGTGGACTCCTCCACTTCCTCACCTCTACACCGTCGCTCAAAATATTCAATTATACTAAGATTCAATTATACTAATATCCCACACCAATCAAGTAGTCCGCCCACTTCTCAATCACCGCCGTAGCCTCCTGCGCTTGGACGCCCGAAGGGTAATGAGCAATGATAATCGCCTGCTTAGTCCTCACTGCTACTACTCCCTGATCATCCTGCTTACCATAGATAGATCTATCATCTGCTCTCAACAAAAAGTACTTTTTGCCCTCCACGTGCAAGCCGTGGGCCTGCAATTGAGATGGATCGGTGTAGCCACCGGCAATGGTGGTGATTTCCTGAGGACCAATCTGGAAACCGCCGGTTTCGGCCCACAATGAGTCGCCGCCTGCGGAGTAGATGGCGGCTTTGTCGAGCTTGCCGGTGGCAACAATTCCTTCGGTGTACTGGTTCCAAGACATGGTGGGTTGGTTATATTTAGGGTTTTGGGCAGTAGAGGATAGAAATAGCTGGAGGTAGGGGTTTTCCGAGAAATTTCCTTCTGTGTGCAGGAGAGTTCCACGGTGATACAATGAGTGGGATCGAAGGGCCAAGCAACTTTGACATATAATTGATTTTCTTAGCTGAATATCTTGGATTTGACTCTAAGGCACAATTGGGCTCTTTTCAATCGATTCGATTCTTTATGCCCAATTGGTTACGGGTTGTCATAAGATTTCTCTACCCTCGATGTTCTTCCACTTAGTCAATTACATTCCTTACCCTAGGGTTGATTCTTCCTTCTTCACTAACTTCAAGTCATTAACCATCCATTCACCGAATCTTCTAAACAATCTCTATTTCAATGAAGCTATCATCAATCCTCCGCTTCTTGGTTGGTGGCTCGTCCTCGTCGATAACGATAGCTTCAGTTCCAGAATACGACTCCTCCTCTTGCTCCTCCTCCTCCTTGTCTGTTATTCTCACCTTCTCATTAAGCTTCACCTCAGGTAACTGCAACTCGCCTCCTTCCTGGAAATGAATCAACAACTCCAAATTCTGCAACTCGTCATCGTCGTCCTGGATAAGAATCACCTCATTGTCGACAAAACCGTTGATATCCTTGAGTTTCTTTTCCGCATTGTCTTCAAAATCAAAGTCGTAAATCAATTTCGAGTTGCCCAAAATGATAGAAATATCTCCGCCATACCCATACTTTTCTATTACACTATCAATGAACTGTCTCAACGTCATATCCAACACGCGATCGCTGACGTTGACAATGGCCTTGCTGGTGATTCCACAGCTCGCACACTTGGGGTTGGGCTTTTCAACCAACGCAGATGTGGCTCGCTTGTTGGGTTTAATACTGATGAAGACCGTTTTGGACAATTCAGGGTGAGGAGCCTCGCTGAAGTGCTGCAAAGAGCCCAAGTTGGAGAATCCGCTGATGATTGCATTGGTGGTTGCAATTGCAGGAATGATGTTTCCGGCGATCTGCTTGATGTCAAACTTTGTCTTGTTCTGGATGTGGAAGACATGAGAACGCAAATTCGCAGCTGCAGCGACAAAGTTTAATGTATCTTCGTCATCTTTGTCAAAGGATATAATCGTTTCTCCTCCTTGGAGTCTCTTTTGCAATGCAATGGTGGATTTGACGAGAACATACAAGTTCTCCAATGTCGACCATTCCTTGGTATCATTGGACAACAACAGCATGTTGGCATCATTAGCCAACATGACGGACATCTCGGTGGCATAGTTCTCGTTGAAGTTCAACGGAACGGGTTTTTGTCTAGTCTTCCACAAAGATTCAAGTCGCAATGACTTCTCCACGTCGCTATGGTAAATCTTGCGGATAAGATCAAAACCGAAGTCGCTGGAGCCAATTGAACTCTTGAGGGCAGAAAGCTCATTTGCCTCCGAAAGAATCCGCTGGATTTCCTCATCGTCATCTGTCTCCTTGCTCAATTCGGCCCGGTTGACTCCAGATTCTTGGCTGTCGCCAAATAATTGATTAAACAAGTATTCCTTGGCCCATACTATACAATGGACGGGCTGCGAAGGAGTAGAACGAATCGTGCACACGGGAAAAGTCGTGGGGGTGGCTTTCACTTGACATTCAAAGCATTCGGTCACGTAGGGATAAATAGGCTGGATCTGGCCATCGAATCCGGTAGTTCCAGACTCCATGAGCGGCTTGCGAAGAAACAATGCCATGCGATTAACGTAGCGCCGTGCCTCTAGATTGTCTAGTGCGTTGTAGATGTAGTCGAACTGGCCCCACCATTCTATGGGGAATTGAGTCAGGTTCATGACGTTTCCATGGTGGGGTATTAGTTTTGAATCAAAGTAGTTGAAACTTTGCACGGCCAGTGCAACTGTGAGCGACTTCAGCATGTCGATATCCTTCAACCGGAAAAGAAATTGTCTGTTGAGATTCGACAAGGTGATTGTGTCCAAGTCGACAATGTGAATCTCGCCGAATCCTGAGAGGACCAAATCCTTTAGAAGTTCGCAGCCAATGCCTCCGGCGCCGACCAAGAGGACCTTGAAGGCACGGAACTTGGCGTATTTTTCCGGACCCAAAACTTTCTTCAAGTATGTATCTTTTGCCATAGTGGTGTATTGATGGAGAGATATGGACGGGTTTCGGTGGAGAGTTGATGTGAAGATTCGCAGTAGTTGGTAATCCATGCAGGTACTACTTTGGTCAAGAAAGAGTAGTGGTAACATGATTTGACTCAAAAAATAGAGAATGCCAGTAGAAAAGCGTGGGACTGATAATTTCCTCTACTATCGAACAGCTCTTTGCATTCGGACTACTACTACTCCAACAAGGCTTCGATAATAATGGGTGAGAAGCTGGTAAGGGCAGTATAAACATCAAGATGACGTAGCAATCGCAAAAAAGGATTCGTATCTCGCCATTGAAGGGTTATCCTAAACCATTAATACGCCATATCAATTGAATTCCACTTTCAAGACAAAGATGTACTGGTTTATTGTTGCATAATTCAAGGCTGAATCAAACTTGATCCTGGTGTACGGGTGTAAAAAAGAGGGGATCGTTCTACTACGTGTGGTGTACAGGTGTAAGAGGGGAAATTGCCAAAAAGTCAAGGAATCGGAGTTTTGGGAGTTGCTGGTAGGGAAAAAGTTGGCTCAAAAGAAAGCCGTAGCAGAGATATATTTTGTGACAAGGATCCGCTTTCTCAGAGTGTGATTCTGATTTTTGCGGGCAGGTTTTGTATTTACGAATTGTCCCACTTTGCCGAGGAACAATAAGATTTAGAAAAACGTTGCGAATAGTTCAAAGGAAGCAAAGCAACTGAAAGTAAAGATCGAAGACGAAAGATGAAGTTTAAGTAACTCCTGATGAAGAATTCAATTGCATATTCCCATTGGTGACCATGGCACTACTACAACAAAACTTAAATTTTTGCGCTTATCGCAATGATCACTATGCCTCAAGATCGACAATGCGTGAAACCTAAGCCTCTAGTTCAAAAAAAAAAAAGCTACAAAAGACGTAGATTTTAAATAATTCTTCTGTTTATGACGTAGATAAGTCATTTAACCGAAATTTGCCCCTATCATCTCATAGTCTTTCCTCTCGTCAAAATTGCGTTTTCCTCTATCTCGGCTGGCCCATTGTTCTTCAGCCTACGTTGTGATCTCTGGCCCCGATCACTATATAAGCGATAGTTCTCCAACGTTTTTCAATTACTCTCTTAATATCTACCCCTCAACCCTATTAACCTAACCATTTGAAATGACTGAACGTACTGGATCTTGTATGTGTGAAGCCATCAGCTTCAAGACCACCAGTGAGCCAATCGCATCCATTATTTGCTACTGCAGTGACTGCAGAAAGAGTGCTGGTAACATTGGCCACATCGTGGCTCCTTACAATGAAAGTGACTTTGTCCTTGAAGATCCTGGCAAAAAATTGAAGTCTACTTCAACCACCAAGACTCAAAGTGGTAAGGAAAAGGTCAAGTACTTCTGCGGTGAGTGTGGATGCACCATCTACAGTACTGTTGGAGTTTTCCCAGGAAAGATTGTCGTCAGACCAACTATGTTTGATAAGGGGTACCCAGGCAATGAGCCTACTATGGTGCTGTTTGAGGATACGAAGGAGGCTTATACTGAAGGAGTGGAGAGTAAGTACTACTAGGGGAGGGGTAGTTCAATAAAGACAAGGTGAAATCAGAATGTAGCGATGAAGATTGTTAGTAATGTCCAGTCGTTTTTCAGAGCACCCTCATGAAAAGTCATTCTTGTTTCTTCTGAATTCTCAGCACATTTGAGTTCATCTCATTGAGAAGACCCCAACTCATCGAATTCACCTCATTGAAAATATTCTCAACAGAATCCTAAATAGAATCAGGATCCTCAATTCTTCAAATCTAATCTTGTCTCTTTGAACTCATTGAGTATTCAAGTCCTCTATCGACATCATTGAGTTGCACACTTAAAGTGTTATGGTATCTGGTGACAAGAATGGAATGCAATAACCTAAACTCGCTTGAATTCTTCTAATTATGCTCACATTACAGATCTAAACTCACTTCTCTCACAAATCTCATCTAGATTCTTCTCACTCTCATCCATATTCTTAATCGTTTCCTTCTGGACCTCATCTACATCCCTCAAACTCTCAGTTTTCCTTCCCTATACGCTAGTGAACAACGTCCACACTCCCTTCATGTACTGAACAATCTCGTCGCCTCCCAACTTCGATTCTCCATATAATCTATCCACAAAGTTGATAGGAACCTCCCCAACCGTGAACCCTAATGCCTTGGCTCTCACCATCATCTCCATCTGGAAGACATATCCCTTGGACTTGGTCTCGCTGATTACCTTCGCCAAAACGTCTTTCTTGTACAACCGGAACGACCCTGTCAAATCAGACACCTGAGGTCTCAACACGGTAGAAGCCAAGAAATTGGCCCCTCTAGAAACCAATTTTCTCTTCAAATCCCAGCCAAACACTCCACCGTCACCTGCATAACGTGTTCCCGTGACAATGTCGTAGTTTCCGGCCTTTTGTTTAGCAATAAGCTGAGGAATTGCTTCTGGATGGTGCGAGAAGTCTGCGTCCATGATAATGACAAAATTTCCGGTGACAAACTGCAATCCGTGAACATAAGCAGTTCCCAAACCCAACTTTCCTGCTCTGGCTCTCAACTGGATGTGTTCTGGACCGAAAATGTCGATCAATTTTTTGGCAATTTCCTGGGTTCCATCTGGTGAGTTATCATCCACAATGATTACTTCCCAGTCCAAATTCTCCTGCTTGAAGGTTTTGTCCAAAAGGTATACAAGAATGGGCAAGTTCTTTCTCTCGTTGTAGGTGGGCAAGATAATCGAATATTTATCACTCATGCTGGCGTAGTATACTCTATCTTGAATGTTTAGTACGTGTCAGGTTGAGGTGCGACTTCCATACAGTAATTGAAGTACTCGGTTTCTACGTTTTCAATGAAATAAACTCTCTTTTAGCTACCGACACACCAGCTTCCCAAGCACCTATGCACAAATGTGCAACTGTATAACACACTAGCATAATTTTTCTCTCACTCGAATTTTTTTTTCCTTTTCTTTTCTTGTGGTCGTTGTCGACCCTCCAAACTCCACTCCATATCCCTAGCCTTGCAATTAAAATTAATGAACTCGCCCACCATGCAATTAGTTCGTGCTCGTGTTGTTCAACGATAAAGAATTGATCTGGTTGCTGAGCAAGTTGATGCCATTTCCGCCATGCAACCCCTCGGAGCTGTGCTTGTAATGATAGCCCAGATTTTGGACATACAATCCCGGAGAGCTGCTCGAAGACTGTGAGTTCTTCTGGCCCCGGGCCTGCTGCGGAGACTGCGACTGGCCATGCAACAATGCCAAGTGCTGTGGCAAGTGCGTCGTGCCCTGCTGCTTGCCCTGATATTGGTACTGTTGCAACATAGGAACGTTCGAGTAAAGTCCGTTGCCCATAGGCGACGACGACTTCGACTGAGGTCCACGGTCCTGTCTCGATGGATGTGGCTGTGGCTGCTGCAACTTGAGGAAATTATTGTTGAGATTCAACGCCTGGCCACTTGCCGTTGCAGCAGCAATGGTTGCAGCGGTGGAGTTGACAGAATGAATGGAACCAGCAGCGACTGCAGCTGCTGCAACGGCAGCGGTGTTGCCTGAGTGGTTCACTGGTCCATTGGAGTTGCTATGGGCCATTGAAGTGGGCTTGGCACCGCCACACTTCAAGCAGCACAAATTCTTAGCAAAGTTGTGGTACTGGCATGTTTCATTAGCACACTTCCAGTCGCCGGCACGGAAGGGAACCGAGTTGCCGTAGTGAGCACGCTGGCCGTTTCCGCCGTTGTGGTTGTATCCGTTGTTGTAGCCGTTGTTGTAGCCGTTTCCGTTTCTGAGAACATGATTAGAATTCTGATAGTGGTCCTGGTATCCACCGTAGCCCGTCGGCGACAGTTTCTCGTCGCCCTTGTGACGTCTCAAGTTGGTGGAACCAGAGTCCTGGCCAGAGTTATTTCCCCCACCCGTATACATCTGCTCCTGAATAGCCACAGCACTGGTGGCAGGAAAAGAGCATCGGAAACAGGCGATTCTCCGTTGAAAGTTGGAGAAGCCGCACGACGGACACGTCCAGTCGCCCGGTCTGGGTCTGTTCTTCAGCGGCGGGAATGGAGTCAACAACTCCGACGCACGATCGAGCACTCGGGTGGAAGAAGCCTGGACCTCCACTACTCGGTCATTCAATACTCTTCCGTTCATGTACAAGGACTCGGCGGCCTCCTCATGCTTGGAAAAAACGGCAAAACCTGCGATTCCCTTAGCGGTGTCGGGATTGTTCTGCTGGTTCTTCTGGTCTGCATCGACGTTCTTAAGAGTCCAAAAAGCTATTGGCCGACCACCATACTGAGTGAACCACGACTCGAGCTCTGATTGGGTGGTGTCGGGCGGCAAGTTGGAGAGATACAAGATTTTGGAGCGCTCGGCCAAGAAGATCTTAGCGTCGTGGGCGGTATCGTAGGGCTTAGTCAAAACCAGCGGATGAACATCCACCGGCATGGACTTTTTGACCAACTGCACCAAAATACCGGCGTAAACGTCCACTGTCAGACGCGCGTGGTCCGCCGAGTCCTCGGTCCACCCCTCGGGAACCTCCACCGACAACGCGGTGATGATATTGGCCAAACACGAGCTGGGATAACTCATGGCCTCGGGATGAGTAGATTGCCACTTCAGATACTCGTTGTACAAATCAAACACTCTTGGGTGCTGCAAATACACCGGCAACACCACGCTCTTGTCTCTGGCCTCGCGAGGAAGCAGCACTCTGAGAGCATGGACATCAACGGTTACAAAAGTGAAATCTCTGCCTGCCACTTCCAGCGAGAGTTTCTTATCGAAGAGAGCGATGGCGTCCTTGAAGGAGCATCCAGCCTTCACCGAGTCCCACGTGAGTTTGTACTTGTGGTGGCACGCCGGGGTGATCGGAGTGTTGGCGGGTTTTACCAATATCGATTCTCTCGCCAGCATGTGGAGGGACTTGACATCCACTACACACCAGGAGATTTCCAACAACTCGCAGGCGTCACGGGGGAGATAGACGGCTGAGTCGTCGCAGGTGGTGGCGACATGAACCACCACGTAGACGTCGGTCATTTTGGGTTTGGTTTGGATTTAGATTGGTGGATTAGATATTGGAGATTTGGAGATTTTTGATTTTTCTCGGTGGTGTGCAGGGCAGGATCCGACGAAGTGGGTGGAGGTATTCAGAGGTGGAGAAAGAAGGCATTAGAGGATAACGATAGAAGATAGTGGAGGATAGTGGAAGTTTGTGGAAGATTGTGGAAGAGAGTGTGGAAGACCGTAGAGAGTGGGCTGATTGATTTCTTACCTGGATCAGAAAATCGGATTCTGGACTATGAGTGAGGTCCAGTGAAAAAGTGAATATACAAGATGAAAAAGATTAGTTATGAAGAAGTATATGCTATGGTGATTGGCTGTAAACATATAACTGAGATGATGGTCGATTATTGAGAAATCGGTGAAGATGACCACAACTATGCACAGACACTAGTGCGACTGGGTGCAAAATGAGGTAATGGCACCAAGAATCCAGAAAACGTAACCGTCTCACCAAATGAACCGTGATACTCCCCTGAGGAATTAATGCGGCGTTTGATTTCTCAAAGTTCCATTGCTCCATAATGGCTAGCTTTACCATGATTTTTTATGTCACTACCTCAGTTCGCTCTTCGCTTTTTGGTGAGAAGCCAACACCTCTAGAATGAAGCTGTCTGATAGAGGGAATAGAATTCATACTAAAATTCCTAATGGTCGGCAAATCAGCTGATCATGACCTCTAGAAGTCCAAACAGAATACTGATCATCACCTGGACGAGTTTGTTAACTCTGGTTGCCTTTGAAATGATAGAATAGTTTTTCTTCATGGTTTGTTCTTGCTATCTTATTTTGTAAAATCAAGCTAACTTCCTTATCATTATCTAAGACAGCAACCCGATAGAAGTAGATATAATGGCCAAGTTTCTCTTCTAAACTTCCCTCAAGCCAGATATGTTTCAGATCCACCTTTGGACCAACTCACAAAGCTTCAAGTTCAAACTTCCATCTCACCACAGCTAAACTACTACATCCGCTGATCTGCTGGAAGCCATTTTACCCCAATCTCTATCAACGGAAAGAGTACTATCCTGGCATCAAACGCCTGATTCCTCAATACGCAATATATTTTTCAAACAGATGATTTCCTAAGCAATCTCCGACATCAAGGAATACCCAGTCCACGCACTAGTAGAGCAATCGCACCTAAATTTTAGACACATTAATTCGCAACTCCTCCAAATCACCTCTTCCGATCCCATAATTACCGGTCATATGTTCATCAACAGCTTCTCCCCTTTCTCATCTTTCTACTTCCCCACCATCTTTGTTCTCCTTTTACCCTTCCTCCTCCCATCATCAACCTTCTCTCCACCTTCTCTCCACCTGCACTCCTCTTTCTTCCTACTCCATGGATGACGATAATCGAATTTACGGCCCCAGCCAGCTGCGTGTCTTCAAGACCCAGCTCGTGCTTTCTGTGGCCATTGGAATCTTCACATTTCTCCTCTTCTGCATTCTCCGCCGCCGCTGGCCCCACATGTATGCGGTTCGAACTCTCCGCAAACCTCTGATTCGCCAGAAACTGCTACCCAACGACTTGTTCAAGTGGGTTGGTGCAGTTTTGGCCATCACTGACGATGAGGTGTTGGAGTACTCGGGATTGGATGCCTACGTGGTGTTGGTGTTCTTCAGAATGGGCATTCTCACCTTTCTGTTGCTTTCGGTTGCTGGAATATTGGTATTGAGCCCGATTCGCTACTATTTCACAGGAAACTACGACAAGGACAACATCGTGTGGCTGGTAATGTTCTCCTTCACCACAGACTCCAATCCGCCCTTGGACGAGGAGTTTCCCCGCTACTTATGGGTGTATCCTGTTTTCACCTACTTGTTCTCTGCTACCGTGTATTGGTCGCTCTTCTCATTCACCAAACTCGTGATTAAGACCCGCCAGAAGTACTTGGCTGCACAGAATTCCATAACAGATAGAACCATCAAGCTCGAGGGAATCCCATGGAGGCTCATTCGCAAGAACGATCCGCATCTTCTCAAGCGTTTCATGGAGGACTTGGGGATCGGCCGAGTAGTGGATGTCAAGCTAATATATGATTGGCTGCCGCTACAGGAGTTGTTTGACAAACGCCAAGACCTAATTTTCAACTTGGAGAAACTCTACTCTCGCTACTACGGCTTGAAAGTCGACTTGTACAATCATCGAGTTCCCCGGGTTTTGCCCGCAACAAATCCGGAAGTTCCTTCCGATTCCCCATCAAAATTGAAGCTCCGCCTGCGAATCGATGCCTTGGCCTCCGAATTAGTGGCTATCGACGGGAAAATCCGTCATATCCAAAATAAATTCGACCTGTCTCTGTCTACCATTCCAGCTGGCAAGGATTCCGATTTCAGAATTCTTCCCTCTGCATTTGTTACCATGGACTCAGTATCTTCGGCCCAAATGGCAGCACAGACGGTGCTTGATCCGAGAGTGTACAAGCTTATTGTCTCCCTAGCTCCTGCTGCTAAGGACATCAACTGGCAGAACCTCAAGCTCTCCTATTATGAGAAACTGTCAAAATCGTACATGATCACCTTCTTCATAGTGTTGAGTTACTCGGTGATATTCTTCTTGGTCACCACCTTGTCCACATTGCTTGACATAAAGACCATCACCAAGTTCTGGCCTGCGTTGGGCCACTTCATTTCCCGGAGCAAGTGGTTGAGTACTTTTGTTACGGGTATCTTGCCTCCAATGTTGTTCTCCTTGATGAACTTATCGTTCCCCTATTTGTATAGATACCTCACTCTCATGCAAGGGTATTCACTGTCCAGTGAGGTTGAGTTATCATCGCTCCTGAAGAACTTCTTCTTCATTTTTTTCATCTTGTTTTTGGTATTCACCATTACAGGAACTTTGTGGGATTACTTCACCTCAATTGGGGACACCACGAAATTCGCATCTCAGTTGGCTAGTTCGCTCAAAAAGCTCTCGTTGTTTTATGTGGACTTGATTTTGTTGCAAGGGTTGGCAATGTTCCCAGTTAAGTTGCTTCAGATCGGCGATTTTGTCATTTTGAATGTCATCGGCAAGCTTTTTCTTTTGAAGAATATCTTCTTGAAAACTCCCAGAGATTACCGATTCTTCTATTATACCCCGCCAGTCTTTGACTTTGGAATCAACCTTCCTCAACATATTTTAATCTTCATCATCATTCTAATTTACTCGGTTGTGTCCACCAAGATTGTCACAAGCGGGCTTGTTTATTTTTTGATGGGGTACTTTGTTTACAAATACCAACTCATTTACAGTTTTGTTCACCCACCACATTCAACTGGCAAGGTTTGGCCCATGATCTTCAGAAGGCTCATTTTCGGACTCATCATCTTCCAGCTATTCATGTGTGGTACGTTAGCTCTTGAAGGTGCCATCCTACTTTCAATTCTTTGCACCCCATTGTTTGCTGTGACGCTAATAGTTGCATGGAATTTCGAAAGATACTATCTTCCACTTCATAATTTTATTGCCCTTCGAGCAATTCAGAATCTGTTCGATTTTGATAAGGAGTTTGATGACGACCTGCTGCTGGCCACTCCCGTCGATTCCGTAAATGCAAGCGGCGAGTCTTTCATACCACGTATCAAATCCAGACTGCCTTTCGATATTTCCCAAGCCGAGAATAACGAGGAGCTCGGCGGCGCAATTGAAGAAGGAGACGAGATACACACGGAAAGTTCAGTTCTCTTGGATGGCGACTTTTCCACTAGTTATCATCAGGACGGCATTTTCAATCATAGGCGCAAAGTTTCCACAATTGATGAAGAGAGGGAGCAATTTACTGATTACGCATATCCGAAATTGGTTGACCCATTGTACGGACCATGGATTGGATTCGAGGGTGATACCATTACGATGGTCGAGTACCGTGGGGACAGCGAGGATCGAGATGTGAATGCTTCGGAATTAGAGAATGGGGACACCACCGTCGTCTCTAACTATCACGATGGAGAATTCATCCTCCACAAGAGAATTCATGTGCCTGAATGGGAATAATAGAAGTGATTGTCGCTGCAAGTAGACAGACGTAATGTATTAGAAAATATCCACATGGACGTCACTTCTAGAATTCTATTGTTAATACGTACACACGAAAATCTTTTCCGTTTCCAGTTGCTATCTTTAGCTCCCTAGCAGATTATGCGCTGCTCCATGCAAGGAATCCCGGAATAGCGTTGGGAGTCATGTGTGGCGAGGACACACAGTACGTATATGCATTGTTCGCACAATAATCATATTTGAAGCAAAGATGTGTAGCAGTGAATACTATAGCAGCTACAAGAAGCAAGTACTAGTTGAATAAGTATTGAAGATAAGCAGATATTTTGGAAACAAAGTAGGTTGTGAACATCGAAAATTTCCCAATAGTATGCAAAAGACTGCCCTGCAGATGTACGCATCTTGCAAATATTATACTTAAGCACCATGTCAAGACCATCACCACACCTTTTTATTTTTTTGGTGATCATGCGTCATTGGGAGGTACCGTGCGTCTCTTCTTGGTGGTGATGGCGTCCAACTTCTGGCGCCGCATTTCCATGTTGGAAACGTATTCGGGTCTGTGGGGGGAATAGTCGCACTGAATTCCAAACTTCGTGCATTTGATGCATACGGGTCTGGACTCGTCGCACTTCAAGTGTTTGATGCGACAGATCCAGCATCCGCTGCGTGAACGTGCCAGGATATGTTTGCGAGTATGTTTTTTGACTGGAGGATCTTTGGCTGGTGGAGGAGGGTTTGAAGGACGTCCCACCTTGCGTTTTTTGGGAGCAGGTACCTCCATCAAATCTGGCACCGAAAGATTCAATTCTGGAACTTCGGGCACATAAGGCATTTCGGGCATTTCAGGAAAATGGTAGTCTGCATGGTCCAGGACTGACAAGACCGAAGAATTAAGGTTAGGGGTATCAATGGTGGAAGCGCCGCTCATGGATGCCATATCGTTGGTGGCGGAAGCAAACATCTGGTCATGTATATCCTGTCTGGCTACCTGATATCGTAGCTCCTGGTACAATTGCACCTGGAACTTGTGAATATCGTCCAGCAGGTAGTAGGAGTCGTTGAAGGACTGGGCTGGCGTCGGGTTTGATTTTGCAACCGCATCGATATTGTACATGTTGTAGGCGGTATCAAAAGCCACCGCCAGGTCATTATAAAGCGAGTCCAAGGTTCCCAACCCGAATGAGTTCGTGCTAGCCGAGTTGGGAGAGTTGATCGCCGATTTTGCCATGGAAATTGTAATAGGCGAAATTGCAGAACGGAAGTATAATGCAGGTGCGGCAGAATAACCTTTGGGCTATATGCTGGACCAACTGGGGAAGGTCGGGATTGTAATCACCGTATCACCGAGAAAGGAGTTCCGGGGTAATTCTAGAAGAGTGTCCAGCGGGAGTAGTGGGACTCTGTGCGATTATTTGGGGCAATTGCCTTTTCCTGGGACAATTTTGTAGTAACGGAACAACTGGGTCAACTGGCCGTCAAATAGATTCGAGAATCCAGAAGTGTTGGAGGCTATTCAGGAGTCAATTGCAGTGAAGACCTACGAAGTTAATCGGAGGCTTCAGTAGACGGCTCAACTAACGGAGGAACGAAAGAATCAAAAGGAACGAAAGGATGGAAAGAACGAAACGAAAGTCACCAAGTGAGTAGTTGAGTGAAGTGAAAAATTCCATTCGGCGGGAAATTCAATAAAAGGGCAGACGGGGCAATGGGTTGGCTCCAAACTCTGCAAAGAGACTGAACAACTCGACGATAGAAAGTGAGAACCAAAAAAAGTAGACAAAAAATCTCTGGAGAATGGATACCGTTGGGGTATAATAGTCCTCTGCCCCTCGCTGCAATGCCATGGAACCTGTGCATTAGTGGATAGATATCTCGGCTAATAAAGCCCCGTAACCGCAGGATATTATTTTCCTAAAAGAACACATTGGAGGAACGCCGATGAAAATTTGGAGTACTGTGAAACGTTTGTAGGATGCATGTCCTGCCCTGCATGCGGCAGAGGATTGCATTTGACGTGTCGCGCAATAATATTTACTTCCGGGCCGTTTATTTGCTAGTGATTGAGAGCAAATTTGGTACGGCTTCAACACAATGGGAGGCAATTACGTGAAATTAGGTTCTGGCTTCAGCAACAGTCACCATGGACTGCTCAACACATCGTTCCGGCTGATGGTTCGGAGAATTGGTGGGATGTCGGAATGGCTAACGGAAAATGCATGCAGACAACCACTAGCGTCAATGCATCAGGAGGTTGCACCATCCATGCATGGATGAGTTCGTCGCGACTAGCCCATAGACTTGGCCAGGTACGAACAACGGCTTACCGTTTTGGGGGTAAATTTTGTGGGGAGAGAAGCTGGTTCAGTTGAAACATAGGGCTAAATTCTGGTAAAACACAGTCCCCAGCAGCAGGATGGAGCTTCATGACACGATATTTAGAGAGTAGACCGAAACACTACCCTTCTCCCCGATGATAATGATGGGCGATTCATAAGGCAAAATTAAAATTCACACTTCTTTGGCACCGTTCAGAGGAGCGCATGTTTTGGCTAGGTAGAAAGTATGGCAGTACGAGAGAAGATGCTTTCGAGACAAAAAGAAAAAGGCAATGGGAGTACAGGAGATGCATCAAGGCAAACAGGCAGAAAGAGAAGACATGAGGTGTAATTGTACAATGTTTTGGTTAAGACAGACGGCGAGAGAGAGTATAGATGAAACATGTAGTCAATAGCCGATTCGAACCTTGAGTACGCTAGCAGTGGTCAATTATGGTCATGTAGCACAGGTACATAATGCCAAGAAAGATTCCCGTAGAAGGCGAAATTACGTTCCACTGCGCACATTTACATCTTGAGATATTGCTAGATGAAGCAGGTTGTAGCGGGCCAGGTGCTGGTGCAGGTGGAAGATGTAGTTGTGAGAAATTCAAAGGGGTATGGAGGCGGGGGGCGGCAGCGGCAGATGCACCCCACTGATACGTAGTTCCACGGCGTTCTAGAAGCTTTGTAGAGAGGAAGGATGAGAAGTAGAGTGTAGATCGGAATAATAGATGCGTGGGTAATTAGAGCATAATTGCGAAAGAAGAATAGGGTGTAGAGGATATGAGTAGAGGAAGATGAGAAAAGTAGAGCAAGGGGAGAAAAGTAGAGCAAGGGGAGAAAAATAGAGCAAGGGAAGAAAAATAGAGTAAGGGGACGTAAATAGAGTAAGGTGAAATAATCGGAGAAAGTGGAACAAGGCGATTTGTGTCAGTGAATGCTGGTATGGAATTGGCACAACAATGCAGGACATGGTCCACGGTGCGCGCACGCACACATATAAAGAATTTTTTCACACCTTTCCTCTGCTCTTCACATATTACTACCCATCTGGATTACCAGCAAAACCAACGTACCTCCATTTGGTCAAGCACAAATGGCCGGATGCAGAAAAATCATCCAGCATTAAATAATCCGGCCCAGCACTTGTTGCTGTGTCGGTTCGCGTGCTGGAGACATTTTTTTTGAGATTCAATCGTTCAATCGAATGATGAAGACTCCTTAATCAATTGATTTCATAGCGTTTTATTGTTTGACCGTTCTGGTCAACTTATTTCACTTTTCCACCTTTCCTTTCCCCACCTAAGAACTAATATGCCCATGCCTCTACACCACTGGTAACTATGAAAACCCATCCAACTCTACGACTAATTTGACCTTGCTCTGCTGCAATCAAGCGCCTAGACCATTCAACTAACAGCAATCTGAATGTACCAATCCTTGGCGGAAGCCCACAGTGAAACCCGCTAATCCCGCTAATCCTAAGCTTTCGATGCAACGTTACAAGAATGATGAGAAGTGAGAAAACGCCACATGATCCACTGCATACCGGAAACCACAAATCCCCGAGAACTTCCGAAGTCCGATCCGGAAAGAGGTAAGTCCGGCCGCGAACTTGCCCGGGATTGACTCAAGGTCGGCCATGTTTTCGCTGTTTCAAGTCATCTCGCGACTACTTCTCTATATACAGGATGACACCACGATGGTGTTTCAGAGTGAAACGTCACGTGCGACTTCCAGCCGTGCAACAGCCGTGTATACCCTGAAACGCGCCCTATTGTTTTCTTGAAACCCATTCCTCCTCCCCAATGGCCAAGACGCTAATACTGAATATCAAACAATTGAAGATCTCCCAGCCCAGTGCGTTGGGCCAGATCAAGTCGCCGTTGCGATGCAATGTGATTTTGGTGGCCAAGTTCGACTTTCAAGCTGAAACCCGCGAAGAGCTCTCCGTTTCAAAAGGTGACGTGTTGAAACTCCTCGATCGGCTTTCCAATGGATGGGTATTGGTAAAATTCATCGACAAAATGCTTCCTCCGGGATTGGTGCCCTGTTTGTACGTGGATATTGCCGTCAACGACCCTTTGAACCCCATCACCGTCGGCTGGTTACACCAAGCAGGTAAAGATTCCTCTCTCCAATCGAAATCGTTCGTGGATGCCCAAGTCAAGACGTTGTTGGCCAATAATGTGCCGATAACTATCAACAATATGCCTTACCCGCTCACGGTAGCGGTTTCCCACTATTTGACCTTCGAAAACCGCTTCTGGTACCGTGTAGATGTAACTTACAGTACTGGACAACAAGGGTATCTCTGTCGGTACTATCAGGACTTCTACGACTTGCACGTGTCGATTCTAGAAATGTATAACACTTCGGGGAATCAAGACGTGGCCAAGCCACCCAAACTTCCTGAGCCAATCCCTAGCAATAAGCGGGAATCGGCAGAAATGAGAGAAATCTTTTCCAACAGGTGCAGAGATTTAAGTGCCTATATGAATGAGTTAATCCTCAATAAAAGCTACCAGGCGTCGCCTATTTTAGTTGACTGGTTAGAGAAAGGATACTGCCGGCGGCCAGGAATTGTGGTGGATGATGCGCTTAACGATACCAACGATGGAATCAGCCAGCGGATCTTGCCTGGATCGGTGACACTTGCGTCGGAATCCAAATTGATCAAAGTCGAGAGCTCCGAATCCAAGAGCGCCGATGGTTCGCCCCTGAAATATGTGATTCCACAGGGTTCTGGCTTGCAAAGAGCAAAATCAAAGAACATCTACAACCATTACCACCAGGCCGCTACTTTTGGCCTGAATACTCCACTCGGAAGATCCAAGTCGACCCGTGAGCCTTCGAGATCGACATCCACGCGTGAACCGTTGCGGTCTATGAGCCAAAAGAGAAATGTTTCCAATCCGGGAGTTACAAGGTCCAAATCCGTTACGGCTGTTTCTGCGGGCCAGTTAATCACGTCTAAATACCCACCTCCTCTGAATCTTCCTCCCACACCGGAAACGAGCAAAATTAGCAAGGCAACGATGCTGGAGGGTCTGGCAGATCTGAGCCCAACGAGGAATACGGTGCCCCACATCAAGTGCAAGATCAAGAGCCAGACGGGCGATATTCTTGTGGTGGCAGTCGATAAGAAGAGCTTCACGTCGCTCGATGAGTTCAAGAATCAAATCTACAACAAGGTTGCATTCAACAACCTCTATATCAAGCTTCCGAACTCGGAATCGTTCCAGGAAATTGACTCGCCCGAAATCGATAGCCTACAGTTTTTGCACCAGTCCGACCGGGTGCTTCTACTCTTGACGTGAGAATCTCACTTTCATTTTTCACTTCTGCTGATGTTTTTAAAATAATAATTTATCCGACTATAATATATCGTGAACTACGATCAGAGTATTCTCCGTAGCTTTTCCACCTTCTTTGGGTCCACAACGAAGAAATTGCGGAATAGTCAGCACGAACCCCGACGAGATCGATGCTGCGTTGTTAACGGTAAATTGTAGATGGAGTGGTGGGACTTGTTTTCTTGAAAGATTGTTTATGCCAAGAAAGTTTCGTGGCCGGGCTGAAAGTATGTGAAACGACCAGCTGTGGAATTACAATATACAAGAGATATGTGGGCTTTGTATGAAACTGGACTAGGTATTTCCACAGTAACAAGACCTTTATGTCATGGTAGGGATTGCTTCCTAATGTGGGGGTTAGCTGCTTATTAGGTGACGGCTATAGCAACCCATTCAAAATGAACAGTGAAGCAGAAGCATTCAGAGACCAGGAGAAATTAAGTTGATCATCACAGACAACAAAGCATGTGACAACAACCGTCTTGCTTTCCTCCAAAGCTCCAAACAATTAAATTCATCGCAAAGAGTAAATGCATCCTTGTAGATAAAAGAGTCTGAAGTATGCCGAAGAAAGTGTGAGTCCATGGGTATGAAGCTCCCCATATCGTCAAATAATGGAAGAGATCACCATCGAGGTCCTTAGATCTTTTGTTTAATTTCGTTCACAACTTTAATTATAGGTTCGCAAGCCTTTAATTGAAGGTTCACAGATCCCAGACTGTCTTCTCAGAATTAATATTTTCCGCATCTGTCGAAATGCCGTCTCGTGCCTGAAAGGCGCCGTCTCGCCCCTGAAGCGCCGTCTCGCCCCTGAAAAGAGGCGATCCCATTTCCCTATTTGTGCCTATCGACTGATTGCTTGTGTTAATCGGCCAAGTTTATTACATGCATTTGTTCTATTTTCCTCACCCTTTGCTTATCCTGCTCGTGGTCATGTTATTTTTTGAGTCTCCGAGTTTACAATGTGCCACGTATTGCAGCTTGCATTGTTCGGGTTTCCCCACCCGAATCTATTCATGGCGAGCTACCTTTCTGACATTTAGGATTACACCACATGCCTCGAGCATTTGAGCCCTTAATGGCCAACCACCGTCAACATCTTCGTCTAATAATGTGGTCTCGCTTCGGGACCTCGGAGGCTGATGTCTAAAAAGTATCTACAGGATCACATATCATAATCCTCAACGCGCATGCGCTTATGCATGCACAAATAAACCGCAGCGGTTAAATCTGCAAATTTCACCTACACACCGGCATCATATTTACAAGCCAAAGTTACTGGCTCATATCCCCAAACGTCTTTGTATTTCACTGGTCGTGAATCCGGATTTCTTCTCCACGGAAAGACGCTGCTCCCTCCATTCTCACCACCGACAGCGTTCTCGAGCAAGTACAATTGTTCGTTATGTTTTCGCAGCCACAGACGCCTGTCATGGCTTCCAGTGTCTTCACCTCCAAACAGCACAAGCTGCCTCGCAACTTGAAGAAGCTCCTAATCTCTTCTCCAATGCCTCATTCCCCACTGAACTCACCCACTTCCTCTGGAAGTCCTATTTTCGGAAAATCCGTCTTCCCAGTGGTCGTTCTAAGAGCAAAATACGACTTCTCCGCCCAGAACTTAGCAGAGATATCCATTCGAGGAAATGACTACTTCAAGCTCTTGGATAGACCTGGAAATGGATGGTTGATGGTGCAATGCATTGATCGCAACGACACGGGGCTTGTTCCTGCTCTGTACGTCGAAATTGCTATCAACGACCCCAAAAGACCAGTTTCCATCGAGTGGCTCACCAGAGTGAAGTCACCCAAGCTGCCAATTATGGACGAAATCAAGTCAATCTCGGTATCCACCGTGCTCCTCGACAGCAACAATCAGACCTGGTACAGATTGGAGATCCAGATGTTTTCGGGCGTCGTCAAGCACGTAGCCAAGTACTTCCAGGAGTTCCAACATCTTCACTTGTGCCTTGTTGAGGAGCTCCAAGTATCTGAAAAGCTTCCGTCACCTCCAAGGCCATTGCGTACATCATCCAAGCCAGAGCCAGCGTCGTGGGTCAAGCAACATGAGAAAAACCACATGAAGCAGTTGGTGACCCACTGTGAAGAGTTGGACAGATACATGAATACGCTCTTGGCAATGGACGACGTGCTACTGTCGGAACCAATGGTAGATTTCGTTGTTGCCTCCACCAGCAAATGGTATGAAGTGCCCAGCCATCGCGTTGTGGCTGGCGACATCATCAACGAATCTCTACTGCCACAATCATTCAATGTCACAGCAGCAGTCAACGAACTGCGAAAGCTCTCGTTCTCACCTACGGCTCCGTTACCTCCTGTGCTGAATCTTCCCTCCTCGCTGTCCACCTCGTCCATGAAACCGTTCAGCTACTCCAACACAAAGTATCTGTCTTACTTGAACCAGTCTGCAAGTGCTCCCTGCTCGCCAGTTATTCGTCAGCATCCAACCAGGGAGAATCAACCCAGCCGATCGCCACAAAAAAGTACCATTTCAGAATCCAGAAGCAGCCAGACCCTCTGCAGTTTCGGGTCGTTGTTTGCAAGCTACGACACTTCGTCAGAAGAGTCACCGATCTCTCCCCTCCGGGACGGGCCCGCTATATCGCCCAAAAAAGGCGATTACTACTTGAGGAGAGCCACCACCCCAACTCGAATTTCTCGAGTATAGGATTTCGTTCTTTCATTCGCCTACAGTTACCATAACTACATTGCGCATCTGAATGTGCGTTCCGACGACGCCATTGAGGAGGATCGACAACCTCCATTCCCTCGATTGCAATATGCACCTCGCAGTTCTGAACAGAATGGTCCAAAACAAATAACAACAGAGTGAAATAACAAAGAGATAAGAAATTTAACGCCACAGAAGACAATGGAGATAACTTGCAGAGGGCTGATACGTGGAAACTGAGATCGAAACATGAGGGAAACATCACCCACCACCCGTGCGGAGCTGGAACCCATACGGTTGGTGGTGGGTGATGCTAATGAGAAATATGGACGATTTGCAGCATTGATCGGGAGATTAGTGGTCGGAGAGAAGCACAGCCCGGTGATGCCAGCACCCATTGCATGCACGCTGCAGATGGACATTTTGGCATGCGTTCTCTGGCACCCCAGATGGAGGATGTTGAAACTCAAATTTCATGTGCGCCGCATGCAGAGCTGTTGCAGACTGTATATGTTGACTGCAGCATCACCTTGCACACCGTGCACATGAGAATGCAGGACATCACGACGATGCATTCTACTTCGTGCTCGAGATACGGTTGATCTCTTTGAAAACCACGGGGTTCAGAATGAGAGGAGGTGGAGACTATCAGTCAAGTAGATTTCGCCAGCAGACATTTTTTCTGGGACATTTTTTCTGGGACATTTCAACTAGGTTATTCTCTGTACTGGGGTGCCAGAATAGAAAAATCGATCACGACCGGATAGAAGCGAAAACGCAAAAACAGGAACGCAATCCAAATCGGTGACATCCAATCCTAAACGGAATGGTGCATCACAGAGTTGTTCTGCCACACCCTTGTCTTCATGATGCCCACCCCTACTCTTCCTGATGCGGAAAACTTCGACCCTTCGGAAGACAGCTTTCATCAAAACTATTCCGAATTGCTAACTGAATGACACGATATATAAGCAACTGAGCTCGAACCAGAGGTGAATGCTGTGAAGCTTCGCAGGGAAACTCGGCATATGAGTAGATGAGAGTAATGATGCACAAGTTTCACTGACCCGCCTTCATTTCAAGCTGAATTGATTGACGAAGTCCGAAGGACTCAATGGAGAAGTCATTGATTTGAGGCTATGCTGAGACCATATGGGTTCATCATTAAGTTCAAATTTGTAAATAGTGGCCACCCGTGTAGCGGAATTAGAGACGATGTATTCTATGTATAATACAATGTACCATGGTTGAGGGAATAGAATGAATGACAGAGAATACATTTTGGTCTAACAAAACAAAAAGGATTCACATTCTGGTTTAACAAAACAAATAGGATTCAGAGACTATCTCGAAAACCAAGAAGCATTCTATTTCAGAGAGTATTCTTAATTGGGGTCAATTTATTTGGCTTCTCATGGCAATACTGGCCACCAAGAGTTTCCAATGTCCAAGGTGCAGCCAAAACCAGCCCTCGACAACAACATGTCTTCACACCGAGGTAGAAACCTCCGCCTAGGTTATACTTTCCGGACATCCAACTGCTGCATATACAGTTCTCCCGAGTTATAGGTACACAAATATCAGACCTGAAGAGCCATAAAATTCCCACTAAAATTACTCCTCTGTAGTCCTTATCAACTCTTCTTGGAGGCGGTTGCTTACACACCATCTGCTCTTATTCCAGACGCTAAGACTCTCACATACACTATCATATTCTTATTTTTACTTTGGCTATTATAAGCCCATGCTTTATATGTTCATTTATTTGCTCATTCTCTCATTGGATAGTTCCTTCATTTGGTGAACCGGTTTTATGCTTCGCAATTCCGGCGATACCGGTTCTTTTGGCCGGCCCCTGCATGCGCGTGCGTGCAGCCACGTGCTCGTCCTCACGTTGGCACGCATAAACTTCGAATACCTGCTTATGTCAACTTCACCAACCTGTCAAGCTCCCCAATGACTGGGATATTCGCTATGGACGACGACGACGAGTCGGAACTAGCTGCAGGAATGGCCCGTCTCAACTACAGGTTAGTTGACGATGATCCCCTACATGTGCCCGAGGTTGCAATCACCAATAAAATACCGTTACCAGCCATTCAGGACGACTCCTCGGACTCAGATACCGTTACCGACCTCTTGCCGCGGCCCATTGCCATCAAAACGCGTCGCCGATCAAGTGTGTCCAGGAACCCGTCGTCGTACGAAGTAGACATTAATGAAGCATTTGTTTCTTCGTCTCTCAATGCGGGTCGCCGCTTCTACACCCCCAAATTGGACGATTTCGAGCCCATCAAGGTGTTGGGACAAGGCTCGTACGGAAAAGTGCTTTTGGTGCGCGAAGCGGCCACCGGGCGGCTCTTTGCGCAGAAGCAGCTCAAGAAAGCATCACTTGTTATCAATGAGACAAACGAGGTGCATAAGAAGAACTACGAACGCACCTTGAACGAAAAAAACATCCTCGAGCAGGTCAACCACCCCAACATTGTCAAGCTCTACTATGCGTTCCAGGACCACGACAAAGTTTACTTGATTTTGGAGTATTTGGATGGAGGAGAGTTGTTTCACCATTTGGCGGAGCAGAAGTACATGAGTGAGAAGAATGCCTCGTTTTACATTGCCCAGATCATCTTGGCGTTGCGCTATCTCCACTTGAATTTGAAGGTGATATACCGGGACTTGAAGCCGGAAAACTGTATGCTTAATGCCGAAGGAAACTTGGTGCTCACAGACTTTGGCCTCTCCAAAGTATCTTCCGAGGACGAGTCTCGCCACTCGATGATCGGAACCGCACAGTATATGGCTCCGGAAGTCATAAAGGGTGAGGACTACGATTTTCGCGTGGACTGGTGGTCTTTGGGGTGTGTAGCGTATGATATGCTAACTGGCGGGCCGCCATTTACCGGGGCCACCAACGAGAAAATCATGGATAAGGTTGTGCATTCGAAAAAATATCTAAAGTTTCCATTCTATCTTTCGCTTGACGCCAAAGATCTCCTTCGGAAGCTATTGCAGAGCAACCCCGAGAAACGATTCGATATCGACAAAAACTTCGAACAGTTGAAGCAGCATCGGTTCTTCCGCTACCTCAATTGGGACGAGATTATTCTGGGCCAAACCGAGACGCTACCTCCGATTCTTCCCGTCATCACCGACCCGATATTAGCGGAGAATTTCGACGACGAATTTACGAGCATGCCGTTCACTCCCCCACTTGGAAGCAATCACCTAGATGACAGCAAAGGAGACATATTGCATGTCAACGGGTTCACATTCACTAATGAAAGCTACTTGGTAGGCGTGTACGCACAAAAGGAAAACTGAAGATTAGATTATACACGGTCAGAGACTGAGGTAATAGAAATATGCAAGGGCAAAGAGAATCAAGTTCACAGCGAGCTCAACCACAAGAGACACTCTGTAGGAGCATGTTGCTTGATTATGCAAGTAATTGGTGCAAAACACCTTGGCCACGAAAACAACTGCGGCAATTCCCAAAAATGTAAGAACAGAGGGAGTGGCTACCACGAACGGGTATGCAAGCATAAGCGTCGAAGTAAACTGCCACATGCAGATGCTGGCAGCATAGATGACATAGTAGAAAACAGGGAGCTGCGAGAGCAATGTTCCAAATCGATAGAAGGCAGGATCCACGCTTCTGTAGAACTCCAAAACACCTGGAGACCACACGTCGAAGAATTTGTTTCCAAATTTGGCAAACTCATAGTATGCATGGACATTCTCAGTCTTCGACAGCTTGCATTGGCGGTCAGGAAGTTGGCTCTCAATGTCCACAGTACCATACAGAAATCGAGGAGAGAATTTTAACGACTTTGTCTCGGTGTTCAATGTAAATGTCGACAACTTCTTCCTGATGGAGAACCTCAAAGCACGATGAGAGACACAGACGGGTTGGTCCTCCCTTAGAGCAATTGGTAACAACCAGCGGAACCAGTGTAAAACACTCAGCAGAATCGCTTTTTTTTGATCCATGGTCTTCACATTCCACGCATTTGGGCTGCCTGGAGCAATAGAAGCAGAGGTGTTCGAAGTATCCAGAGTAGCCAGTTCTAGCGAGTCGTTCAAACTCTTACAATCCGATTTCGTCTCTGAACACGCACTTTCATGGCTGGACTTCTTGTCGGAGTTTGATTCCGAATCAGAACCGTGACTGTAGTCGAAACCAGCACCTCCACCAAACCCGACTTTGGCTCCACCGGGCAACTTGAACTTGAAGTTTCCCCCACCACCACCGCCAAAATGGGTGCCTGCAGAATGCACAGAGCCTGTATCTTCGTCTTCCACTGGAGCTTGAAGTGTCGGACCACTAGCGTCCATTCCGTATTCGCCAAGCAGGAAATGCAAAGTATTCTTGGGCGAAACAGAAAATAAGCGCTCGAGAACTTCCTGACTGGATTCTAGAACCTGCTGGTCCATGTTGGGCACCAGAACAGAGGGCGAAAGTGGGCTAAATCCAAATGAACTCGTATTGAATTCGAAGGACTGTGCAGAGTTTACGGGCGTCAAAGTAGAGCCAGCCAGCAAGCTGGAGTCAAAAGAAGGACTCTTCTTCAATGAATCCCGCATCTGCGACTGGTAGATGTCGTAATTCGAGAGAAACTTCTTGAATCGAGACCTATAGCTGATGGGACAGAACTCCACCAAACTGGCCACCGTAAAGTTGAAGGCGTAAACACCAGCCACTGTGTAAATATACGATATGCGGATGTTATTCGTCGAGCTTCCCAAACAAACAACGAGTATCATCGAGAAGAACTTGACGACTTCTTCCATTACGGGAACACCAAACTTGTCTGCACCCACGGGGGCCCTTTCCACAAAAGTGAGGAGACGCAGATCTCTAGACGCCACTGCCAGAAGCCACCGCGATAGCCAGTAGCAGAGGAGAAGCGCTTCGGCCACAAAAGCGATTTGAACATGATGACCAACAGGTATTGAGGGAACAGAAAGAAAATGTAGTGACCAGCACAGAAGAACATAAACCGCCAGGACTAGCGGGAACGCCACCAAGGCGTAGGTAGCGGTATGCATTATCCCAGAACCACAACTAAGGTAGTGGAAAATTTGAAGGGGCACGGGGAGGTTATTAATTTGAGATGGTCCGAAGAACAAGGAAGTAGTGGGCTCGTGCAGGAACACTATGGCGCCCAAAAAGTACCGAACAAAAATAGAGGACAAATGGGCGGGGATGGGGACGTCGGAGGGAGGAAGAAGCGCAACTGAAATGAAGCAATTGAGTGGCAATAAATGGCGGTAGCCATCAACAAAAAACAAGGTGGATGTGGCTAATTTTGGCCCGTTCTGATTCCTTATATAGTTGCTGGTGATGATGCATGATGCGCATAACAGAAAAGTACCCGGTTGCCTGCAGGAGATGATCGTTACCAATCTCCGCTTCATCAAATTTAGCCACTCATCTGAAATCTCGAATCTGGAACCGAAAATCTAACCAGAAATGCCAGACTCAAAGCGGGTCATTCCCCTCGAGTCAAACCCAGACATCTTCAACTCATTGGCCCACAAAGTGGGCCTCTCGCCTGTACTTTCCTTCCAGGACGTATATTCGATCTCTGATCCAGATTTATTGGCCTTTTTGCCCCAGCCAGTTTTGGCGCTTATCATGTTGTTCCCGATCACTGATTCGTACGAAGAGTACCGAAAACTGCAGGACAATGCGAATGCCAACGACTCAGATGGCGTTGTGTGGTTCAAGCAAACGATCGGAAATGGCTGCGGACTCTATGCTCTTCTCCACGTTTTGGCCAATTTGCCTGGTGACTTTATTGTTCAGAATCTGATGCTCAACAGAAACTTGCTTCTGCAGCTCTCGCCTGAAATGTCTGTGGAGGAGATTTCCCGGTTAGTGGAGTCGCTTGAGCAGAACATTCAACTTGACTCAAATTACGGCACTCAGGGCCAAACAGAAGCGCCCGAAGCATCGGAAAACTCAGAATACCACTTCATCACGTACGTACGAGGCGCCGACGGCCACCTCTATGAGCTTGACGGAAGAAGAACGGGCCCTGTAGACCTCGGGCCATGCTCAGAAAAGCATATTCTTAATGACGAAAAACTCATTGAGAAAATCCAATTTTACATGAACAGCACCGACGAGAGCGAGCGGAACAACTTTGCGTTGATGGCGGTTGCCCCGGCATTGTGAGCTTCTCATTCTCAATTGTTTCTACACTTGTCCCTTGATGTCGATTTTGCGGAAATTGCCCTTGTCCACCATGGCCTGGATGGATGCACGGGCGGCGGAGCAGTCGAAATCGGCTTCTTTGTGGAACTGGGCGAGAGAATGACCCGCTAGGAATTCTTCAAAAGGGTCCGATTCGTCAAAGGCAAGTTCTCTGCTCAAATACTCTGCTGGTAACTTCTTGAACGCCTTGCAGATGGTGTTGAGGGCCAAAATGCGTTGCTTGGCGACCATAAAGTGCTTCATCATGTGGAACGCACACTTCATCTGCTTGCGCTCTTTGAAGTGGTTGTATGTGGAGAAAAATACATGGTAGTCCCCCAAAGTCAAACATTGTAGTAGTTCGAGAGCCTCATACACGGCACTTCTGAACGCGACGTACTCGGGAGCCAAAACCCTGCTCCCTGTGTCTGACTTCAAGAGTTCAAGTCGAATTACATTGACTTCAGAGTAGTTCCCGGTGAGAAGCAAGTAGAGAATTCTGTAGCAGACAAACTCGTAGGTATCATGGAAAAGTGCGTCGCTCTTCTGATAAAGTTGCTTGAGCTGGGACGAGCACTGGTTGAATTCACCCAAATCGTTATTGAGAATGGCGAGTCGCCCGTGGGTCTTGTAAACTTTAATGGTCAATTCGTTCTTGATGTGCTGCACAGTTAAGTCTTGTCGAATGGCCTTAAGCTGGTCGTTAATATACAGATAACCTGGGCTAGACGTCTCGTACTTGTTCATGACAAAGTCTAAACTTTTTTCGAGCACATGTTGGGGTCTCACCACCGCTGGATCCGGCTCCGATGTAAGTCGAAGATACCTCTTCTCAAGTGCTTCCAGATAGCCAACAATGGGCCCGTTGGACGGAGCCGGACTTGGCGATGCCACTCGGGCCTTTTCTGACCCCGAGAACCGAGCCATACGCTTCATTTTGCGCTCGTCGGAGTCGTACTTGTCCCGTACCCGCTTGGGTTTGTCCAATGGCTTGTCTACGGGGATGTTTTCATACAAATCCAATGGTACGCCTGGTGAAAACACAGGAAGTTGCTGCAAATGCCATGGATTGGTCCATACTTTGTTCTGGGCAATGGCTAGCTGCATGAGGGTCTGAATTTGGGAGCCAAAGGCTGCTTTTCTTGCTTCATCGAGCGATTCGGAACGCAGAAACTGCGAGTTGACAAAGTCTTGGAGCGAGGGCGGCCAAGCATTATTGGTGGAGGATTGTGGAGGCGAAAATTTCTTGACTTGCTTTTTTTTGGACAACGCTTTTGGCGTTACTTCATTGTACTTACCTGCCATGATGAAGTAGTAGATCGATGTAGATGTTGTAGGTGCAGGTGTATTGGAAGAGATGGAGTAAGGTCGTGAAATTCATGGAAAGAGAAGGGAGAGAAGGGAAATAAATGGGAAGGAAGGAAGAAAATGAAAAGAATGTGAATTTTGTCCAGTTTTTTTCTACATTTTTGCTACTGCTTGCTTGTAGATACAATCATTTGGCTGCGGAACGAATCTTCAATTGAGATAGCACAACTGCAGCAAATATTAGGAACCTTCAGCAACAAGATCTCACCAGCATCGTTGATCAATCCTTTTGTTTCAACTGATTAATCTCGAGGGTTGTTCGCATGATCTTCTCAACTTCTTCCCTTACCACAATCTGCTCACACTGTGTAATAGTTGATTATCGGAAGCAAATGTTGCACCGGGACTCAATAACTCTGTCCTTTTCCTCTAATATTAATCTGCTTTGTGGTGCCGTGTAGAAACATTCCAGTTCTCAGACTCGAGCTCACATTAGATAATTTACACCCTCGTCCCCAAGTGTACTCGCTACCAAACATGAACCAGGGGGATTGAAAATCTGCAGATATTTTCATTGGCTCGAATGCATCTCAATAGAGGTGTCAAGTAAAATTGTAACGCAAAAGCTCATCCTTTTCTGGGTTCGATACTAGAATTGAGTTAGTCCTGACATAATGGACGTTGCCGAAGAACTAAATTTGTCACTAACCAAGAAGGTGACGCTGTTCCCTTCCGACTAATAGAGATTACCTAGTGTATCAGAAAAGTAATCCCATCTTTAGGTTCTACTTCCATACGTCCACCTTCTGAATTCTCGTCAGCGATTCTCATTCCTACTACCCATATCCCTCCGCCCTCCACCCATAGCTAATTTCACCCAACCAACGTAAAACAATTCCAAGTCACTCCAAACTCGAACCCCCCACTTCTGCCTCTTCTTTTTTCTCTATTTTGTCTCAACTTCTGCCTCTTCTTCCACCTCCCCACGTCCCCTCCTGCAGACACCAGCTACACCTACCTCTTATCACTCCTCCAACATCAACAAAAATCGCTCCATGTCGTCAGCCATGAAGTCCGCGATCTTCGAGGAGCAAAAGCGACCCACAGAACCCCGTGCAGCACGCATTATCGCCCGCAAGAGAAGACCCCGCTCGCATAGTCCCTTTACAGGGTCTCCAGCTGGAGCAAATGCACTTAAATGGAACTTGGAGGAAATGCTTTCAAGCTACACGACTTCAGGCGCCTTGCCCACGCCCCTTTCTCCAACGTTGCCGCCGCGGTACTCACAGAGAAGGTCCGATGATGGTTTAGAACAAGACTATGACATAGACAGTGATATAGACAATTTGCCCATGTCTTTGCTTCTGCCAACGCTCCCACATATATTTGATGGGGGAGAGAGACACAGAGGGGAGAAGGAGGAGAAGGGAGAGAAGTCTGGAGAGAAAAATGGAGAAAAACTGGTTGAAAAAGTGGGAGAGAAACAGAATAAGGATAAAGACAACAGAGACAAGGCAGAAATCGCCAAGGACAAGCAAAGTAAAACCCCCACCCCCTTGGCCCACCCCCTACCCAAGAAACCCCCCACAACTGTCTCTTCGGTGCTCGCAGGGGGAAACTCGAAAACCAGCAAAGTGCGATGGGTCAACCGAGCTTCCAACACCGATAAACCGCGGTTTTTGTTGCGGGTGACCTTCAAGCTGGCGCTTGGAAAGTATAAGAATACCTTTGGTCCGCCCAAGTTGAATGGGTTGGGAATTGAGGCCAAGAAAGATTCAGAAACCGACGATCGTCAATATTGGCTCGCCATAGCCAAAGAGACTCAGGACTATGGCGAAAAGGTCCGGGATTCCAATCCACTTCTCTCTGTGGTTGTGCAATTCGACTGGTTCTTGGTTCTCTGCATCTCACATGACCATGAAGACAAGAGTCGAGTCCCCGGACGTTCTGGTTCTTCTGATCGTAATTGGCACAGCTTGTACAAGGAGATCTCGCCATTTATTGGCCGAATAGAGAGATATATCAAGGCCAACGATGTTTCCGATAAACAGAGGTCGTTTCTTTCTTTTCTCGTGGGGATATTGGCGGTGGTGAAAGCTCTCGTGCTTAAACGAATAAATGCTCTGCTACAGACGGCCATCGATACCCAGTTGGCTAAAGACAATACTGCAGAATCCAAGAACCGAGTGATGGATTTACAGAAACAGACTATTGCCAACTACCGCCAGATGGAGGATCGCTACGCTGAAGCACAGTCGTTTTTCGCCAATTGTCCGGCCCCATCAAAGATATTCCCAAAGTGTTGGGCCATCAGAAGCGGAAACATCCCAAAAGTATCGGAAGAGGCGTTACACCCTGCGGCGGACAAGTACTTTCTTCCACTCGGGCCATATTCAGACCTTCGAGAAGGCTGTGCGTATCTCTACAGGTGCTTAAGAGAGTTTTCCGATGTTTTTGGATCCGACATCAACGAAGGTGTCAGGTACAACTTCCAGTGTGGATCCAAACGCAACTAGATGTATTAATGCAACATTACTTCTTATACTTGGGTCGTTCCATGTACTTGTCCTTGTAGATCCAGCTGTTTCCCAAGTCTTTTTTGCCAAATATTTCCCCGATTCGCAACCACAGTGCAGCAACGGTCAAATCTTTCTTGAAATTCTTGGATTTCGTACTCCAGAGCTCACCTAGTGCCACCATGGCATCGCCGTATCCTAGCGATGCCGACTTGGCAAACATCAACCGCGCATTAACCTCGTCTTTGGGTAATCCAGACCCTTGAATCAAGCTTTGGCCAAGCTGGTAGTATGCTCCACCAACGGTGTTACCGTCCTTCAGATTACTAGTGACCATCCTGGTGATGGTTGATGATGGATAGCTCATGAACTCATCAAAGATTACGAAAGGGTCGAGAGTCTCCGGAGCAACGTGCAGAGTGACAAGTTTTAAAAGCTCCGGTGGCAGAAGTTCGCTTAGGCGAGAGACGTATTTGGTGATACTTGGTTCATCCAACGCAGTAGTCTCCACAATATACGACACCAAAACGCAGCGACAGAGCCATTTCACCGCCAGCGACTCGTTAAGTTTTACACCCTGGCCAAGTTTTAGGGCCTGGGCATAGAGATACATGGCCCTTGGGTAATTGTAGGGGGGAGAAGCGGTGATTTGGAGCTGGTAGGATGCCTCACGGTGGTTTCCAAGTAATCGCAGCTGAATGGCCTTTTTGGTGGATACCTCTAGGGAGGGTTCGAACCGCGAGCTCGGATTGAACACCGGCATAGCACTCTCTAATGACGTGTTGGATGTATTTGAAGATGCAGATATTGTTCTGTTGCCTGAAGAAGGTCGAATGACATGGGACAGCAGGTTCAGCAGTTGGTGGATATGAGATTGCAGGTTCTGGCGATGTAGGTAGTTTTGGCCTTGGCCTTGGTTTTGATTTTGATTTTGATTTTGATTTTGATTTTGGTTTTGATTTTGGTTTTGGTTTTGATTTTGATTTTGGTTTTGGTTCTGGTTTTGGCCTTGGTTTTGGTTTTGGAGTTGGTTTTGACTTTGATTTTGGTTTTGGAGTTGGAGGTGGAGTTGGAGTTGGTTTTGACTTTGATTTTGGTTCAGTTGATTTGGAATGTGACTTTGACTTTGACTTTGACTGTGATTATTCAGATTTTGAATCAGACTCTGCGGGGAGTAGCCCGGACCCAGAAATGTCTGGCTATGCGTCTGGCCATAGTTCTGGCTCTGAATGATCTGACTATGGTTATGAATCAAGTTAACCAAGCCCTTCTGATTTCCTATCAGTCCAAATTGACCCCTCTGGCCTCCTGAAGCCGAGGATGGCAGGCTCTGAAAGATAGTAGGCAGCGACAGAGTAGACGTCACCCGGTCGCCCGAGGAATCAGACGCTGCCTCTGGAATCGACGACTGACTGGGAAATGAAGATCCCGATTTGAGCCGCATTGGAGTATGAGGAGCACCGCCAGACGAGCCAGAACTATCCAACAGCAGCGCAATTGACGTTACCGACCCCTGTGAATACAACGCAATGTCCCCCTGAAGAGAATCGACCGAAAAGTAGCCTTTCTGTTGCACAACCTTATAGGCAGCAGATTTCAAAGGCATTCGGCCATTGGTGGTTTTCATGCGCTCCAAGCTGATGGAGGAGCTGGCCCTGATCGGCTTGTAGCGGTCGGCAGGCAAATACTGGGGCGACAGCTCGTCGGAGGTGTCGTCCAATCCCAACCGGTCCAATAGTCTTCCGGTGGACTGGACGGATGCAAACGATTCTCTGCGGCGCAAGTCATCATCGTAGTCGTCGTAGTCTTCGGATTCTAGCCCGAGACGATCAAGAAGTCGTCCGCTGGTCGATACCGAATCGAAAGAATAGATACTTTCAGCGTCGAAATTGTGGGGGTCTGACGACCGAGATTTCGTGGGGGTCACGCTGTGGTCAACGTTGCGAGCGGCACCAAAAGACATGTCCTTGACAATGGCCGTTTGCAACCGGTGCAAGGGCGATTTGACCGAATCGGGATGTTTCCCGTTGGTGGCCATAGTGTGGGGCAGAGACTCGCGGAAAAGATGGAACGATGTCCGAGTGGGGGAAATGTGGCGAGTGTGCAACACCCAGAATTGATACAAATGGCCAGAATGAAACAGACCCGCGAGCCAATGGGGAAATAAGAGGTTGATGGTGTTGATGAGGTAGTTGGCGTGACGGATGGTTACTGGTGGGTCACGTGCCGCAGCCATGAACGATGGGGAAATATTAGGAAGTAGATGGGGAAGATATTGAGTAGAAGACAGATTAGGCGATTGAGATCGTCACAATGAAAAGTCAGACTAGGAGGTGAGGTAGAGAGGTGGATTTGTTGATGATGGTTTGAGCATTTGACCTGATGGATGGTAGGAACCCTGCAAGTGGAAATGAGAAAGGGGAAACATGAAAAGTTGAAATCCGGGGAAGGAGTTCACAAAATGGGAGGAAAATCGCATGAAAACTCCCACAACGGCAAAATCCTCATCTGTCAAGAATGCCCACTATTTATTGTCAAACCGACCTACTATGTCTATTTCCTCCACGCAGGGCGAGGCACCTCTTTTGCAACATGCACCACATGCATCAGCCACGGCAGCCCATCAATTGATGGCAAACCCATCCGAAGCCGCACCATCGCCAACCTGCCGTTCGGAGCCGTTTACAAATCGCCCACTTCGATCGTTCCTGCCTCAATCTACAGCCGCACTCAACGGCCACATGTGTCAATTTTTTTGGACAACGCATGGCCATGCTGCAATTGCCGAACTGTGCATTTCCAACTGCACACTGACAATTCATGCATGAACCAAGCGTCGACACCAATCGGGCCCCGTAATAATCCACAAACCTACATTCTACCCCGAAACTACCATTCCGAAATGAAGCCAAATGGGGAATGATCCAAATGTTTCATGGAAAAACGATTTGCCGTTCGCCGTTCCCCCAATTGGCACCGTTGCACTGCCACAAATATGACCGCCAGCTGCAACGTCGCGTGGCTCATTTCCAGCTGTATGCAACCTCACAGAGCCGTTCAACATATGGCAACGTGGTATCGAAGCCGTGAAGTGTCCCATTTCTTCCATCCGGTAGCAATCAACATACGGCAAAACCCAATCATCGCCGCCAAACTGCAATCGCCAATCGGCATCGCCATCTTCAAATGGAACATTGCCTGCAGCCACCCCATGGTGTATGGAGGTGACCCAGTTATCAGTTTCTCTCCACATTACAACATTTCTACACCAAATGGACATTATTGCCAGCCATCGCCCCCGGGTGTCGCCCGAGGTTGACCCCTCTACGCTCTCAAACTACACCAACTTCAACTTTCACCCCACAGTGTTGAGTTTCGATGTTGATTTCGATGCTCAAAGAGTATCTGGAACCGTCACATATACTTTGGACAATCTCACTGGAATCGGTGCTGTTGTGTTGGATACAGCACAATTGGAGATAGTAAGCGCTACAGTGAATGGATGCGATGCTGCTTTTGTGGTGGGTGCCCAGGTGGGCCCATTGGGCCGGCCGTTAAAGGTGGAGTTGGATGAAGGTGCTAAATCCGGCTCAATCGAGCTAACAATCACCTTCCACACCACCGAAAAGTGCACTGCGTTGCAGTTTTTGGATAAGGCCGCCACCGACGGTAAGGTTGCGCCCTATTTGTTTTCGCAGTGCCAGGCAATTCACGCCAGAAGCTTGTTTCCGTGTTTTGACACTCCAGCAGTCAAAACCCCATACAAGATGGAGGCTCGGTCGCCACTTCCCACTATAATGAGTGGAAGACCATCAGGGGTAGACGGCGACGTGTATCGGTTTGATCAACCAATTCCGATTCCATCGTATTTGGTTGCTGTAGCATCAGGAGATATCACCAAGTTGCCGATTGGACCCAGATCCCACGTCTACTGTGAGCCTTCAAATGTAGCAGCGTGCCAACACGAATTTGAGGATGATATGGAGAACTTTCTTCAAGCTGCAGAGAAGTTGGTGTACAAATATGAGTGGGATCAGTACGATGCCCTTGTGTTGCCTCTGAGCTTTCCCTACGGAGGCATGGAGAACCCCAACGCCACGTTTGTTACTCCTACGTTGATCAGCGGTGACAGAGAGAATGTTGACGTGATTGCGCATGAGCTTGCCCACTCGTGGTCGGGAAATTTGGTGACAAATTGCTCGTGGGAGCATTTCTGGTTAAACGAAGGCTGGACCGTGTACTTGGAGAGAAGAATCCAGGGCGCCATCCACGGCGAGCCCACTCGTCACTTCTCGGCCATTATCGGGTGGTCCGACTTGGAAAACTCCATCAAGGCCATGGGTGACAACGCCTCAAGATATTCGACATTGGTGCAAGACTTGAAGGACCGAAGCGACCCTGACGATGCATTTTCTACGGTTCCATACGAAAAGGGTTTCAATTTGCTTTTCCACATCGAGCAGGTGGTGGGCGGAAAAGAGGCGTTCGACGGGTTTATCCCTTACTACTTCTCTGCCTTCAAGTACAAGTCGTTGGACACTTATCAGTTCATGGATACGTTGTATGAGTATTTTGCCGACAAGAAGGATAAGTTGGATGCCATCGACTGGCGCTCGTGGTTGTATGAGCCAGGAATGCCTCCGGTGAAACCCGATTTTGATACTACTTTGGTTGATCAATGCTACACTTTGGCAGACAAATGGTTTAACACCGTGAGCACCATGGCCAATGTGGACTTGCATCAACAGTTCAAGCCGACCGATATTGAGAAGTTTACAGCCAATCAGTCTGTTGTGTTTTTGGATACGATTTCGTCGTTTGACAAGTCGCTGGGTTTCGAGTGGAAGAACCACATCGATGCTTTAAGGGCCATGAGCGAAATATACGCCGCATATTCGAAATCTTCGAATGCAGAGGTTCTTTTCAGATGGTATGTGGTCCAAGTTGGCGGCCATAATGACGCTTACTACAAGTTACTTGGAGAGTGGCTAGGAACGGTGGGCCGCATGAAGTTTGTGAGACCTGGGTATGTTCTCTTGAACAGCGTGGACCATGAGCTTGCAATTGAGTATTTCAGGAAGTTTGAGTCGACGTACCATCCAATTTGCAAGGCGATGGTGAAGAAGGATTTGGGGTTGGAGTAGGTGTAGTTAAGGAAGCAGAATAGGAGTTTAATGTATTAGCTGCACTTGGTAGGGGGATATTTCAATCATTTCTGCATGGACAAATTCTAACTTTTGGATTGGATTCCATTTGGACATAGTATCTTTTCTAACTTCATAGGTATAAGTATTTCTATAGGGATTTCCTTTCTGGCGTCAACAGACAACTCTTTTTGGAGCTGTACTTCAAACAGTTTGTTGTTATTCAAGGCTGCCGCAACGACTGAAATGTGAGAAGGGTCAAATTAGCTTCCAATTTGAAATTTATGTCTACTATTAAAGCTATTCATCTCCATGACAGACCAAGGTTTTAGCAGCCATTTTGCAACCACTTTTCATCACCACGCATCATCAGCTCAAGAATGAATCTAAAAACAGCATTCATTGCTGTTTAGGTCTACTGCACTCGGTCTATCAATTGTCGTCACATTCAAGATGCCTTTTTTTTTTTTTTGGTTGCTTCCAATTTGAAAAGTCTATGTCATTGATCGTTGCATTATCAGTGCTCAAACTTCTATGTGACCCACTCACTATGCAAACACACCCAATTAGAAATCGATTCACAACCAACTTTGATTCGTTTAAATAATTATTCCCTAACAACTAAAGTTCTAAACTATGGCATTTCAGATTTTGGCTCTTCACCTACTGTAATTTTCCATTGTTCATTCGCAACTTTTCACACTCATGGTCAAGCCAAACCGTTTGCTGAAAAATCGAAAACACACCTCCAACCGCCATAAACCCCAGGAACCTCAAAACTCCCTTCTCAAAGAAAATCTCCCCATCCATCTATTTGCCTTCGTCTTCGCCACTCAAATTACCTGATCCACCTTCTCAGCCCATAGTGGCTTATCTGAGCCTGCACATGCCACAAGTCGTCTCATCATTCGCCCGAACAAAAACCAACTCCACCAGGAAATCCAAAGGGAAGAAAGAAAAAAAATAAACAACACAAGTCTCAGACAACCCCTCATCTCCTTTTTTTTCTTCTCTCATCTCCCCAACCGGCCACAGCATATTCTAATGGCGGGAAGGCGGTGTTGGTGTACGGGTGTACGCCGCGTAGCGTATCTCTTGTTCACGATATCGATCTAACAACACATCAACACCATGTCGCTTTCTATTTCGTCGATTCCAGTATGTCAAAACCGAACAGCAGCGTTCCCAGACATTTTCATATGGCCATTTTCACATGGCTCCTCCTTTCCTCTGTACTAACACCCAGTTTTCGCTGTTTTCCGACCGATTCAGCATGGAGAGAATCCGTAACGACGTGTCTTCTCTCCAGACCACGATCTCCAAGATCAGACCCCCCCAGGAGTTTTTTGACTACAGAAGACTTTCCAAGCCTGCCAATTTCGGCGAGATCCAGTCGCGTGTTGGCTACAACTTGGGATATTTTCAGGCCAACTACATTGCCATCGTTTCGTTGTTGAGCGTTTATGCGTTGGTCACCAATTTGTTGTTGTTGTTTGTGATTTTCGTTGTTGCCGGCGGCATCTACGGTATCTCCAAGTTGGATGGCCACGATTTGGTGTTGCCGGTTGGGAGATTCAACACTTCTCAGTTGTATACTGGGTTGTTGGTTGTGGCGGTTCCGTTGGGGTTCTTGGCCAGTCCTATTTCGACGATGATGTGGTTGATTGGGTCATCGGCGGTGTCTGTGTTGTCGCATGCGTCGTTTATGGAGAAACCTATTGAGACTGTTTTCGAGGAGGAGGTTTGAGAAACATGGTGGCAGATATTGAATAGATACCAGAAGGAGAGGATGTAGAAGGTTAGCAAGAAAACGGAGAAATGGAAAGAGAGAACGTGAAAAATAAGACAGATGAAATGAAATGAAAAATTTCAATCAAGAAGACCTGTGAAGAACTACTTCCAGAGTTGCAGAGCCTAGTAGTGTAACTAGTGATATGAAAAACGAGAAGGAAAAAAAAATGGAAAGTGCTCGTACTATCCACTTGCAAATTTAAATTTGAAATTTGACTCATAAATTGTACCTGGGGAACACAGAAATCTCCCTATATACAACTGTATAGCTTCACTCTCTACATCGTATTAGCTAATGGTGTATTCCTATACATTATGACACATGACAGAACAAACACTTAGATGTTCAACTTAGTTCTTCTCCAGTGTCTTCTCTTAGCGTTGTATCTGATCTTGTTGTCAGTCTTCAATCTGATCCACTGAGGCAATGGTCTGTTTTGCTTGGAAGCTTTAGCCAACTTTTGCTTGGTTCTGAAAGATTTGTTAGCCTGGATGTTAGTATATGGGAATCGGCGAAACGGGGCCAAAGGAACCTGAATATTGCGAAGATGGTATTGGAATATTGGCGACTACCAGAATCATAGTAGTATCATAGTTATATGATAGTTATGTGATATCTGATGGTACCTAGCTGCACTGACGAAGACTGAAATGGATCCTGACACTCTGAAAACCGGAGCAAAATGTTGGACACGAACGTGGAATCTATTCCTAAGCTCAACACTGCTACACAAGCAGATATCACTTAGCTAAGTTCCATTTTCCTAGAATTCCACAACGCTGGATGTCCACATTTTCACCTCAGTTATCCACCAGTTACAACAATAATCTAGATATCAAAATCATCCCATCACATTCATTCGTTTCACTTGGCCTATTCTTCAATATGGCTTTGTACATACAGGCATCTTAACTGTTCAATGTCTCTAGAAGTATTGAGCAGAAAAGTTTTTCTGTTCGCAGACACTGAGAGTGGAGGGAGTGCAGACAGGAGGGACTGCCGCTGCATACAGCCCGATGCCTCGCTTAACTATGGCTGTGACTGTCTTTTCTCCTGCGAGCGGCACGGGTGTCGCACCCTCTCACTAGAAAAAATCTCCAGACATTTTTCATTCTCCACCAATCCATAATGACCAGAACCTCCGTCCTTGCTGACGCCTTGAACGCCATCAACAACGCCGAGAAGACCGGTAAGCGTCAGGTCTTGATCAGACCTTCCTCCAAGGTCATCATCAAGTTCTTGCAGGTGATGCAGAAGCACGGCTACATTGGTGAGTTCGAGTACATTGACGACCACAGATCTGGAAAGATTGTTGTTCAATTGAACGGTAGATTGAACAAGTGTGGTGTCATTTCTCCAAGATTCAACGTCAAGATCGGTGACATTGAGAGATGGACTGACAACTTGTTGCCAGCCAGACAGTTTGGTTACGTTATCTTGACCACTTCTGCTGGTATCATGGACCACGAGGAGGCTAGAAGAAAGCACGTTTCTGGTAAGATCTTGGGTTTCGTTTACTAAGGGTTGTACTAGTAGATTAATACATACATTTGAAACTGAGTGTAGGTGAGGGAGACAATAGAGTTTGGGAAGATTGTGGAGGTTATTAGTGGGTAGCGGTAGCTACGGCGAGGGCTGAATGAAACTATAGAATGAATGCTGTCAATAGCCTTTCTTTTCTAATTGTATAATCGAGATACCTCTAATGTTCAGGTATTCACTATGTCGGAATAGTGTAGAATACTGGGTAATCCTCATGAGAATATCAGGAAGTGTTCTACATCTTATGAACAAATTACAAAGCATTTTCAAGTTCTAATAAGTTTCGTATTCTTGAAATGTTGCATATTCCAAACCAATTCCAATTACATCCTCTCGTTGAAATACTTCACATGATCTCTCTTGCACATCTCCACCTTTCTTCATTGCATATTCTAGATTGAGTCTTCTAGTTCTCATATTCTACATCATCTCATCCACAGCACCTTTCATCCCCATACACTTCCCTGACAGTAGTAAATACATAAACCTGGCGTAACTCTTACATTCCCAGGGCTGGTGCCCTAACAATATTTCAATCACGTGCCACAACATGCACACCGCGCTCCAACTACATGCACACCATTCTCACATCCCAGGAAAATTTCTCACTGACTTTCTTCATACTTCTCATACTACACTCCAGGTAAAAATGTCTGCTGGTATGTGCATCCTTTAATCTCAAAGCATCCGAGTCCGAAATCGTCCATTTGACCTTTCCATCTGAATTCACGTCATCGAGCCCTCCCCATCGGTGAAATCCCCATGAATTTTGACCCATCCATTGATCCATCGCATGGAAATTCTCCATGGAATACAACCCGGACACCCCTGCTCCATACTAACATCCAGACCGTTCCCAAGTCTTTGGCGTTGCTCGTATCTACGCTTCTTTCAACGATACTTTCGTCCACGTTACCGATCTTTCCGGTAAGGAAACTATCGCCAGAGTCACTGGTGGTATGAAGGTTAAGGCCGACAGAGACGAGTCCTCTCCATACGCTGCCATGTTGGCTGCTCAGGACGTCGCTGCCAAGTGTAAGGAGGTTGGAATTACCGCTGTCCACATCAAGATCAGAGCTACTGGTGGTACCAAGACCAAGACTCCAGGTCCAGGTGGTCAGTCCGCTTTGAGAGCCTTGGCCAGATCCGGATTGAGAATCGGTAGAATTGAGGATGTTACCCCAGTTCCATCTGACTCCACCAGAAGAAAGGGTGGTAGAAGAGGTAGAAGATTGTAAGATTGCGGCAGTGGTCTTTGGTCTTCGATATCTTCTTTTCTTTTTATAATGTTTAATTAGATGGTGGGTGAGACCCGATTGTCAACGGAGGGGGAGGTTCCTTCCACTTATAGGGCGAGAGCACTATTTGTCATATAAAATGTACATTTCATGAAGAGATTGTAGACTGAAGTAGGTGGTAGTTGGAGAGAACTAGTAAGTTGGAAGTCAGTTAAAATCCTGCTGAGAAAGGAGTTTGTAATTGTGGAATGGCTTGCAGATATACATCTCGACAGTACGAATTGGCCCAAGATTGAAAGACTACTTGATGTAGATCCGGGAAACCTTGAAACTGGGTTCTCGGATCATTTCATGATGCTTAGAGGGAAAGTTCGAAAATGAGCACTGAGCCTTTGGTTGCAAATGATACTGCTAAAATTAGGGTTTTTACACAGAATGAACTACAGATTTGGTACAGCTGACACACTAGTGGGTATCTACAGATCTAAGCCCAACAATGCTCCGACCAGCGGAAGTTAAACCCATTCCAACGATTGAAGGGGTAGTTTGTTAAGAGAGTAACTTGGAACGCCATACAAATAGGTCGGGATGCCTTCATTTCGAAAAGTTACAAAACTTCCAAATGCGTTTCCCAGAAGACCTATTCCATTTCGGGTTTGCTAAATCCTACCGTACTTCTCTATTTGATCCAATGTCATTTAAACTCACCATTATTAAGCATCTTTCGCTGCAACAGGATATCTGTCAATCGTATCGGTCTTTCGACTTAATGAATCAAGTGAAGAGTTTTTGGGTGCAAAATCCAGCGCTCTTTGAAAGGACATGTGCCTTCAGATAATTCGCCTAGTTTCGCCTAAGTGCATGACACCGTCACCCTTGATTTCCTATTTTGTATTGTTTCTCCCAAGTAAGGTTTTACCTTTTCGTTTCACGCCAATAGTGCATACCTATGCCTCATTAGTTTAATTCTAGAAGTGTCACTATATGAACAACTAGATTTCCCGGCAATAGTATAGCGGAAAAACCAAACGGGCGCAAAGACTTCATTAATACCCAAAAGAACTCGAAAAACAGTTGGGGACTAAGCATAGTGTCTATATTTCTATGGCTCAGCAAGGATTCCCCGAACTTAACTGACAAAATAAGGAAGAAGTCAAATCGATCTTCTGGATGCAGGCGATGGAACTTAGATAACCAATCCAACCCAATACTTGACCTGATGAACCACATGTAAGATTTGCCTGTCAATGCGGTTTTCTTATATCTGACAACCATTCCCAGCGAGAATCCGTCACATACCTAAAGATTCCATTTTTTTACTTCTTGACGGAATTTACTACTACTTTTCAACAATCGGGGGGTATAGGTACAATTGACCATTTCTAACGTTGCGAATCATTCGATTTGTTCATGCCCGAATCGTTCCACCTCCATCCTATTTCAGGAAACATATCGTGACACATTTCGATTCTCCGACTTAATTCCTTTCTACAATACCACTTCTTTTTCCATTGCTTCTTCCTGCACCGGTTGGCTCCTCCGATATCGATCTCGAGTAATTCCTTATCAGGAGAAGAGATCCGGCACACCTGCATAGTATTTAGCAGCCATTTTCAGACAAGATATCCTTATCACCCCAAAGACCACCATTCCAGATATATTAATCTGGTTTGCAGACTCTGTTTTTTTTACTTCCTCAGAATCACAAATGGCAGACGTGGTGCTCTTATCACTCTTGACGGCCGTTTTGGCTCTTCTTGCTTCATCCAAATCCGTCAGAAACCACATCTCAGCATTTTACTACACTTATGTTAGTACATCGAGACCTTCGACTCCAGCAGCAAGCAGAAAAAACTCCACCTACGGAGCACTGCAGCCGCTTCCAAAGCCCACACCTCTTATGATCACCCCCGATCAGGTCAAGAATTACGACGACAGACCATGGAGACCATTCAGATGGCCATACCATCAAACCATGTCGATCTTCAAACTCGATATTAACCACTGGTTGGACATGGACAAGTATTATTGTCACTACATCGAAGAAAAGCAGCGGATCTGGCATAAGTACGGCCGCGAAAACATCGACTGGCTCCCAGAATCGGAAGATGCATGCATGGAGTTAATGGAAACTGTTGCCGATCATATGATTGAACGGTACCCATTGTTATTCACCGTATTGGTGGACAAGAAGGAAAAGGGTAAAGTGGTTCGTAACGAATTGACCAAGGAGATTTTGGATATGACCCTCCCACTCAAGGATCACCCATTGCTTTACGTGACCAAGATGGCCAAAGAAGACTTCTATGTTGTGTTGAAGAACCCCAAAGATGATATGCACTATTTGGTGGCCGCAGCAGTGCCGTTCCCTGGAGGATCATTTGGTATTGACGAGAAAATCGGAAAGCATTTGGATGTGATCCACGACGACGTGCCTTACTACCATGAGAAGTTGAAGAAATCCATGGAGAGATGGTTTGAGCGTTTGGAGCCCGACAACCCGGTAGAAAGAGCTTCGTGGTACATGACGTGGGACCACAAGTTGAAGGTCAACAACATCTACCAGTTGCCTAAGTTTGTGCCTAACTTGGAGGCAAAGATGAAGTCTACTGATCCTACTCAGTTTAATGTGCGTGTGGAGAGACAGACATTGCGCAGATTGCCCAGATCTAGGGCCATCATCTTCACCAACCATCCAGTGTTCTACTCGATTGATGAGATGAAGGACGAGCCCAATGTTCCTTCGCTTTTGAAGAAGATTCTCTTCGAGGGACCTGAGAAAATCATCAAGTACAAGAACTTTGAGTTCATCCGTGATCACGTTGTGGGCTACTTGGATGAGTTGATCCAAAGACAGAAGGATTTGGGACTTATTCTGGACGATACTCCATTGAAGACTTTGCCTACCTATCCATTTGCACATTGGGTGAAGACAGACTTCGACTATGTCAATGGGTGGTCGAATCCTGCTTTAGAGAAGAAGGCCGATTACAGCGCAGCCATGCAATCCGAGGAGAAGTTTGGAAATGAATAATTGAAGCATGTGGGTGGATGCGGTATTAAGAGAGGCAGTCCACCATGTGATGAATCGTAGCCGAATCATACGAGAGACAATTTGACCACTCAGTGTTAAATATGGTTAAAGTGATACGCATAGTTACAGTGAAAAACATAGATACAGTGATAAACATAGATACAGTGATAACCATGGTAACAGTGATAAACATAGTAACAGTGATAAACATAGTAACAGTGATCAACATAGTGACAGTGATAACCATGGTGACAGAGACGCTGTTGAAAAAAGGGCACAACTGGGCGCCGTAAGTAGTAGAAAATGTAGGGAGCCATTCAAATCCACACGATTTTAGACTCTGATAACATTTGCAGCTTTTCAAGCCAACACTCACCTCTATTTCTCACTAGTGAAAACTCACGAACTGAGACTGCGACTTGCGAAATGTGTGTTACGGTTCCACATTTGTCCGAGACAGATATCAAATCTGCTTCAACTCTGCTGACAGCAAGCAAATTGGAAACTTCTGATTGGAAACCCTATCGGATCCACAATCCCGTCAATTTTGCAAATCAACCCAGGGTTCATATTTCGCAACTACCTGACTCATTCTCAATCGCATCTCCATCTTTATACTTCTTCCACTAACTTCAACGCAATTGACGCCAATTCTTCACCAATTTCGCCAATTGTTTCCTACATTCACCAAAATGTCCAAAAGTCTCGAGCTCGATGTTCTCGAATCAACTATTCGGCCTGTTTCGCCAGAAGTATCTATTCGTTCGGGCCCTGCTCCGGTCCACCCAATCGAACCAGAATTGAACCCTGTAACCTCGTTTTCGCCGGTTCAATCCACAGAAAATCAAGAAACCACTTCTAATAGAGAGGACTCTCCCGATCAATTCCCCGACGGCGGCTGGAAGGCAATTAGTGTCGTTGTCGGATCGCACATTGGCCTTATCGTCAATTTTGGAATTCTCAACGCCGTTGGAGCCGTTCAGGCCTATGTATCGAGCCACCAGTTGGCAGGAGAGAAGGTGTCGTCTGTTTCTTGGGTCTTCTCCATCTACATGTGCTTGCCGTTTTTCCTAGGAGCGTTTGTTGGCCCGGTATTTGACTCCAGAGGAGGCACTTCTCTTTTGATTGCGTCCACCATTCTCCTCTTCGGAGGATTCATAGCAGTGAGCTTTTCAAAGTCGATTGTAGCTTTTATCTTCTCCCTCTCACTATGCATGGGCACTGCCCATGCGCTCGCAATCACTCCGTTGATTTCGCTGGTAAGTCACTGGTTCTTGCTCAATAGAGGTAAAGCAATTGGGTTGGCCACATTGGGAGGCTCGGTGGGCGGAACCATATGGCCGCTCATTCTTCAGCAATTATACTCGACGGTGGGTTTCGCATGGGGAATTCGTATAGTAGGGTTTATCTGCTTGGCGGGTCTGGTGGCTTCGGTTGTGTTGGTGAAATCACGATTCCGTAGATCGATTTTGCCAGAGGACTCCGAACATTTGGCAAAGACAAAGAAGCTCATGCAACACACACGGTACTTTTTCGATCTCACTGCGTTCAAAGACCCCCGATTCTCGTTCTTGGTGCTCGGGGTGTTTTTTACTGAGATCGCCCTCATGAGTATTCTCACCTATCTTGCTACATACGCCATAGCCCATGGCTTCTCGGAAAAGAACTCGTTGACGTTGTTGACGATACTTAATGCTACCGGGATTCTCGGACGATACATCCCGGGCCATTTTGCTGACATCTACGGAACTTTCAATGTGATGGTGTTGATGTTGACCGGGTTTTCAGTGTCCATTTTCGCCTGCTGGGTACCATTTGGCTCCAAGCCGGCAGGTTTGTATGTGTTTTCTGTGCTTTGTGGTTTCTTCAGCTCGTCCATTTTAAGTCTTACCCCTCTCTGTCTTGGCTCCATCACCCAAGTTGACCAATTTGGCCAGAGATATGGCCTTATGTATACATTCTCTAGCGTGGGAATTCTCTTTGGTCTCCCCGTCGGTGCAGTGATTATTGGCGACGGCAGCGTGGATAATTACTCCAAATTTGCTCTTTTTTGCGGTGCTTTTTCTGTGGTGGGCACCGCCTGCTGGGCCATTAGTCGTTACCAGATTGTGGGTCTCCAGCTCAACGCCAAAGTGTGAGCTGGTTTTATTTTCTTTGCCTGGCACCTTTAGCTTTTCCAGAAGTATTTTTAGGAATTACTTGTGCTGGTGGCTGTGCTGGTGGTTGTGCTGGCGACTGGATTTCACTGTTGGATTCCATTTTCGGATTTCCACTCTGTTTCATTTCTTCTGCAAGCTCAGGTGAAATGATCGAAATAACGTATGGCAAAACCATAGTCACCACCGCCGCCACAAATAACGTCGTGTACAAACTGTTCCTGAAAATGAACCCGAAGGGGCTGTTCATCACCATTTCCGAGATTTTACCTTGAGGACTTTCATAGTACTCTTTATAACCTACCACTTCCACGAAAAGCGGGCGCTTGGGTCCCACAATCTGCATGGAGGACTGATTCAATGCCTTGGCCCCCAACTTATCTTCATAAACACTGATCTTTTCCTCATCCACAACCACTTTGTAGCGGCTATTTTGAATGGTAAAGTCATAACTATTAATAGTGAGCTGGTACTCACCATTGTGTAAGCCAGATACATCAAAATCGTATGATTTTTTCACAGGAAATACATTTGACTCTGTAGTTTTCGATTCCACTATTGGCGTGAGCCTGACGTCAATTCTGGACTGGTAATTGAGGCCATTAACAACTGGTGATTTGACCTCCGTATTCTGAATCTCCAAAGCATCCTCGGGAATTCCTACAATTTGGCCCGTAAATCCCAAACCACATGCAGCAGCAGCAAAATATGTAAGCATATAAATAGAATATCTTGCCATCTTATGTTTTGAGCTAATGTAGTGATATAGACATTATAGTCAGTCTAGTAGTGAGAAGCTAGTGCGGTTACCCGGCCGCGCATTCCCACACTATTTAAGCAGCGCACCTCCACGAAAATTTATTTCTTCTCTATTGTACTGAATGCGTATTATTGTAGGGCCACAATTCGGAAGCTCGACTTCATTCTACGGTTGCGGCTCTCTACAACACATTCTAGAGTGGACTAGTCACGGCTTTGCCGGGGGTAGTCACGGAATTTGCGGGCGTGGTTGGTTATGGTCCGGGAGGTGAAAGCTGTGATTCGTTGCAGCTAGATCTTTGCGTGCCGCATGTCAACTGTGCATTCTAGCCTTTCCAAACATTCATATTCATAGACATAGACGAGATCTGAGAAACGGTGGTGAATCCTACCATATAACATCGTGATCACCGCATTTCATAAAACGACAGCTCTGATTATGTCCTATTCTCCTTCAAGCTTCGGGATCCCCACCGATCGTAGCAGTAGAGCCCAATGGCGATCAATCCCAATCCTCTGATCTGCGGCGTTGAAATTCGTCCAAACCACTTATCTGACGAGTCTGAAGATGTGTCCACTGCTAGGAGGATACTCACCAAAATAATGACTATACGCTTGAGCATGGATGCAATCGAGTAGGAAAGCGTAGGAATAGAGCCAAGAAGAATGAAGGCAAGAACCGTTTGCACAAAATGAGACAACGAGTCCAAGAGAATTAAAATGGCCACCAAGAACACATCCTTCTTGTCCTGAAGAGTGCCTTGGAACAAAATTGGGTCTCGAATGCTGCCGAGAAGACTGGTGGCTTCGTTGAACAAGAAACCACCAAACGAGAAACAGAAACCAATGAGAGAAATGAAGAATATCACAGTGAACTTTTCCGGCTTGGCGGAGCCGTTGGAGGGCGCAAATTGAGCGAGTGGATTTGTCGATGTCTTTCCTTCTTGTACCTCCTTGAAATAATGATTGCCCTGTGAGTAAGGCAGGAGATGCGGCAGAGGAAACCCCTGCGGCAGTTGTTGTTGTAAATGTAACTCATCCAAACGCAAGTCCAGCATGGAATATGGCAATCTTACAGCATCTCGACGCTGAGTAAAGTGTTTAGCTATCGATAATGGCAGTAAACCCCGCAACAGCATTTCGGGAGACGCCACAAATTGAGGACTGCGGCCGCCTGGAGTCCCCGGTCTGGAAGGATCTGTGTTCAAAACGAGCGACACAGGATTGGTGATCACCAGTTTGTTCCAGGTGATGAGTTCCTTGCCGTATATGTGTTGACAAGCCATAATGATGGTACTAATGATACAGTAGGTGAGGCCACGAACGTGTTCCTCGTCTAGTCTTGGAAGGTAGAACGGATTGGACTGCTCGGAAGATTTCACCTCGGAGTCGGCCATTATCATCATGATCACACCCGCAAGCAATGGCGTCAACAGCAAGTACGTGACCATGGGAAATCGCACCCTGTAGAACACCCGGTAGCCTCCCACAATCAACATGGGCGAAAGGGTCTTAACACTGGCCACAGTTGCAACCGGCACAACCAGGGTGGCACTAAGCGAGAAGTACTTTCCAATAAATTGCATGATGCCTAGCGGCATCACCTTGAAGAGCACGTTGCGATTGAAAATGCTCTTATTGAGATCATGAGGCACAATGCCAGGGGAGAAACTATCCCTAATTTCAGGATATCGCTGGATACCCACGATGAATGCGTACGATAGCAACGTTCCTATGAGGAATTGAGCCTGTGAGAGGAAGAACGGATAGGCGAGTTTCCCCAATATCACTTTGGTGACTTGCGACGTAAATGACAGCACCAGGTACCATGCTAAACAGAGTACCACGGTACGAAGCGAAATGGGGGGTAGAACCGACATAATCAGAACGGCGAGCAGTTTTGCCGTGCTTTTTTTGCCTGAATTTGTTGGTTTGGGCCGCTAATGCTGGTTCGCTTCACGAGGTCCCTATCTGGCAGGATTTCTCCCTACAGGAACTTAGCCTCTAACTCCGTTGGGTCCGTCATAGAACATACACTTTTCCGTCAGAAGTTCCGAATACCACGCTGAGATGGCCAGTGGCAAGTTTTTCGTCGTGGTCAACAACAATGTTTTTGGACGCTTGCATACATGAGACTTGGCCCTCTGTGGAAAGCTCAATGGTTTGTATAAGTTTGAGCAGCCATTTCTGGTTCGCACTAAACTCGTACACCTGGAGAGTTTTATGTGGGGCAGAAGTGGACACCACTAAAAACTCGCTGGCCCAGAATGAATGGAGAAAATCGTTTTTGGGCGATTCTACTAGCGTGTCGTTAAGACCGGCTATGGCGATGGATGACACGTGGCCCGGTGAGAGCTTTGTCTCAAGGATTTTCTCGCCATTGATGGTAAAAATACTAACAGTATTCGCATACTTGGTGCTGTGCACAGTGTAGATGTTGCCAGTATCGTTGGAAATCGTCACAAGAACCTTGGATTTTTCTGACGAGACGGGCAGGGGGATCTTGCGGACAAAGTTGAACCGCGCAAAGTCCCAGAGGATAATCACTCCGTCCGTGTCCACACTCAAACAGATCTTGAAGGTCTTGCAGTAGGCAAACGATGTAATGGGAGCAAAGTGGCCCCGGAGAATGTGCTGGTTCGACACCATTAGCGCAGGCTTCATTGTGCATTTCCATACGTGGATTACACCCTCCGACGAGCCCGTGACAAGTTGTTTGTTCCCGATTTGTAGTAACGTGGTGATATCTGCAGAGTGTAAGTTCATGAAGAGCGTGGTGTTGATGACGAGCGATCCACATCGAATCTGCGACAGGTTATGGGACGGTTTTCGGATCAAAAGGTCATCTTCCGAAGAGGCACAAGCTGGGCGTCCAATTCGATTCTTTGTTTTCGAACTGATCTCGAGTTTCTGAATCGGGAGACTCAACTTCGACTCAAAGGTCTGGTGGGGAGGCTTTATCCGAATGTCGAACATCGTCAAGTACTTGCCGGGAAGATTCAATATCTCTCTTGGAGGATGTGGCTTGTTGAACAACCGAATGGGCGTCTGTCCGAAGTTGTTGATCATGCCAATCACTGCTCGCTTCTCCACATCGTCCTTGATCTTATCAAGATTAATAGCTCCATCATATGACAGGTGATGAAATACATTGAGTGCATTCACAGCCTCTGGCCCATTTTGCTTGTATCCAAAAATCAAGTCGATCCACTTGTGTAGGTTTGCTGATACATATGGGCTCTCCAAGGCCTCTCTGTTCTTTTCAATAAAGATTTTAGGGTCTCCGTGAGCCCATTTGGGAAGATGCACATCGTTGGCGGGCTCTCCGCTCTGGAGCTTTCCAAACTCAAAATTGTTCAGATTGACCAAGAACTCAGGAAGATAAAAGAACTCTGGAATCAATTCCCGGATATCGGTAGTGTTATCCTTGGATGACGACAGCCAGGCTTTCCCAACCGAGTTGAATAAGCGATCCGCATGGTCGAATTTGCCTCCTTGTAATAAGAGATATGATTGGACATATGGCTTCAATCGAATCAAGAATGACGCCACAATCATGGCGGATGAGTAGTGGGTACCGTAATGGAATGGAGGAGCATTTTCGTCTCCTAAACTTTGCAATGCCTCATATCTTTCTTCAAATTGTCTTGCCCTATTTGATGTCTGGGCACCCATTGGCTTAGAGAGATCACGGAAAGTGGCAGGGTTGGAGAGGTCTAGTATTTCACTTTCATAATCGGCAATCACCCAAGGAAAAACAGGATACTGTGTAAGATCGTTGAATGTTCTTCCTGCCAAAGTGTTCAAAGTCATCAAGTAGTAGAAGTTAGACATTTCGCCCATTCTCCATTTCTTGGTGGCAGCAAGGAATGCAGGGGAAGAGTTAAAGCTATTCGAAAATGCTGACGCAATGCGTGCACCAAAGAAAGAAACTGAGCTTGATGGATTCTGATGTTGCAGAGTATCAGATGACATTTCCAAAGTCGCCGCAAGATCCTTATCCAATCCTTTCCCATTAGCATAAGGGGAAAGCTTTGTGTACACCGAATCTCTTTGCTTCGATGACAAACAAGTGATGAGAATGCTTGCACCGTCACTGAAGAACATTTCCACAGCACAGTCACGCAATAGGAATTTCCGTTTGGAAATAGAACTCAAAGTGTCCAAGCTCCAACTCTTGGTCCGATGTGTCTTTGATGCTTCAGGCCGCGGTGATTGCGATTTGATCAATTGCAAATATGGATCTCTGGATTCGATGGGCGCCTCGTGAACTTCCACCACATTACCATCTGGGCAGAGGAAGTAGTTTTCTGTCAAGTAGAGATGGCTGAATCCCAAGATCATGAGACTCTCCACAGCATCCAATCCATTGATTCTAGATACATTCCACAATGTCTGTATCTGATCTCCCATGTACAAACTTCGAAGAACTTTTCGATTTCTGTCTTCTACCATCGCCCCGGAATTGTCATTCTCTCCTTCTGGGTTCTCATCAATCTCTTCATAATCTTCCATTTCTGAGCCTAGTAATGGATTCTCAGATAAACTCAATGTGTTAACTCCAGAATACGCAAAGGCAAAGCTGTAATCTTCGAAGTCGGAGGTGGCTGAATTCATTCCTTCGATGTGTTTGATAGGAACCTTGACGTTATACGTCAACCGCTCTGACTCTGCCAACTGATTCTCAACAACCAATAACTTCCTCATTCTGTCAACACCTTCAATGTAGTCCAAGATATAATCGCTACTCTGGGTGGATGAATCCATCCAGATTCTGACCACTTCTATTTTCAATGCGTTGAAAGCTCCAATGAAGAAGGTGTTGTTCTCCTGCTCATCCTGTAGCTCCCTGTTGTACTTGGTCAACTCGGTATTGACGGTTGACATTCTTAGACGTTGACAATCTTTCTCAAAACTCTTGATGTATATGTTGTCCATGTACCCAAGACTGCCACCATTATTCAACATGACTGAGATCATATCCATTGCCTTCACGGTGCCAGTATCCTTCAATTTACTAACTCTGAAATGAAAATTCTTGAGGAAAATGTGCCTGATGGTGGGGAACTTCTGCAACTGCTTGATAGTCTCCTCGTCATTATGTGTCGTTAAATTCTCAAAGAAGCTTATAAGAATGTCAGCCGAATTTTGGTAATCTGATAGGCTAGTCAACATATTCACTATGCTTGCAAATGATTCCTGACGCATCATGTACGCGGTTCTCAAGAAGTTTAGGAGATGTTCAGCGATTTCTAACTGATTGTCCACACTCAACTTCAAAAAATTACCCATGAGCAATTCAATAATCTGCCTCAAATAGACGTCCGACAAAAGTTCTCTCTGCAATATCACGGCCAGCTTGTACATAATGAACTTGACATTTTCATCGAGCTCTTTGGCGAATTTTGCATCGAAGACTGGATCGTATTCATCATTTTGAGTACTTGGATAGTCAATGCTCGAGAGCTTCAACACAATTGCATTTCCCAACACCTCAGAGAGCTCCAGGATACCCTTCTTGTGATTGGGGTTCGAGAGGCATGTCTCCATGACAAAAACAATGCAAGTAATAAACGAATTCAAATCATCTGGATTCACATAATAGTTCTGCAACAAGAATTCTTTGTTGTAATAATTGAGCAATTCTATCGAGCCAGTGAGAAATTCTTTCTCTTTATAAATAAAATTGGTATTCTCAACAAACTGGTTGATATGTCTGAAGATCTTTGGAAAAATGGAATCCAAGACTATGCGAGAAGTGATTTCATTCAATGAATTGAGAATTGAAAAAAGCTGCTTGATATTCATCAACTTCGAAATGAAGATTGCACTTGTCACAGTTACATATCTGTCAGTACAGTCTCCGAAGTTTCGAAGGAATTGGGAGCTTGACCAAGTTAATGACAATTTCAAATATCCCAAGAGCTCGATCGATCCCTCGAGCCATTCTTTGCTTGTGAATGCCTGTTGAAGTGCTGGTGATTCAGCATAACCGACCTCAATTAATTCGGAATACTGATTAATCAAATGAAGCACATCGAACGAAATGTCGAAAATTTCATCTTGAGGCAGGTTCCCATTGCTTCCTCTAACCGGAGAACTTGGTACACTCAAGATTCTTCCATGTTTCAGACTTAATTTGTACATTCCCGTGAGAGCCATATTGTTCAATATGAGCATGAAGTCAGGCATTGGAAGAGTACTGCTTTGGGTGATCTTCTTGTTCCTTACTAACTCGGGCAAAGAGTATTCGCTCATATCGGAAGTTGAAATCTCTGTCTCGAAAGAAGCAAGGAAGAGAAGGCTGTTCACTTCATCCAGATTCCACCAAGGTTGCAAGAAACTCGTAAGAACATCGAGGCCCTTGTTCACACGGAAGAACCTTTTGATTATGTGAGGGCCCAACACTCGTAGAAGTTTCACTAAAAGGGTGATTCCGTAGCAAACCACACGTTTGGCTTCTGGTTCGTATTCTGAGCGATAGCTCAAGAGCAATAAAATCCAGTGGATGGTTATGGAACGAGAAAACTTTTTGAGCGATTTTATCGAAGAATTGGGATCACAGAGTTTGTTTGTAAGAGACTGGAGCGCTTCCAATCCAACTTTTCGAGCCACATCGTTGGTTGCAGATCCGTACAATGCAAAAATGATGAATTGAGACACGGTTCGAATGGTGTCCACAGAAATGTCTGCATGAATCCAAGAAGATAAGGTGAACGAAAGCTCATATAAGTCCTTCGGTTCCTGATTATCTTCAAGAAAATGAAGTTTAATGAATTGGATAAGTCGCTTCAATATTTTCATCTTCGTTAGCTCCTTCACGTTGTAAGAATGGTAGCGCCCTTCTTTCGTTAGCATCTGCAAATATTTCTGCTGCAATGCAAAGTCTGGTGTACCGGAGTAGATATCAAAATTCAAAACCAAAAATTTGAAAGCAAGCGAACTTTCAATGGCAGAATCGTAGATGTTCGTCAAGGAGCATCCCGAGAACTCCAAAAATATTTTCAATAAACTCTTATGCTCTGTGAAGCTGGTTATGGAGGAGTCTGCACTGGCGAGAGGCAGTACGTTCGATGAGTTGTCAACTTCGAATGTAAGCGTGCGGTTGTAGTTGTCCTTGTAGAATTTGATCAAGAGAGCGAGAATGCTATAACCATCAATGTTGTCAAATTCTTTGTTGATCCTCCAACTGTTCAGCAAGCACTGCAACAAGAGTTCGACACTCCTTATAAATAGTCTGTCGCGATTGGCTTCATCTTCATAATGGTCTTTCGTCAATACCTCAATTAAGGTCAAGAGCAAGTTCGCCCCACCCAAACAAAAGATCGACCCATGGATTGGGTTGGACTCATGAATGAGTATATCCAGACTTTGAGGATTTTGTAGATGTCCAACGAAACCAGATTCGTTGCTTTCGAAGAGGAAATTAGACGTAGTGAGCCTTGCCCTGAGGAGCAACGAGACAATCATCTTCTTGTCAGTAATCTCTGCCTTTGAGCTGGACTGGCTGCGAATGCTGGAGAGATGAGACAGAAGCTTGTGCTTCGATCCTGATGTGTGTGATTTCTTCTTAATATCAATAATCTCTCTGCAACGGAACCCTAGCTTCACGTACTGCTTCGGACTTAGACTCGAAACAAAATTGGCAATGTTACCCTCAGAGAACTCGCGGTGGCTCCAATCAAAACCAATACCTAACAAGTATAGAATACTGACCCATTCATAAGGCAATGCAAGGTTGAGAACGTTGAGATCCTTGAGGAGCAATTCTACTCTGTTGAAAGCATTGTGGGCAGACTCATCATCAAGTAGCTGGCCAATGTAGATTTTGTTCCATGAGCTGAACGTCTTGGAGAGCTGGGGACAGGGAATCGATTCGCTGTAGTCTCCATCAATAAATAGATTGAGGTTCTGGTACGAATCATAGGTCAATGACACGTAGGTATAACCCTGGTTTGAATTTGAAGTCTTATGAAGAATCTGGTTGAAAGTGAACTGGATTCTAGATCCCGTGGATTTGTTGTGGATCTCCACCATGAATTGGTCGAAATTGATGAGTTGGAGCTTGAGAACAGTGGAATCACTGCTAGAAGCATTTGCTAACAGGAACAACGTCACCACCGAAATCTCATCAGCATCGCCAGCAGGCTGAGACACATTATTGATTTTGAACCAGCAGCTTAGCGTGAGACACTGCAGCAATCCAAAATCGTTGGTGAAGGGAACAGCAAGGGTTTTGCCAATGAAGCTATTGAACACCAAAAATGTGAAATGCGACGGGTAGAGTTCGAGCGACGATACCAACAAGTCGAGGAAAACCAGCTTGACGGCCGCCAGTACCCTCGAAGATTTGCTGAACAACGGATTAATGAGCCTCTTCATCTGCTTCACCTCACAGCCCAATTCGAGAAACGATTTGAGCAATCTGATTTTTGCGCCGGCAACCTTGAGTTCGTGACCCGTAAATCGGCCCGACACATTCTCTAAATACGCTAGCAAGTCGTCTACAAGTGCTGGGACTAAGTGGAGTCTCAGGAGCTGGATCTTCCCGGTATATGGCGACGCCACCGTCTGGTAAATCAATTCGTAGACAATCATGTGGAAATCAAAGTAGATGCTCACGTTGAGCAAGTTGAGGTCTTTCAAGCACGAAACGAGGGCATCTCTA